>OZ059789.1:17942120-18020573 GCA_964057025.1 Standfussiana lucernea
TGAGTGTACAATATTCCACAAAGTCAGCTCATTAGTTATAATCGTCTCAATTACAGAACAATGAATTGCAGCGAGCTTCCATCGCATGATACCGCTCATTATCACATAGCACACACTTCTCAATACATACCTTGACATCATGAAGCTATGTATCGTACATATCGGGTGAGCAGAACTGTACTGATGGAGCAAACGAGCCACTAACAAGATTCGGTGATGTTTTTATCGTTAGTCCATGAAGAAGACTCTTGCTCTTGTCAAAGATTTATAGGGTTAGAAGATGTGCCTTTTTCATACTACGAAGGAGCGAAATTAACAAATCGATTATTTGGCTCTAGGACATACTGGAAAAATGTTAACTGTAACGTGTTCTGTTGACTGCGTAGTTTCACTCCGAATACTCTACGGCCCTTCAGTACATTTCTATGTATAGCGAGACAGTAAGGGACTTGTATAACGTCAGGCAACAGTCACATACAACGTGTTGGCCGAGTCAAGTGTTGTTTTATTGAAACCGATATATCATACAGTCCCATTCATTCTGTAATAAAACGGATGAAACAAAGTATAACATTGGCTTTATACTCGGAACTGTGCAAGGCTACATCCGAGAGAAGTCGTCAAAACATATCCAATCGCCGCCATATTAATCTAGCTGCCGCATAAAAACCATAAATAACCTGATTTGGAGATAAAAATAATTGAAGTGCAGCTTACTGCATGTTCCCTTCGCTTGAACCCGTCACGAGCGCCGCAAACGAAAAACTATCATCTCCCACAGTCGTAAATACAGATTAGGACTCCATATCCACTCGTGCATCGATTTGCAGCGCGATCAAATATTGACGCGTCCCGCTCCGCGGCGCGGGTACTGCTCGCCGGGGATGCATAATTCTGTGAATATGGTTTACGACCCAACCCCCTCCCTCCCCGCCGCCCGGGGCACCCCCACGCACCCTGTATACCCAGTGTATCCTGCAGGAGACTGTGCCCCCTGTACTGCCCTACATCTTCATAAAGTATGAATCCTCGCGTCAGGTGCGATCGGTTACAGGCGCGATTTATTATCGCTCCGATATGTGCCGTTACGCATCTCTCCCCGTTTTATTTCGAACGTATTATTGAATTATTGAGATGTTATGCGTTAGTGTTACTGATATATTTCAAAATAGTTCACGGTCGACGAATCTCGTTTTGCGTAACTTGTAATGTGTCCAGTGGCATCTTTGTTTTTGTTTAACATATTAAATTTCTAAATCGACATTTGTGTGCAGCGTGATGTGTTCTGAAATTTGTTCAAATGTCATCAATATCATTAATTTCATCACGAGTTTCTCAACCTCGTGACATATGCGTCATTAGGCTTTCAGCAACATGTTGCAAGGTCTGCGTCGACAGCCTACTGTTATGTAACGTTCACTGCTTACATCCGTGCGTTTATCAAACTGTGCGATAAGTGAAGCCTTATTTCGGTTGTCGCCGGGTGTCAGTACACGTTTATCTAGACGCGGCCACATTCCGTTAGCCGTCGACCAGTCTGGTGGCATCCTCACCACATTTCCCAACACTCGCCGCCATTCAATATGCTACTACTTATGTCGAGAGCGTAAATTAAAATATAAAGTCGAAATAAATGTCACCGTTTCTAATGGTGTTCGACCATTTGCGGTATTTTATTGCAAAATTTCTAGATCAATAAAATTATCTTAAAATAAAAGTCCAGAATACAAGATACCTCGTTTAGAAATCTGCACATTTCAATATTTTTTTGAAAAACATTTTATATAGTTTTTTCACCGTAAGCAACAAGCCAGCAGAAGTATAAGATCGAATTTACTAAAAGGCAAACTAAATATTTATGTTTCCTTTAAATTGAGATTCTTAAAAGGACTGATAGAATAATCTACATTTTAAACATCACTATGAAACCGGGTAGCTAATGTAGCTATAGCTATCCTGCTTTTAGTTAACTATTATATGCAAAAGCACCAGCAAAAACTCAGCTAGCAGGTCCACAATTTGTTCCATAACTTCCATAGAATGTTCAAAGTCGAAATACTCTATAATGATCCCACGATCCGTTTATTTTATTCAAAATACCAACAATCTTATCAAAAATGCTCCTGACTAGTGTTTCTGCTTACGCCCAAGTAATGCCACGGCCTAACTCCATAAACTACAGCTACAGAACACATTATACGCGACTCCGTAATATACTGTAATGATCAAAACTGTCACATAAATTAGGAAAAAGCTTTACCTGTTACATTCTAGACAATCATTCTAGGACCTTAAACCACCATCGGTGCAAATACTTGCACGACGAAAACTGCCCTTACTTCTACGTGATAAAGGTGCTGGCAATGTCAATTACCACTATCCATGTGCGGTTGACAGTACCAAAGAATAAGTAGGGAACTACTGCCTTCTATATCCGTTATAAATCATTTTTCATAATTTCTGCCTAACTTGACCACAGCCATATATATAGAACTTGGTGGTGGTTTATAAACACCCGAGACCACACGCCATCAACAATAAATCTTTAATTAATTTCACACAAACGAATTAATGAATAATAACAAATTTAAATATCACATTAATCTCAGTTTGACATGCGCCAAATTATCACGCGATATTAATCTTAAGTGACATTATTGTGGCACCATTAGTTAAGCAATTTCAATGTTTTTTTAGCAAACATCTAGTCAAATATATTAAACTTATCGTTATAATAGAAGCTTAGATGATTATGATAATAAAGTTATTAGTTTCTAAACGGATCGTTGTAAATGCACGCTCGCCTTTTTTGGCACTCCCATGATCAGTCGAAAATATCGAACATGTACACGTGTACATAAATAGGTATGTTACGACGATACTTTATGTAATAATTATAAGAACTGATATTTTTCACCTGTGGCAACGAAGGAATTTGAACTTAATTCTAATACCCTACCAAACCTGTAAAAAATCCTTGATAAATAATATTAGTTGGTGTCAAGTTTGGAAAATTTGTATCTCGTTATTTTTTCCGCATATTTCGTGAAGGAATGTAAATGTTAATCGCAGCTTTAATTTATTAAATCGTATAGTTCCGCTTGCCCGTTTTGGCTTATTTTGATAAGTTATTTATTAAAATAGTCCATTATTATATTGTAAAAGATATTCTGCTTATATATCAACAAAGAAACAAATTGCGATAAATATGTATAAATGCTCCCCAGTAGCGTTCGAAGGTGTTCTAAATGAATAATATTAATTTTCGTCATTAATTTGTGCAATCCGACATGTTGCTAACTGGTGGGTCTGGTCAATTCGCAATATGTCATTAACAATTTCTAAAATGATGATTAATTAGTCTTCCCAACTTTGACGTCATTTCTTTAAAAAAACGTCTGAAATTAAAGTAGTAACACAAACGTGCCGATATTCTACTAAGTATTATAACGCCTCACACTTAATATAAAATTATTCCGATCTTCTCTTTGCGCTTTATGTTATGACAGGTGAATCGGCGGGTGATTCATTTCGCTGTTTATTCTCTTTTATCGTTCGTACGAGCCCCGTGGCATATTGTGACAAATGTTTTAAATGTTGCAGTTTTACTTCAGAAAACTAAATCTATGGTCTATCATTGAAGGATTATTTAAAGGAAAAAGTGATGAACGAGGAGGTATTATAAAATTGATAAGTAGCATTGAGTCAAAAGGCTATCGACTAAATGTCAAGTGACAGAGTGTTGCACAATTTTTGTAAAATTAGGAGTGTAAATGTTAATACCTTATTTATAGTGAATGTAACAGAATTTAAGATGCTTAAATTAAAATTCTTTATTGCGAACTAAATGCACAGAAATTAGGTGTTAACAATAGGTAGGTTGGTTATCATGGGGATCATCATCAATCGATATTTCGCATCTTTGTTTATTCTATTGGTAAAAATATACAGGCAAGTTCATAATATACCTTTTAAATATACGTTTTAATTTCATAGCCGTTTCGTAAAGTGACCGAAGGCGAAGGGCGCATTATTAATAAAGGCGTAGCTGCACTCTAATAAGAGTTGCTCGTAAATCGTTCTCAACAACAGATCCCGAATTACGACCGAATTGTTGTTACTTTTTATATTTCATTTTCCACTTTTTACACGTACGCCGCACTGGGGACGCGTGGAGCTAGGTAAGGCTTAGACGAGGCACTCCTGAAAGAAATAATACCTAAAGAAAGAAAGGTATGTGCAAGTTTCAGGATTAAATAGAGTCACCTAAGTTCAAAAAATTCTGTAACTAATGTTTTCAACACTTGTTTTTTTTTAAATAATTATATCAATGCATGGCACATTATTATGTCAATCTTCATTAATTTTCAGGAACGCACTTTATAAATGTATATTAAAAACAAATCTGTAATAAGTAGGTGCCCTCAATGGTAGACGTCTAAATCCATTGTGACGCCAGCCACGCGGTGCCTTTTCTAACAATACATGCGTCTATAAACTAAACCCTTTCGCGCGGTCTGCGCCAATAATGAAATCTGGGGTGTGAAATAAAAAGAAAAAACTCTCTTAATTAAATTTTCTTTTAGCAAAATTTAATAAACGTAGGGGCGAGTGTGCCCCTCCCCCCCCCCCCGGAGCCCACGCCGGTGCCGCCACCTACCGACCAGCTGAGCCAACCGTAAGTGCCTAACTGTATTTATTTGCAAAACGGAACTCGTAGTTTTGAAAACAGTTTTCAGAGTAAAATTCTTCTGTTTCTTCAAAATTGTAATTTGTTTCGAAATAAAATATATGAACATTAATTTAAATTTTCCTAATATCTGATATCAGGAAGTTGGGGTATTTTGCATGAATTGCATGCACATAGCATTGCAAACTATCTAATTGCAAGCAGAGTCGAGGATTTAAGTTGGCTTTGTATTTTATAGAAATGTTCAATAAGCTTCCATGAGATAGGCATCCGGCGCTACATGCGCGATAGTCAGCGACGCGGCGCGGCGCGGCGCGGCTCGGCGCGGTGTTGGAGCGATATTTAAATAAACACTTAGCAACAATAAGCGATAAGTGCCGCGCCGCTCAAACTGGCGGCAGATACCGACCGACATACGCACGGTACTCGCTGCACAACAGGTACATTGGCTTTTCAAAAAACTGAAAAGATTATTAGAAAAACCTTTTCCTGTTTGAAGCAAGTCGTTGAAAGAAAGTTTCTCAGGCATCTCTCTGAATACATACGCATCTACTCACTGTCACTGTACTTACTTTATTTGGTCCTACATACTTACTACTTCTTTTGATAATAGAAATTACACACAAATTACATTTTATTATCAAGTTAGCTGCGAGTACAAAGCCACAATTTTCTTGTTTGCGAGTGACACAAAAAGCCACACCATCACGTATCGCGTGTAACTAATACTTCACATTAATAATTACAAATACCTATATAATTGCAATGGCCGCTCAGCGCTCGCGTCGGCACAGCGGCACAGCGCGCTGTTTCTTCATAAATAACTAGCAATGTATGGATTCCTCTCAAATTATTTAGCAGTATATAATGTTCATTTAGCCGATGTGAGCTCGTAAGCTCGCTCCCGTCACATTACCGGTGCACCGCGGAATGATTGAGATCTATGGCGGAAACATTCAGCTGCATTGTTGCTGTTCCAGCTTTCTATTCTTAATTATCAAAGAAATTGTTGATAAATCAAGTGTCTGTAATTTTATTGTGATTTATATATTTTTTGTTGAGTTCTACTCAATTTTCTGCAGTGATTATGTTTAATGCAGTTTTAAATCAACGGACATTAACTTAATTACTTCCCACTTCTTTATTTCTAAAATTAAACAATATTTTACACAAAATAAGACTCGACAAAAAATAAATATAAAATCAGTGTTTGTGTATTGTGCTGACGGTACGGGCCTACGGGGTGAACCTTACTCCACGTATCATAGCCTCATGAATAATGCCCGCCGCTCCAAATAATATACGATTACACTGTAGTCTGTAGGAAAATGCACTTTCTTTGTCTCGTGTGTTTGTCCGCCGAATCCGGGTAATGACCGCGACCAACGCAATGTCTTGCACTCACTTATGGACGAAACTTACCGTTGTCATGTACACTAGTGAAGATGTTTTGCTATCTAGATATATTAGACTTGATATCCTAGAACGATTTAATTAAAGTTTGATTTTATTTATTTGTGATGAGTAACAGTAGTGACTTATGTTTTGATCAAATTTGTCTATGTCAGCATGATTTGCTATAACGTTGTTTTACGGGTTTGTTATTACCTACTAAAATATTTTACTGGAAGTAGGAAAACATTGAACGCAACGTCTTTTGTTGCACGAGTAACATTGCGTCTCTACGTCACCGGGACATCAGATAACAGTCAGACTGGCTCGTTAAAATCGCAACCTTCCTAATCGGCGCTAAACTAAGCTACGTTATTGTATTCATTGCTCTAATTGTTCTTTTTCTACCATCGCGCCGGGTTCCAAGTTAATCAGCGCGAAGTAGACGGTGTTCATATTTTATTGTTTCTAAACTACTCCATTGACGTCATGTAGACGAGTCGCTCTGTGCGCGTTATAATTTGTCTGACAATCCTAATGTATGGCCGGAGTCCCACTGAGTGATTTATTTTTCTCAACATTATGTGGCTCTTCCATTTGAATCGAAAATGCAATCATAACATCAGTTGGTATAAAAACAAATCAAAGATACTTAACAACTGATTTTTTTTAAGATCTGCAAGTATACACTAATCGTTTGATCTCCTCATTGTTATCGAGCAAATCATGAGAAAAGTCATAGTTAGTGAAGTGATTGTGCAGTAAACGGTTACGCCCATCCGGCGGGCGTCGATATTGTTGCCTGAGTTGTTGAGACGCGCCGCGCTCGTGCCGGATCGCTGTTATTAGCGTATCTGTTAATTGCGCAATTTGCAGCTGCTCCGCGGGTTTGCCACGCCACAGCACGGGCTAGCACGCGCAGTAGCACCACTTACGAACATAGCTCTATTGATTACCTATAAATTGCATAGGCCTACTTAAGGTACTCATTAGGCTTTCTAAAAAATGTCCCTAAACTAAAGATTATGTATTTTCTTTAACCAATATATCAAGAAACGCAGAGACAAAATCTCTTCCTTTTCTTTTCATACTCATCTCTCATAGACGTTAGTCACAGACTGAACCCACTGCCATCACAGTGTCAGTGTAATTGTAATGTACAATCCCTGTGAATTATTTATTTGCGTGATCAGTCCAAGGGCCGAACGTGGGACACTGATCGCTTCCCAGAAGCGATGGCATAGCATCTAGTCCGCGACACGCCTTACTGTGGGAACGTTCGAACCTAGCTGAGTAGCTGACAACCTAGTCATAGGGTAATAGTAGTAGTCAATGCCTAATGAGAACCAGCAGTGGGCAGCTCACACTTGGCACAACAAGAATGTGGGTATTTGTACGCCTACGCTACGCTATCCCGTTTTAGAAATAAATAATAACATTAAATTAATTTAATTGCAACCCGTTTCATAATACGCATTTCAAATTATCTGACCTTCTTCAAAGTAACAATGCAAAGTCAAATCTGTCACACAGGTCCAGGTGGTTGCGTGTCTTGGGTTTGATTCCCGGATCTACATGCTAACTATATTAAAGTCTGAAACTCGGAATATTAAATTGCCTGAATGCTGAAACAGAGGGCATGCATGTAGAAATGATGTCAAAATAAATAGTTGATAATATTGATCAGTCGATGCGCATTATTGCAATAATGTACAAATATTTAATTACCATTATTAATAACTAGCTGACGCGCGCAACTTCGTCTGCGTAACATTTTTGATTGACGCTCCGCTCCTGTTAGTCGCAGCGTGATGTTATATATATATAGCCTAACTAAAGCCTTCCTCGATAAATGGGATACCCAACACTAAAATAATTTTTCAATTCGAACCAGCAGTTCCTAAGATTAGCGCGTTCAACCAAACAAACTCTTTAACTTTATAATATATAATAATATATATTATAAGTATAGATTAATTAGTACCGCACCGTGTCCTCGAACGATACTAAAGGTTAACAGGTGACACTGAACACTAGACAACAGAACTACTCGTCGTAATGTGGACGTGTTATTTTATAACGACGCCGGATGTGTAGGGAAGTGCAAAAACTATGAATTCCTTCTCGTAATACTGCGAACTGTAAGCAGAAGCTTGCGGAGAGGGGGACACGAGTAAGGAGTTGTAGATAAACTGTATACAAATACATATTGTGTTGGTGAATAGACAAACTGTCCACCTGGTGGAAAGTGGTTATTGAGCCAAAGGACACACCTGCAACATCAGCTTTTGAGGTGCTTAATAAATTGCAAGTTTACCATTGAGCCTGACATCGTCACATCGTTAGACAGCTACATATGCTTGCGTTGCTAGATGAAGTAGTAAGTTAGTATGGCTAGGTGACCAACTGCCAGAGGTTGACCCATACAACTACTACTACAGTTAGCAGTTGCTTACTAGCAGAGCCGCACGCACGAGCCCACTTGCTCAGCAAAGCGCCAGTGACGCGCGCCTTGCACGCACTGAATGACACTGCTGACAGGATCGATTCATTTTCCTGCCCTCTGAATGAATTCACAAAAATAATATTGTATGTGTTATGTTATATAAAGATAGTTTAATTAACGACCACGCTAGCACATTAGAAATAACCGACTTCCAAAAAAAAACACAAAAAAAACTGGAAAATAACTTTACTTTCGGAAGTCGGTGACTACTTTTTGTTCCATTGACTGTTTTGCAAAAAAGTTTTTATTTTACCCTTTTTAGTTATCGTATCACACACAAATACTTGTCAAGTATGAATTTCACTATTATTATTTTTTTGGATAACATATTTTTTCCAGCTATTTTGATTTAAAATCCAAACTACTGAACCGATTTTGATAAAATTTCTATGGGGCCTATTGGAAAGTATATAATTTCAGATAAAAGAAGAATTTTCCAAATCGGTTCATAAATAAATGGCGAAGATATGAGGTAACGAACACAAAAAAAATACAACCGAATTGAGAACCTCCTCCTTTTTTAGAAGTCGGTTAAAAAGACAAACCAACGACATGTTTCTTTACGCAAGATTGTTTCCTTTCCACAAAGGAGCAGTGGTCAAAGAAGTTGTATTCAAAAAGTAATAATGCGGCTGTCGAAACGCGTACGAGGCGATTGAAACTTAAACGTTTGTCTTCAACATGAGATATGAGTCGTTACAATACAAACAGTAGAGTGTAGTCACCTCTGTGGCCGGGGAAGGGATTTCAGAAGGTGCACTTCATACAAACAACAAACACAACTGGCGATAGATGGTAAAAGAAATAGCAAAACCGAATACCGACAGGGTCTGGGCGACACACTTTGGTTTGTGGATATTATTCCGATCAAATTAAATTCAACTTTTGTTGAACCGAACATGGGCTTATGGGTGACACAACAACAACACAAGGCATGGCCTTCTTCAAATTCACATTTTTTAAATTGGTTTTTGCAAGTCTCTGAAAGATGATAATTACTATTATGGTAATTAATAACACTTTTTCGAGTATTCGAAATGACTGTTCAATTGCGAGGGTCTTCGTTGCACTCTTTCATCTAAGAATTGCTTTTTCTTTGAGAGAAACCGCTGCCTTTAGCACTGTTAAAGAATTTCTAAGATTTCTGTTTACTGTCATGCGTAACGACTGGTTCTTCTGTATGTAGTTCCTGTCGCGGGTATGTGTCGTATGCTCGTCACGCGCGCACATCTCGCCGCGCCGCGACGTCGCCGCGCGTAGTAGCGCGTGTGTGGGGGGCCTAACGCTGGATTCTCATCGTACGGGTATTTTTAGACGCCGCCACTTGGTTACAAGAATACAGCCATGTTGAGGTAATGCAACCTATTACACATATCTTCATTTAACTTGGCTTGGCTTACGTAAAGAAAACTGAAAAGCGACCATTTCGTTTCAATGTCCATACGGGTAGATATTATACTTAATTGGATTTTCTGTAAGCTCTTTGCAAGGGGTTGAAAATGACCAACTTATGCGGCAATAGGGAATATCCCTTTCATATGGGAGCTAATTTTCTGCGCACCAACTGTAGGTATTACAAATTTTAAATAGATTTAAACTGTCGGTAAATACGCAAGTACCGAGGTTGTAACAATAATACCTCTAGGCACGTAAGCCTACTCATAGCATGTTAGTAATTAATTAGTTGTAAGTTTCAATCGCTATAAACAAACTAGGATACAATCTTCATACATTACGATAGCGGCCTTTGAAAGTTGTACCTAGTAAGTGTTGCGTCAGGCGCACTTCCCGGCGCTCTGTACCACAGGCCGGCAGGCAGGCAGGCAGGCAGACGCGGGGCTGTAGGCACAGGTAGGAAGTGATAGTTTACCGCAACAACACCTGTTATTGGCCAAGCATAAAATAACACCTTTATGCACTAATGATTCACTATTTCCTATGCATGGCACTGTCCGCATCACTTTGCAGTCCATTGCCTCTCATTATAGCGCTGACATCGATGACTGCTAAGACAAACAGCAATGAATTCGAAATAGGAAAGCGCCAGGCTAAGGGAGTACTCACACTTATCCGTATCAATCAAGCACTTCAGCAGAACTATAATTTTGTATAAGCTAGTGCTGATTTATATTGATAAGTGTAGTTAGACTTTACCTGCCTACTTTAAACTTTCATAAATAATCTTTAACTTTTTGCATAGTTAAGTAAACAAGGTGCATGGCCAGGCATATCATAAGATACCTCCACGAACATTTGTCCTCGATGGCTATCTAACGTCTATTTGTAAAGACAATAATTATATAATCTCGACATTGTAGAGAATTAAACATTAAATACATTAGCTATTCATGGCAAGGAAAACAACAATATAATGGGAATGTGATAGAAATATGAGCTTGAGCATTCGATGAAGGTACAGTTTCTTGTCGGTACAACGTAACATACTTATTAGAACACTAGAGTGGCAAATGTTATCCGCCTGGTGTTGACTTTGACTTTGTCATAAATCAATGTTGGTGTCGTGACAGCACGCCATCACAAGATGTGTTCATAAGTCGATACAAACCAGTGTGCCTGACAGCCGTTTATAGAACGTGATGCATCCCACAAACGTCTTCCGTGATATCCGGGCGAGGGCGACATGTGAACGGCCGCTAAGTCAAAGCTCTCGCCCTTGAAATAAAAGGCCCGCAGCGAAAAGTGTATTAATATTCAGTGTATCTTGAGGGAAGTTAAATAGCCGTGTATTTGTATTCATTATCCTCCGAGTCTAACCGCTTACGTGTGAGCCGAATAGTTGAGCGACGCAATCTGGCGCCGTGTCCCCTGTCGCACGATACGACAAATGAAACAGGATCCACAACGTGAATAGTGTCGTGAAGATATTGCTGAATCATGCCTGTAGATAGACTTACGGACTAATCCTTAAGTATATCTACAGGCAGGAGTGTTGAAGCTACAGCTTAGAGCTAACTCTAAGCTGTAGCGTCAACACTCCTCGATATTTTTTTGCACTGCAACAACGAGCAGCCAGATCTTTCGAAACATGCTTTAGGTTCTGCAAAATTTGGCATCAATGGAAAGTTTTTAGGTTGTTTGCCACCTATCGTATCACAAGCAGTCAGGAATTTCACTTTTATGTAAAAACACAACTAGAGGGCAGTCCTGATTTCCTGAATGACTTGATACATGTGAACAACGTAGCCGCGCACTAACAGTTTTGTCTGGTGTCAGTGTAGCGGGGCGGCGGCGGCGCGGTGTGCGGGTAGCATTAGTCCGCATTAGCCACGCCGCTGCCGCTACGTGTCCCATTGTACGCCTACCTTTGCTCTCCGGTAGGTGACCATCGGCAACAATACGTCGCGACGCAACTGACGCAGGTGGAACATTGATGCCACACGTCGCAGGAGCCTTTGTCTCTAGTGAGGGGTTACCGTGGCACATCCTTGTAGCTATATCATTGTCGTGTTAGTTTTAGAAATGAAAGAAATGTGAGGCATACATTTCTTTCACTTCTAAAACTCGGGAATAAAAGAACATTGTAAAGAGTAGTTCGGGAATTCAATTGGAATCCAATCGAAACATTATGCATCAAAGTATACTAAGTAGTGGATAGTGTTTAGGTACTTACTAGGTACTACTGACAACGGCTCGAGCCGTTCTGTTGACCCCATAAAGGACAACTATCAAGAATGTACGCATTGCTAATAGTAGACAACCTTGAACACCGCCAACTTAGCAATAAACAATGAGATTTTACTCCAACTACTAATAAATTTCAATGCTACATAAACGTAAGAGTACAACACTGACCACGACAGCACTTCGTGGCTTTAATCACCGCGGGCCCAAACTCGGCCGTGCCATACATATGTTACTGTAGCTATCTATGAACAATATTTTAATATTCCCGAATAGAAAAAGCAGTATAATCCTCGTCTCACTAAATAGGTATACTTAATCAATGAGAATCTAAGCATTAAGTCCCCCACGCTGGCTGCCGATACGTATCGAATCGGAATGACGTCTCATTCGTCCGATTTATAGCGCGTGCACACTGCGACCGGCAGACGTGCTCGACCACCCATATACAAAAAATATTTTAATAAAGCAAACTGCAAAACGGCAGTGCAAAAATTTGTCTGTACTGTAAGTTTGTAGCATGTGGCGTTACGGAGTCTCGTAGCAGGCGTAGTATGAACGTAGCGTGACGCAACATTTTGCATGGCGTTCGATTCCCGCGCGGCTATAAATCATGTCGTCCGACAAGCGAACAAAGCCGGGTAACGCGCCGTGTCTTTGTGGATTTTGAGCGATTTCGGTTTATAATCATTTTTCATCCCGCTACGCCGCGTGCCGTGCCGGAATTTTACGCCGATGACCGGAATATACGACCTTTGCCAGTATCGTTAACAACTTCACTTTGTAAACTCCTGATCATTTAATTATATTTGATAAATTTTTATAACACATTAGAGGGGGTGGGTCATTGTTGATATAATAGATCTACAGAATAATAATTATTCACAAAGTTGCACGTTGCATGTTTGAGGTCGCAAAACATTCGTTACTGTTGATTACCCTTTTAAAAGGCGAAAAAAACTTCTCTATCACAATAACAGATTAGCTTTTTAAATTATTTAAGCTAAGCCATTCTCGTCACAAGTTTTTGTCACCGATGATACTGCATTGAGATGTCACCGGTGAGGTGACCGCGGCGGGGGGCGGGGGCTGGGGGGGGAGCGCCCAGTTCCCATAGAGCACGTCTCTAATTAATCATAATAGCGGTTTTTATATCAATGTAATGAGGCAATAAATTTTTGTCAATTGTTTGTAGTTGCACGTCTTGGTGCTGAGAGGCTACCCGCTAGCGTGCACCGCGCGGTGCGCCTTGACCGGCTGCGGCTCGCGTGCCACTAATAGCTAAGCTCAAGGTTCATATCAGAGATTCGACATCAATATGGGCGTGTTAGATAATGTATTGTTTGTTTCTTCAGATTAGGGTCGAAGGTGGATGTTAGTACGTTGCTACTTGCGCTGGCTACGTATCGACAGACCACAGTATAAAACCACTCGCCTCACATGCGCCTAACTAAGGCACATGAAACTGTAGACTGAATTTTTTCAGATGATTGTTAAGTGTATCAGAAAGTAGATTATGTATCTAATGTTATACTTTCAGCTATTGGTCCCAAGATCTGGACCAACTTTCACCAAAATAGATTTTTTTATGGTCACCCTTGCCACCATTGCTCCAGCTACTGCTGAGTGAAGACTTGCTGCCTTTTGTGCCACGCTTCCGTGCATATTGCTTTATCCCACCTCTTAATTATATTGAGACACCTATCTCCTAACCGTGCTACAGTTCCTTGCGTTCAGCGACGCGTCGCCGTCGTGGCAATTAATCGCATGTCGCGACAAAGCGCAGTTTAGTGTCGGCATGTAAAACAAATGCGACGCGACAGCTACGTTCGCGCGTCGCTGATTAATTGTACGAGCGCTCCTTTAGAACTGTGTCATTGTTCCGATGCTACTATGAAGTTCATTTATTGTTTTAAAAATTAGGAAAATGTGAGCCTAATAGCCTAATGTAACACGAAAGAGCAGAGGCAATCGAACGCTAGTTAATTACCTGCCACCAACTCTTTATACTTCATCACAACAGGATACGGACTGCTTCGTTGGTCTACACTGCTAAGCATGACGTCCAGGTTGCGATTCCCAGATTGGACAGTGTTATTGGTTACTGTTTTCCATCAGGAACTTCACAGTAGCAGCCCAGAGTCTGGATGTGTGCCCAACCGATGGCGTCACGTACCTCCACACGTCTGTCTGCCTAACCCTTCGAGAGTTACATGCATTGTATGTGTAGAACAGTGTTAGTTCTATTTCTACAGAACAAACATTAATCACCATCTCCACCTTAACAAAAAATAATCAAAAAATAAATCGTAGTCTAAACATCTCAACAACATACAATACAAACATCTAGCTAGCACATCATAAAGTAAAGGTGTGTTCACCGCGACAACACGATTATCGCGACAAAACGCAGTTTAGCAGGTCGTCTGCCCGTCTGCGCCGGGACTAATGCGCGCGGCTGGTTAATGCGCGGTGTGAGTGATGCCTAATGATATGCTCACAATTATGTACACCTTTACTGCACAAGTCGATTTATGTTAAACCTTTAATGATCCAGTAATTAGTACTTGCCCTAAGATATTGGCATGTCCGCAAGCTCTGTCAAGCGAGGTGTTTATGCTAGGCTACTTCTGAATAAATTAGTAAATAAAATAGAATAGACGTAAAAAATGTTAAAAGGATTTTAAAGTGTAAATTCGATTTATTATTATTTATTAAATTTCAGATAACAGAGATCCATTGTGTTACTCACAATGTTCTTAACCTAGGGTAGTTCTTAACTAAGAACACAGACAGTGTACCTCACCAACCGTCATTCCTCCCGACTATGCCGCTCAGAATGCTGTTGGGGCTGCCACGGAGTATGTTTAGCAGCAAGGCCGCTTTCTTACGCCGTACAGCATTGGAACCGTCGGTATGTGCCTCAGTGAACTAGCTGAAATTTATGAAACAGCTGGTGTATTTTATGAAATCAATATTATGACGTTGTATTTTTATCTACGAAAAATTGTTTTGTACAAATCACTTGTATTATTAACAATTCGTTCTTATAATAAAACAACCTTTACAATGGGATATCCCTTCGGACAAACAACAACCCTCGCGATGGGCGGTACTGTCGGCCACGCAAACTATGTAGTTGTTGTCTTACAAAATAGATGCAAGTAACCTCTTAATTGTTCAAATAATCTTGTAATTCCTGTTATATTAATAAAGTTTCATCCAAGCTCCCTACGTTGGATGGGCAGTAAATATTAGTTTTTCAGTGCTTTATTTCATTTAGGTATAAAGAATCTTCCATAATTTATTACTGACTACGTGATCATAAAGTTTTATATCTCAAAATTTTGTGTTAAACATTAAATAACTTGTATGAATGTATGTGTTTATTAAAATATGTAAATTACACTAAGGGGTAGAAAACCAAAAAACTGTGACACATTGTAACGGTTTTTTTCCTAAGCCACGAGATGAATGCAGAATCGACTAGAATTATTCAAATATCCACTTGCACTGAGCATCGTATGGGAATTTATTTAAATGAGTGTACTTGTACAGAACCTGTTCTAGATGATAAGGGGTGTTTGATCTTCTCCCCTCGCGTGTACCGGTCAGCCGCCGCGCGCCGGACCCGGTGCAACGCGCACCGACACCCGGCACTGGCAACAACAATGCGTTACAAACAAATTATTGTAAAAAACAACTAGCTATATTATTGAAAATTTTAAGATATTTCTCCAAAATACCAAAGTTCGAAAAGTCAATGTTGAATCTTATAATGCTTACCTACAGCCTAATCAATTTATATTTGCGAAAGATCAAATATTTTCCTCGGAGAAACCAACTCTGTTACGAAGTAAACCATAATTTAGTTCGGATGACACAATTAATGTAAAACACTTGGATGAAGCAGCGATAACAATTTATGTTCCGTTACAATCGTACGCAAAAATCGTCCTTGGACCGTTTGCCATTAGCGGTGCGTAATTGATTTAAATATATTCAAGGTGGGTTCACTTTCGGACTATTCATATGATTTTCAAAATCATAGGGAAATAAAGCAGAAAAATGCGCTTGTGTGGATTGTGTTCGAAGTTTAGAACGCAGGCGTAGGTAGACGAATATTAGGTACTTTTATTTTGTGCTGACAGTCTTAAGTTATGCAGCAAATATTTGACTGGCAGATTTGCGGTTGGTGCAGATGATTTTTGATAAATCCCTTGATCTTCGCTTACATCGATTTCTATTACATTCATTCAGGAACTCATATGAACGGAATTTTTCATAAAGAAAAGTTCCCCAATTGTTGATGTATTGTTGTTAATTTTCCATTGGCAGATATTTAAATTGTAAATCGTTCGTACGTCACTCAACAGTACATACCTGCTCATATCGTATCAGTTCAGTTTTTGTACGTCATTGTTGTTTTGACCGTACCTACCTATAGGAACCGTGACTTTGTCGTGAACCCTGTCGACAAACATCGCGTGTATAAGTATTTTCAGTTTCAGGTTTGAGTGTTCAGACATATTAAACAAGTAAAAGCTTATATCTACGTAAATAAAGAAATATGATTTTCCAGCCCCCCAAACCTGGTTTACTTGGGTGCAATTTACTAACATGGCGAAATGTTGCCAAAACATAAGGAATTCTGTGCTACGTCTAAGTTAAAATATAGAAAAAAAGATTGTACACATAAACTTTCCAGAATTAATTCTCTGAATAATAGTGAACGACATCAAACCCCATGCGTATTCTTGAAGAACTAAGCGGTCACACAGACAGACCCACACAGAAGCAACTTGGTTTTATACTGCGTCACTTAGAGCTTAGTCCTCGCATGTAATCAGCTCTGTCTGAAAACACTGCAGATGAAGATAGCCCAGCAGCTGAATGTAACCGGATGCTGCAGCGCGGCGCGAGGTGCATGCCCGAGTGACGTATGCGGCGCGCGCGCATTCTCATGGTAATCCGCATGACGACACTCACTTAACACATGCAAATCGTTTATTGATAAACAAATAATGGTATTATAAGTTTTATTGCGCATTGTCGGCCCTCGGCAGTCGGGCGGTGCTTGGCGTGCGGTGTCGCTGACCGTTCACTCCAACAGATTTGAATTTATAATGTTTTTTATTGTTTCGCCTCCATTGTATAATATTTGTGTTACTATTATAGTGGCTTGTGGTTGTATCGTTTACACTGAGCTGTCATAACTTTATAATCGACCACTTATATTAAGTATTGTTGAATTTCATTGTCACGTTAAGTGTAAACACTTGGTTGCTGTCAAACAGATATAATATCCTGCGATATCAAGTTACGTCATAAACAAAGATTAAAATAAATTAACAGCGTAGCCTGCATGCATGTAGCAACGCGTAGCATATCTTGGCGTAGCATGTCGTACCGTGACGTGTCTTCACGTAGCATTTCGTAGCTTAAGCATATCTTGACGTGGCATGTCACGGCGTAGCATGTCATGGCGTAGCATGTCGTAGCGTAGCGTAGCGTAGCGTAGAATCCGTCATTATATACTGAACACGAAAGTAACTGAATTCTACAAATGATATTATCCAATTGTAATAATTTTCATTACTTTATCTAAATCGGTCGTCCTGTCGGTGTTCTATAAATAATAGGCTATTTTTCTATTCTAATGAGTAACGATTCTTATTCGGCAACTTGGCAACTGGTTCTGAAGTACCAATGTTAGGAGCGTACTAGTGTAGCTAATTATCTTGGGACGTGTCAATTAACCGCTTCGCCGATGACAACTGACTGACATTTACACAACTGTGCAACGTTCTGTTCCATGTGTAGTAAGGCCGCCATGCTCGCAACATTCAAATAATATAATATAAAATTTGCACGCGTTTGTTCCAACTATTTGAAATTCTATATTTTGACAAGTGGACGCGAATCGGTAGGAATTTGGCAACAAGAGTGTCCTTGAAACGCGCGAAATCTATTTGAATATAGGATTTCCTTTCCACATGCTACCCATTTACCTACATTAGCTGAAATGATTAACGTGCTGGTTCAAAATGTTTTACAGAAGTTTATTATACAGGCGTTCAACATAAAATCAAGACATGCCAATGTGAGGTCATTCATCGGTAGTGTCTGTAGCAATAAGTTTCAGATTTGTTACTCTTTTAGAGAGCCTACATATCGCGTCGATACAAGATAATGCTTAGCTGTTGCTCGACAATTAACTCAATCAAGCGTTTGACTACAAGAGCTACTTAGTAAATATCCTCTAGTGTAAATCGTCTGAATATCGAAGTGCTAATAATGTTCTAGCTTATCTTTCTGATCGGGCATATAACAGTAAAGTACATACATAGTGTGTCAAATAGCTGCGTCCTCCCACACCGACTGACTCCGCTGTGAAACAGGTTGCTTGCTGGTTGCTGTTGGTTGGTGACGCAACCGAACAACCTGCGATCACTACTGCAAGGGTGTTGCGATAGTTATTAATGTCACTAAAAACAATGCGCTCTGTACGGTTATACGAGTAATATCATTAGTAAATGTGCCAGCTGCAGTCGCGATTCTTCTTGATTTACAAGCTTGTCTGTGGCTTATGTCAATCAAATACGTTTTTGTCATTTCCATAGTAAAAGAATAACATTGAACAATGCAAGTTATTGATATGGAATAATCGAGTCCTCTTTTCAAATACCTGACTCAAACGTCGATAGGAAATCTATCTGAAGGTATCTAAACTCAAGGCCTCACATTTAAAATGAGATATTATTAAAAGAGTGCGATTTTTTGTGGTTGTCTAGAGAATAGTTCATCAGCTTCGGTGTTGAGGGTCTGCCTGCGGTGCGCGGTGCGCGGTGTGCGGTGCGCGGTGCGCGGTGCGCGGTGCGCGGTGCGCGGTGCGCGGTGCGCGGTGCGTGGGGCAGTAACGTGATTACCAGCCACAGTTACCAGCTAACTGGATTACTGCCAGCTGCAGAGGGGCCGGGTCTACGAGTGCCCACTGATTTGTTGCCACTGTCTTAATAATAAACATGTTAATAAACTTGATTTAATTTAGAATATTTATTTATTAAAAAGGTATTTGAAGATATTTTTAAAATCTGAATAACTGCACGATAGTCGTCGTATAAGCTGAAGCTTACCAAGTCCTCTGCTGGACCAAGGTCTCTCTTAACTAGCGCCACCTGCTCTCAAAGTTATTCATGTCACTTTAATAACCTTATGAAACCAGCCCGCATCGCATAGTAGATACTGTACCTCTCCAGTAATATGCAATGAGCCCGGACCACAAACTTCACCTTGTATCGCAGTATACACACGAAACATAAAAAGTCACTCTAGAGTGCCACTGAGAATTTCCTAATAGAAAAACCTTAATAACACTTTCCTTGTTCCCCTTGGAGCCCATGCTCAACAGTCGTACTTTCGACTCCTAGACCAAAGAGACAGTTGTAAACGTTTAAAGGCTTTTCCAGCTGACTGATGTCCGTATAAGGAGCCAGTTTATAAAGGGTACTTAATATTAATTACGCGTCGTTCACGGCGCGTCGCGGGGTGGGCAGAGCTCGGACTGATTCGATTACTGGCGTGGATGCGCGGCCTTGTCGCTAAATATTCATAATGCTATTACTTACGCTTTTGATATTTAGTAGTGTGATCGACTTGTATCTACAAATATAAATGATGTGTTGAAATGCAACTTTATTTAAATTTAATTAGGTATAAATTACGAAAGTAATTATCTTTATTTCGAATGTGATGAAAGCTGTTTCATACAAATTGTTTGTTCGAGAAACTGTTGGCAAACAACTGTTTTTCTACCCTTACTGCAGGGCAATCATTTCACTCGGCTTATGTAGAAATGAGAAAAAAAAATCGTCGGCTCTACTTTTATGATTTCCTTCGCAGCATCAAAAGTAACGGACATTCGTGCAGTAAATTAAATTCTCTAACAGGACCAAATGATAATGCATTTAAATGCATAAAATAACCGATTGAACCACAAAATAATTTGATTAGCCTACTATCCCAATAACATTATCTTCTACCCAATAAACCACACTCGACCATAATCTACGAAATGCGACTTTTGAATATGAATTACCATTCTATTACACATGAACACACACAAACAGACAAACTACTTGTAATAAATGCACTGCCAAATCATTTCTTTCGTGCTAGTGCTAGGGTCTGACCGAGCAGAGCACACTGTGCAGTCTGCCCGGGTAATGTGCACAGTGATCAATCAGCCGGCAACTACATGCTGCGGCACAAATGACGCGTTTTGTTCACAATCATGTGGTTTGGGGAGATAATGACTTCTAATGTTCGGATTGTCTATTGTTAATTTGGTGAAAGTGTTTTGGAACCGTGTGTGGAGTTGAAAACATGTGCTATTCACATTTGTAGACAAATTGTGAGGGTCAACACTGGAAAACTATGGTTTGTACTTACACTTAAACCACCAGCTTTTTACAACTGCTAACGCGTAGATTTTATGCGAATAAATGATTCTTGACTTCCTCAGTCGATACGTACAATATGCTAAGTTATCTCACCGTCGAGTACTTTTTTCTCGATTCTCATATACAACCAGACTAAGAAGAAATATCTATTGAACGGATTAATATGGGAATCGAACCATGCATGAGTACACAGACAGCAGACTTGTACCCAATGCACCGAAACTATTCAATAACGTACGGAAATCGAATAATTATCGTTAGGAAAGTGAAGGAATGATAATGATCGGGTTAATACAATATAATGAGACAGTCAACATGATCAGTGTAATTAGCGCTGTGTCATGTGTTTGCACAAGTGTCGCGAAGATGTTTGAGATCGGAAACTGTGCACACTGCGAGCTACGAGGAGAGCTGAAGAACTGGTGCTAAGTGAAGACACGTGTAGCGCTAATTATGAACACGCCTCTCCTCTTAACTCTTTTATTAAATAGCAATTAAGGTAATCCCTCAGCGAAACAGTTCAATGACATGTAGGTACATAAATCATCGTACGCCGCTACCGAAATCTTCACATAAAACTTGAATATCGTTATAACTGGAACAGGAGTCAATACATTAACTACTTATACAAATCAACTGGACAGCTCATATCGATAACAACAAAATTAATCGAAGCTATGTTAACTAGCGTTCACCGCTGCTCCGCTCGTCCATCAGCGCGATACCATCGCCTGTCACTAACATCCTCGCGTTTCATATCACTTTTATTAAACTACAACAATTTCGGTTTTGTAAAACTACCAACACAGCCGCGGACCTTGGGTCGCTAGAACCGCGGAAACTCACCGAACCAAAACGAAATAAACGCAATAACTACACTCGCCAATTTCAACTGTGAAGTTCGCAAATTAGGTTCAATTCAGTTTGGCAACTGCTCCATGTGACCGTATTAGACATGTTTGTGATATTTTGGAGTATGGTAACATCTGCCTTTATTTACATTTTGGCTGGAAACAGCAGCACAATAGGTGCGGCGAATCGGACGGCTCTACAATAGCCCCGCGACCGCGAGGGGGCGCCACTCACGCCGCACGCTTGTGACGGACAAATAGATGACCTTCTGTTAAGAAGATTCACCATTTACTGTTTTGCTGCAGTTCACGAAAACTATGTTTCAAGCATTACATTGACATTTCCTTGTGGAGCCGTCTGCTTAAAATAAATATTGCTGCGACCTCATTAACAACGACTTGTGTACATGCGATGAAGAAAAAATTAACTTGCAAATTTATTAAAGTGATAGGTACACCTGAAATTAGAATTGCCTAAGCAACCTAACTAATTGCTTGCCTTGTGTACCTACTTGTTACCTAATGGATCAGGTACCTTTCTATTGTTTCGCTAGGGTTAATGACCAGCACTTGAACTGTATAGCTCATGTGCCATCGCCATGTAGGGCGGCTGTGGCCCGTGAGTCGGGAGGAGTTAGCCATAGCGATACAAAGTCAAGTGATCTCGCGCGTCATGCGCCTCCCCAAAAAAGACATAATGGAACAATTAAAATGCACGTGCTCACCGCAGTTACGAGTGAACCGCACTCCACCAGTCAAAACCGCGACATATGGCGACCCGCGCGAGTGACGCCCTCCGCGCGACAAATTACTGTTTAAGAGATTGCCATCAATACGAGAAGTACAAACTGGCCGATCCATTAGGAACAAATGGCGTTATTGAGCGCGGCCGGCAATCCGACAAGCCAGCAGGCACCGACACAGCCGACACTCAGCCACGCGCTGACTTACGGCTGCGCGCTAATCGAAGATCATTATCAACCGCGATTCAATCAGAAACATGATTAAAAACGATTTAGTGCATCATATCTCATCCGTTCACTTTCGCGACGCGCCTCGCCGTGGTTGGTAACCTCTTAATATCAGTGTGTCAATCGTATTCTAAAACATCGCACTTCTCGAAGCACTTCATTACAAGTAGATCTTCGTTGATAAATGACACAAATTTAAGAACCTGCGTGATATAGTCTCAGCTAGTCCTAATAAAAAACCTCGTGTTTAGCCTGTCAGAGGAAACATAAATCATTTGATTCAAAACCTTTACAAACGCGATGTCGAATAGATGAAGAATGGCGTCCTATAACTATGAGAACGATTGTTACTAAGAGATTGGCCGATTTGTGGTAGATTATTGAAAAGCACAAATGGAACTAAATGAAAACACCTCAAGAGAGGACTCGAGTTTTTTAGTCTCTTGACTCTTTAAAAAAAACACAATCCACGCATTGTGTACCCAAACACGATAAGGGCCAACAATCGCACAAACCCTTCACCCGCGCCCCCGCGCCCTCTCGCTCCCGCGCAGACAAATGAATTAACATAATATGATATCGGCGCGGCGCAGATGCGACACCGCGCATCACCGCGCGTCTGCCGCAAGACTTTTACTTTTCTCGTCGCCTTCAACTTTCACCTCCACAATAATGTGATTTACATGTGTTTGGTGTTCGTCTGACGAGCACACGTGTCTACTGGATGCGATGCGATCGTCGCGGATCGATCTCGTGCGATTGTGCTGCGCGACAATGCGACACAAAGCGCGTGGGCGCAGTGCATTGTGGCGTCGCTAAATGCGCTCACACACGCTCTCGAGGGCTCCTTTGTCCATTGTCTGCGCGCCCGAGGGTGGCACTGTGACACATTTATTTTAGGCCAGTTTTTTACAGCACCCATTGTATTGGAAATTAGACATCGGCGCAGAGTTCACGAAACACGATATTATCTCAGCCCTCAGTGCCGCGCATCCTCCGACGATTTCTCCCGCAGCCATTGTATCTCCAGTTACAACGGATATTCCTAAACGCTCATAACCTGCCCATCTTAAAACGAGAAGACTCATGCGTTATTGAAATTAAAAAAAAAAAAACTGGTTAGCTTTCCATTTCTAGGAGAGTGAATCAAAAAAATTCGTTGAGACGAGGCGGTTAGGGAGTAGGACTAGTCGATCAGATAATTGATCTCGGTTGGACCGTTAGTGTTGTAGAACGGGTACTATCAGCTGATTATACGGATTCCTTTCATCTGCGAGTGATGAATGACAAGCGAGCGTCGTTATGAAAGGGTCAGTCGTCGGCCAGCGCTAGAGATCACATAAAGAAGTGTAGGGCTGTTTTATAGTGTTTGTGACCGTTTTATTGATGGCCGGGAGACGCAGCATCCGGTTTTGTGCATTAATCTGGACAATGTGGCTCTATGTGATGGTCCGTTTGGTCACAAACTAGTTTGGGTAACGTTTCCCTAGGCGCGCTCTAACGCGCCCTCCGCGGTGCATAGTAATCGAATTCTTTTCATTACAACATCTTCGCTATTGAAATGTCAAGTTTTACATGTAACGGTATCCAAATCAACTATTTATTTTGTAACGATTCCCACGAATTATTATCTAAGTTCATGTGGATCTCATCTAGTACTCTACTCGTCTACATCCCTCTCGCTAGTTCATCAACTGATTCATTTCGTTTATTAATCAGTCGACTGACTACGTGTCATCACTCGATCAGTCAACATTATTTCTGAGATTTGTTATTATGTTGCTAATACCTTTTTTATGATACGCTATAAATTATACTTTCTATAATTCGGTTCCAATATTTCACTATATCGGCGTAAGTACGAGATCGATTTCTACGCGGACATTAGGTATGTTTTTAAGTTAAAGCATTCGAATGTAAACTAAGAGGCACGCCATAAACCAAATAATTTACATAAAGCCTCTAACGGATCTCACGAGAACCGGTCGCGAGCATATTAATGTTTGTGATATATTAGAAAATCGGCAACAACACGCACCAAACGGATACTCGTGTTTCTTTTTGTAGCATCTCTTTTTTATTCTAATTTCTTTCCCATTAAGTGGACCATTCTTCCAAGAATGTTCCCCATAACAAGCACTTCGTACATTTGCATATGATAGCGAGGAGCGGTACTTCTACTGGCTAGTTCTCACTCGGCTTGTGTTGTCTGCGAACATCCAACATTTCTATTTAGTGCTACCATCGTTTATCTTATAATTTCAGTTTGTGCAAGGATAGGGTGATGCTTGCATAACCATTCGAGGTCAATAAACTCTTCGTTCATAAACCAACCTGATAAAAAATTGCACTGATCTTCAGCAGGTTGTCTTGTTGATTGTACAGAAATTAGTATACGTGTAAATATTTTCATAAGTTTAATGTAACAGAGTAATAACATTTGGTACAGCTTCAATACAAGCGCAGTAGATCGCCTTACTATTGTGTCGTACAATACTAGTTGTTGCGCATTATCTGCGCGGGCGCATTCCCAGGATTCCGTTAGCGGTTCACATGGAGCGCATCCCTTTCGCGCGAGTCAAGTGATGAGCCACAATGGACCAGCTGCCGACCCCTGGCGACCAGGTGACACCACACGCCGACCTGCCAAACAAAACACAACCTTAATAAATCCTGCACACAATCTACAATTCAACGAACCAAAAACAGGATTGAAGATACTCAAGATGGTTCTGAGAAGGTTAAATTTAAACTTAGTGCGGTTGCACTAGCGTTGGTTTTAGTATAAAAGAATATTGATGGTGAGATGATTGCAATAGATAACAAAGCGCTCAGTGATCTGTAACTAGTTTGACAAATAAAAATAATTACGTAAGACTCCACGGACTTATATGATTCTAAGAGAAGCGGAGCAAATGTATTAGAATTATAATTTAAACTTTTCAAGGAAACAGTATATTGATCTTTTTCCAAGAACGACATTTGCGGTTGTAAATAACAATGGCAGATCAGAAGAAATCCTTTCGCTCGGGCACAATTGCGGAAATGATAATTTATGCAAAGGGGAAGTGGAAGCAAAAAATACAAATAAAGCTTATGCACCTGAGCGCCGCATGTGCCGCGATAGAAGCGCAGGTATCCATCACTCTTACAATTAATTATACAAACATTACGGCAGTCGGCACGCGCTCGAGAGACGTTTAGTGCATTCTCTACATCTTCTGCCGCGATTTACATTAAACATAGTCCATAACAGCTGCTAGTGCTGAAGAAGGAAACCCAATTACAAAACGTGACTGGATTTTACTCGAGGGTGACAAATTGTGGTCGCAAAACTTTTCTGCCCGATAATTACTGTTCATCGACACGTAAACACGGGCTTCCCTATTTGCAAGTGAATGGGGAGTTCGATCGAGGATTTACTCAAAAAATAATACACCTGAACAAAAGCTAATTATACTTTGATAAAAGCTGGGCCACAATGGGTGGCGTCAGAACAATCGCGCCTGGAGCACAGGAGGGCGGCAGTGGCGATGGCGACGTGTTAATTAGCGGATTTTCTCACCTTTCGACAATGATTATTTTTTGTAGTGCACAGTAACGTTAACCGATGACTTTTTTTGACATTTTTTGCAGTTTATATATTTTACATTGTCTACGTGCATTTCTGTAACGAACTTTTAAAACGGTGGTTGTTTACAAATATAATACGACGGAGTTTTTTTCCCCACGACTTTTTTTTTTTTTTTGTTAGAAACCTCATAGAAAATTAACATAGGAGAGCAACTTTTGAACATATTGGTTGAATGATGATGTAGACAATTTATAAGCTGTAGGTAATGAATTAATAAAGAGCCCTGCACAGTGCAGTGATATCGATGCGCGCACAATGATGGCGGCAGGTGTCGCAAGCGCGGTCGCCTGACCTCCACCTCTGCGCCGCATTGTTACCGCCACTACCTACACCTACAGCACTACTACACATTCTACAGGACTGAATGAACACTATGTACTTCAACTAAAAGTCGTTACGGATTAGTTGTTTAAAAAACCCGAAAAAGTTCCTTATAAGAATGTGAACATAGTAGAGCGGTGAAGTAAATCTGTGATTTATTAGCATCCAATGAATGAAGTGTAGGGCAGACGACATTGTTGGCTTCGCGGGTAAATCCGGGATGAGGCTCGCAAAGGAGTGCGGAAATTGGCATAAGCAAAGAGGATAATTACCAAGCAGCGGTTGAAATCGAGCCTCGGATTTGGATGTTGATGATGATGAATGTGAATATCTCAAATTATGGCAAAGTTTAGACAGAAATTTCTTAAGAACAAAGTCCAGGAGTGAAATGGTTATTGGTATCACATTTCGCAGAATGACAGTTTAATTTTGAACTCTACACTTTGATTGAGAATAAGATGCAACTCTGAACAAGTAGGACCTAGTAGTTTCACCGTACGTCCTTCTGTATTTCGAAACCAAATAATCATGCTTTAAACTGTAATGAAATTAACAAAATCAGTAACAGTATGACGCATTGTGCAATGCATATTCATTGTGAAACTGTAGCCCAGTGGTCACTCCGACATTCAATAAAATAAAGGTAAATCAATATATTTTAGTAAAAGACCTTTGTAACCACATTTTATTATCATCATAAACATCGATTGGTAACAGTGATGACGCAGGACGTCTCCAGGTAATGCAAAACTTTGAACCCCAAACCTGGCGGAGACTGATCCAAACCAAAAGATAACATCAACCAAGGTAAATGTACTTACTCAAGTACTGAGCAGATATTTTTGTACGAGCTCAATGGAAAATCTCGACCCAGACACGGGTCAAAGAGCAACTTGAAATTCGTAGGTGCCTACACAATCTATTGTGAAAGAAATCACAATGAAAGCAGTTGTCGTCAAGTCTCAGGATCAAAGACCGCTTCCAATGAGAGTTTGGAGCTGAACATTTTGACTTTTATTATGAATGCTTATGATAATTTTTCCTGTTATTTTTCAGTGATTTCACGCATATTTGAAGGCATGTGTTCTTCGCATGGCTCACAATGGTACCGTGTGTTACGGCGGTGTCGTCGGGGACGGATGATAGTGACACCGTCACCTCTGGCCTTCGACCCGCTTTGTGTGCGAGCTATGAGGGAACTCACGGGCAAAAACTATATTTCTTGTTATTAATTGTACTGACTCTATTGTATCGCGGTCCCAATATCGAACATCACAAATATTAAGGAATGTCTAAGTATTTTGTTAGACCCAATCAGCGATGTTATCATCACATAAAGATTAATGTGTGGGTGTGTGTTTTCGCCTAAAGCTGATTTCATTTATCGTTAACTGCGCATTATCAAGCGGGATCATAACAAATAGTTTTTTGATGACGTCCTCATTCGATTGGCATCATTGTGTCCCCATAACTAGTGACATGTCGACAATAGCGCGGTGGAGGTACAACCAACAAAACCAAACAAAATTGAAACCGGATTTCCAAAATCCCGTTCCGTCGCATTGGCAAGAAGCTCTGTTTTCGATTTCTATTCCGATTGTTTGTTTTTTGGATCCATTGTTGGGTCTGTCGATGTCGGGGCTGCAACACGCGTACCCATTTTTGCAAAGTCTATTCCATTGTGTTAGCGAGAGGAATGGCGTTTGACGGACGTGCGGGAGTGACGCGCCCTGCACCGCGCCGCTCCTGTTAGGTCAGATATTTTAACAGTCCTCACCGAGCGTCGTTAACGCAGTGACAAAAAGGAAGATATGATCTCCGCCCGCAGCTCACCTCTATAACATTTGGCCGAGCACCGCGCGCTACGCAACGGGATTCCTGTTATCATATTGGATCCCGTCATCATGGTCTAAATTACTTTTTGTGTGGTGTAAAAGGAACGAAACGTTTCGTCGGTCAACCATCGCTCGGAGCAACACTCGACCGATTTTTGTTTTAAGGGTCTCGCGTACCCCTTTTCTTACCTGCACCTCAGGATGTCTTTCGTATTCGTTTTTAGCTGCTGTTATTGTTCCTTTATTTAGATTACGTCATTGAATTCAGGCCTTAAAACCACTGCTTTTAGTAGCAGCATATTCATCATAATGACCATATTAACAGAGAATTACAAAGTTTCTTTGCATTTATTGAGTTCATTCATCGAACTCTGAAGGTAGGTCATATCGAACTGTTTAATTTTCTTCGAAACGTTGGCTTTTATGTTTCTCAATTATCAGTATACCTACACAGCGTGTGGGTAATGTTCCTCTTATAGTGACAAACTGTCCATTAATGCCCACTTTAGGAAAAGGGAATGTATTATTCGAGAAGCTCAGTAGGTTGTCTGTGTTTGTTGTGTTGCCAATAGAGAGTGGACTTGATTCCGTTACAAAGGGACGGTTATCAAACGGCGACTCGTCTCGTTCGCAAAAAGAGCTCGCTCCTGCGCGTCTGGCGCGCCAATTATGCCGCGCGCACGCGCCTACAAAAAAACAGCCACAGACCATCTCAACCATTTTTTAAAAGCCCCAACTTAAATAATAATGCAGTAACACGCGAGAGTATTCGCAAAATGCGATCCGCGAATTTCGTTTCCAAATTCCACCGGTTCGCGGCACCGGGGCTTACCCCGGTCTTAACCGTCGTTTTTTGCAGGTGCTATTGTCTGTGTCTTTAGATTTGTGTTCTGCTGTTCTCGGAGCTTTGTCGGTGTAGGTGTAGCGTCGTTTTCAGATTTCCGTTCGTTCGGTTTCCTCTTATTCTGTTGAGATTTAAATTTTATAAAACTGGTTGTTAATTGGTTCCTGTCCTATATCGTCCTCGGCGCTGTCAAAGTTCCCCGCGTGCGCTCCACTCACCGTAAAGGAATGCAAAATCAACTGTCTGCAGGCCGGCCATCGCGTCGTCCCGAGCGGGCTTTAATAATGCACACGTATAGCTATAATGAAGTGCCCAAAGTTTTTTGTGTCGGCGCACGATTAGTCCCTCCCGGCGATCTGGTCGCGTACTGCGGCCCTATCATTACTAAAAACGATCCTAATAATATAATAGTCCTGTCACATCCCTTCGAGGGATCGAGTTTTTAAAGGACAATTTCCTTAATAGGCGACGAAATTTAGCAGTCGTTTAGAAAATTTGATAGTTTAAGCTGTCCTTCCTTTGATCATATTTGTTGCTCGATCGTCCGGGATTTAATTTGAAATCGTTTTTGTGGGTTCATGAAAATGACGTACGTTTCCGCCAGCCTCAAGGGCCTAAACGATTTCAATAAACCTTATCGCTGTAAATTTTAACAAACTCGAAATATGCCATAAATGATTTCAAGAAGTTGTAGTGGACCGGTTGAGACGTACCACCTGGACTTCAACAAATCGTCAACAGTTTTATTATCCACAATCCTGAGATGGATACGACAGATTGCTTGCACTTAAACGTTTATTTATTGCGGTGGAGTTAAATTATGAGTTTATAGATTCAGTAGCAAATACAAGGCTGTAAATCATGGTTGGGATCTAGCATTAGCTATGGATGTGAGGTGTAGGTATATATACCTGTGCGTCGAGGAGTGTTGTGGAGGGTGGCGAGCTCGGCGGGGCTCGGCGGGGCCGGCAAATGGCACATTTATATTGTTCATTACGGGGCCCCGGAGGTGAGAGATGTTGGCGCTGTCGCCGCGCCGGGGGGCCGCTGCAGGGCTGACGCCACCACCACTCCGAGCTTCACCTTGCATCTGGGAAACATACAAACAACCATTTGTAATACCACAAACTTATTTTATTACCTACTGCGGATTGGTGTCGGGTAGGTTAGGTGCAGAAGTAAAGGTAAAGGAAGAAATCCGTTAACATAAACCTTAAATAATGCCATTAAAAAGATACAATTCTGTGCCCTGGGTTACTTTCTGCTTTCTAGAACTCTAAAGTATGTATATTTGTATGTAGCTCAAGCTTGCCCCTGCTGCGGGTGCTGCGCCGGGCAGCCCTGGCGCCGCGCCTGCCACCGGGGGTCCGGTGCGCGCACGTCCGATCGCGTTGATTTGTGCGCGGACTCCCGCCGACAGTATTTGTACAGGGCACGCGTGGGCCGCGCCGCGCCGCGCCGACCCGCGACGCGCGACACGCGACTTCGCGCGACGTGACGCGCCCGCGACACTGACCTCTTGTCCAACCACAGCTCCAAAGATGTTACTAAATAATTTACGTCACACTTCTCTCTACCAGAAATAGATCGAACATAACGTTCAAATTGTTTCGTTTGCACACTCATATCTTAGCCTGAATTAAGCAACGTATTCAAATATGACCTAAGTCACGAACCCACAAAATAAATTGCTTAGAGTCCTGCACATTGAACTAGGATCAATATGGTGTTCACATAAATCTGAAGTTTACGTATTTCATCGTCGTGCAAATCAATTTAAAGGATGCGGCGTCAGCAAGCAATAACCAACCAAGCAAAAAATAAAAAATATAAGCACACGGAACATTCGAACTAGTCGTTAAGTAGACGTGTTTATGCGAAAGTTGGGAGTTACTTTCAATGCCATAAGGTGTTTAATGAATGACTTAACAGCAGCGACAGACAATGATCGGTAGAATGTTAATGCGGGCGGCGGCGGCGGCGAGTGCTACGTGAGTGAAAACATGGCTCCGATCTCACCCGGCTGAGTTTCATTTCGAATATCTTTGTCGCCGTATTTTCCAATCTAAACGAGCCGAAATTAGAAGGCTAAGACAACTTTGAAACCGGTCAACATAAAATTGGAAACCAACTGTAGTCTCCGAGTTGCGCAAGAGTCGATCGACCAGTTTGGCGCGGGCTCAACGACGCGTGGGATCTATGGGTCTGCGGCTGCGCGGTGCGTCGCGGGACCAAACGTCGCGCGCGCATGCGCACCATCTGCATTTACGTCGTTTCACGCCGACACGCAAATTATTTAGTCTGTCACTTTATTGCCGTGGATTAAGAATCTCGTTGACATAAATTATTATGTGTATAGCGCTTAAAGTATGGACAGTAACTGAAACATTAACCGCAGCACGAATACGCGACTGAGTGAAGCACGACGCGACGCTACCATTACTTTTCCTTACTACTCGCCACCATTTGTTATCATGCTGCTTGTTCGCTTGAAGATATCGTGTCCAAGTTCAGTATGAATGATACCCACGTTAGTATCGACACTTGGTCTAGTCGTATCGGATTCGATTTCCAGGTCAAGCGAAACATGTTTCAGATTGTGCAAACAGATCTAGCGTCCTTGATCACCGGCATATTGTCGGCTGCGACGGGATTACGCCAACATCTTCTCTAAATTTCGTCAATTCCAAATGGATAGGTCAGCTAGTGTGTTACGTTGGGTGTATCAGAGAAAGAAAGTAGCACACTGGCAGATACCGAGCTCTAAGTTTCAACAAGTAGTTAGCTGGCATTAATTTGCCTCCACTAATGTAGGCATTGGTCGCGTTATCGCTGGATAACTTCATCAGAGGCTGAGTGCGGCTGCCGGCCCGTCAGGCTTGTCACGTCGGTCGGGGCGGGTGACTAGTGACGCTGACGCTGTGCGTTATGTGACTCTTATCAATCTCGAATCGCTCGCCTCTAAAGCATCACATTGCTAAAGCCAATTAAGGACTAAGATATCGAAACTAGTTTTTAGTAAAGTTTAATTTCGTAACAAACAGTCACCGCGCCGCCGCCGCCGCCTGCCAATCCGCGCCGAATCATCGTATGTTACACGTTTTATAAGATACTTTACGCGTATTTAGAACTAAATTCGGAATCAAATTCGTGTCGACGCCATAAACTGTCAACTATATCAGGATTATTGACTATTCGAAGTTTTTCACAACGACCTTTCGCTTAACGAATAGACAGCTACCATTTTGTATGAGCTATTAAAATAACTCGTAAATCGTATTTATAGTTATTAGTTTATTTATCAGCAATAAGATATTGTTTTATGCAAATTCCCAAATGGACTGATGCCGAAATTTCACGCTTGAAATTACCGTTCGCTTAATCTTTAAGAGGAATCTCCGTCGGTCTATCAGGGATATAAAAACAGTTGTGTCGCGGACACGCTGGCTGCTCAACTGCTCATACCTGGCCAGCTAATAAGTGTTCCGGATAAACCGTCGTGACCACAATTACGATTCTATATTCCGACCATGGTAGGGTGTGCGTCGCTCTGCTATATATTGATGGCGTATATTTATCATAGACAATTTAGGAACACCTGCTGTTAGTTCGGATGAGCGGTATATGTCAAATTAATACGCTCCTCGGCGAGGGTTTATAGTTTGTTGGCTTTTGACGCGGCTAATGTTTTGTTTGTCCTGCCCGGTGCCCGAGACCGATGGATGGCTCTCAAATAGATTCCTGAGCGAGCCTTTTTATTTTCTTGCGTAAGTATTTTACCTTTTTATGGTTGGGAGAAGGTAATCGATTTCTATTGTTTGCTAATTGTTGCTTTAGAAATAATCTTTTGTGTCTATTATATCTTTTCGTTTTTATGATAATTGTAGGTAACCATTTCTTTATGTTAATGTTGTGACACTAAAAATACTAAATACTACTTACTAAGTAAGATCGAAGCAATATAATCGTTTCCGGTTGCTAGATCACGTCGCAACCTTTGATGTTTTGGTTGCTTTTTCAGGTTGCTATTTTTGTTACTCAGTATCGTTGAACATGAAAAGTATACGCAATAGTGACTGCCATTCAACCATTGCAACTCTGCTGGTTGTGTGGCGGTTGGAAATTTCCACAACTCATAGCTTTCATTCTCATGATTTTCCATTCCATAAAGTATATTTGTGGTCGACTTCAGTGACGACAGTTTCCTTATGGCGCGCTGGCGTCGTCATTGGCGGGTAAAAATAGCAGCGTGGTAGCGGGCGGCCTTGCCCCGCGCCGTGGGCCGCGCACCGCGCATGCGCCACCCCCGCCGCCCCGCCCGCGCGCCGCACCCGCCCGCTGCCCGTGCGCATCGTGCCGCGCTCACTTGCGGTGTTGTCATAAGTTATCCTACTTAGAAGCAGCTGAATCTTCAACAAATCATGAAAAACTATGGCTACCATCAGGGCACCATTTTCATCTACTATTTATTAGTCATCGGTACCTCCAAGAGGGTTAAATTTCGAACCTTTTTCATTATAATGTTGAGCGATCTATTCAATTAATTAGCACTCAGTCACAAACATTTTGATTTATACCACCTTTGTTAGCAACCGCGGCCGTCAGCGGCAGATGTGTGCGCGCAGGTGACCGCGCACCTTATCGAGCACAAAAACGCCGTATCGGTTGCAAACTTGCAACGCCTACCATACATACAAACGACGCGACGTTACTTCGCGGCGTTATATTAATTATGTGTGACTCCACTAATGAAATTACATGACGAGAAGTAATGCTTCATTTGGATCAACATCTTACACATAACATCAACATGGAACACCGATAAAGGACAGACGCAACGCTCTGAACTGCACAAGACATAAAACAATTTTAACGTATGCTTTGCTATTACTCAATTTAGTGAAATACCTACCTAATGGTTTGAAAGTCGTGCCTTAAAAAGCTGGATTGGTTGGAGGTTCGGAAGTAATCTTTCACAAACACACAGACGGTTAAAATAAGTAATCATCCGTAAGTTCACCTGCTGCGCCTATTGACCCGGGGGTTTTGAGGAAAGTTCCAGGTCCTCAAATTGCATTCTTCATAACATAGCCAGTTATTGTATATAATTATATTAACTTATGTAACATTCATACTTCTCTAGAAAAAGCTCTCGTCAAGCTTAAAACAAAGTCTCAGAATGTGATACTTTTTATTTGAAGCCGGGGGCATGCGTGAAGCTAGTGCGGAATGAGCAGCTTTTTCTAGAATAACTGCCTTATCCAACAAGTTTTTTTAGTGGCGTTCTGTAAATTAACGAAATATCTAGACCGAGCACTAACATTTGTTTTATGAGCAGATACGGTATTATTAAGATATGCGTCGTCGACTAGGTGCAGTAACCTAAGTTTTTCTTGACCTGACTGACCCTATGTCATTGCTTGCTGAAGCTTTAAGCTTCGCAGGGAGTTGTTACGAATGTTCCAAAAAGTCAAAAGAATAATGCTTATTAGACCGATGTTTCGGCAAATTCTACACGTTTTCAACTTTTGCTTGCATGGTATCCTTAAAACGCAAATTACGGTGGTTGCGCGCACGCAGGTCGCGTCTGCGCCCGCGCCGCCGCGCCGCGCGCCGGTGCGCCTGCGTGCCTCGCGCATGCGCGCCACTGTTTACGCAAATTCACGCTCATTTAAACGCTGTCAGTCGCCGAACGCTCACGTGTTTGTTTTGCGCTCATGTAAAGTATTCAGCGAGCGTTTTGCAGTCATTGCTTTTTTAAACTTCATAATTACAAGCCGAGATTGCTTCTGTGCTGTCTGAAGTTGTAATCTTTTTTCTGACGAACATAATCTTTGGTAGTCCACTTACGAGAAAAATGTACATTTCTTCATTATAAAATAAAGAAATTGCAATTTACTAATAATTGAAAATATAAATAGGCATTCTTATTACACCTACGCTGTTCTCATAGAAACATTTAAAGTAAAATTAAATTAAGCGTCTCATTTGTGTGCTAGCCCGGGGTGGGTGTGCGCCGGGCGGCATGTGCTATCAATATCGGTTACTGATGCCGCGGGCGCGAGATTTATCGCCAATATTTATATGAAGCCGGTGCTATCCGCCGCTGCTCTCATCTGCGCACATTTGTCCGGCGCGCGGAGTGACTCAGGGAGCCAAGTGCTAACACTCTGATTACACTCATTATCTGTGACTGTGTGTAAGCAGTGATAGCCTAGTGGTGTGACCGTTGGACTGCCAAATCATAGGTCTCGAGTTCGAACCCAAGGCACGCATCTCTGATTTTTCGGAATCATGTGCGTATTGTATAAATTATCACTTGCTTCGGTGAAGGAAAACATCGTGAGGAAACCAGCTTGCCTGAGAGATATTTCTCGACGCCCTGTAAAGCCAAGTCAGAGGCCCATGGGCGGCATAAAAACTCTGACACCAGGTTAGGCACTAACCACACGATAAAGAATAAGATCTGTGACAGACTAACTTACTGGGATATAATCTAAAATTCTATCAGCACTGCCTCCCTGGCCCTGTCTGGTGGTCACCGTACTGCTCAACAGGACTTCTTTGGTTCAGAGCGCCAGTCGGGCGGTGTTAGTGGGTTGTTCCATGAGGAATACTAATAGCAGCTCGGAGTCTAGATTAGTGTCCGGTTGATGACAATAGGCTCGCGTCCTATGACATGCACGTCTGAACTCATTTTTAATTACGTATTGAGCATCCTCATGTAGGTACAGGTTTTTTTCGAAAAAAGAATTAATTACACAGTGCACACAAGTCACACAACACAATAAAGTGATGAAAATAACCCGGAGGTCAGTAACTAACTACGTAAACAAACAATTACCTTACTCAAATTACTTTTTCAACTGACATAGTACAGGACGACACCAGCAGCGTTATGTTCCTCCGTTGTAATTTCATATTGAGAGCGAATTAACACTCTATCGTGACTCCATTAAAAGATCATTAAATTAGTTTGTTTTGTTATAAATCTACTGCAACTGTACTACTAAAAGCACGATACACTTACCCGCACCACTTACCTCTGGCTCGTCTCGTGGCGTCGTGTGTGGGGGCCTTACCATCATTGGAGAAGCAACAGAAGACCAACTCACGAAGATCTCCATCGTCCATCCCTCACATTCGATGATCGTGACTCCTTCTCATTAACTAGTCCTAAATAGTGCATCTCAATATGAGATCAAGCTTGATTGCCAGACACGTTTCTCAGTAAATGCTATACGTATAAAGGTAATGAGGGTGAAATTGATGAGTGATGCATCTTTTTAAAATTCCCTATCAAGTCAAAATTACGCAAACTATGGCTGCTTGAGCAAAGGTGATGTATGTACATATATCCACGTAGTCATTTTTGATAATCTTATTATAACGCGGTATTGGAGTGGAACGTCTGCGTCGCTGCACTCTGCAAAGTGCGCAGACGCAGGTGCTACACGCGCCGCGCTCTGCCCACCTTCACTTAGGACCCTGCTAACTACCACTGCGCACTACAAGCATAAGTCGTACAGAGAGTTTATGCGGCTTCACTATCGCCACTTCTCAGCTACGGTGAAGGAACATATCGTAAGGGATACCAGCATGACTTAGAAACTCGAAGACACGTGACATCGAGCAACCGGCTCTGCAGAATACAGCCCTCTCCCTCTCGTGGAGAGGAGGCCTGTTTCCCAGCTGTGCGCACATTACACACTGAGTATGTGCTCTTAAAGGAACTGATTGCATGCTATCAGAAGCGGACTGAAGGTTTTAGGAAGTAAAAGTCAATGTAAAGTGAATCTGATAAAGCTTACCTACATACTTGTGTGCTTTTCAAAACATTTTTTACCTAACAATTACGTTCACAACTTAGTTTTACTTTACATAGCAATGAATATCGAAACAAGTTTGAAAGGAGCTCAGCGATCACACGCTAAGCCGGACCGGAACAATAATTTTGATGTCAACAGGAACAAATGAGCGCGTAGGCCGCGCAGGCGCAGCTACGCGCGCAACTGTCGCGCGGCTGTCGCCCTCGTGTCGCGCCGCGGTGGGAAGGTGCTGCGACACTGTAGTTCCGCCTCGTTTATTTATTATTGGCGACTGGTTCCGAGGGCTCTGCGCCCGATAAGCGCTTCCATCACGACACACGTTTAGTTACCTACGAGTACGCATGCTAGTAGCCTACATAATACATACGCGCTCGTTGCCAATTGCTGTTGTCCTCGAACACGTTTTCCGTTTGATAGAAAACCGTTTTCCTTTTATAGAAATTACAGAAAAGTGTTAATGGTTGCTTACAAACTACAATGTTGCGTAATTTGAATAACCTTCCTACAAAAATATTTCATTACCTTGAACTCTACCAACATATAAACAATTACATGGCAGCTGTTTTTACGGATTTTTCGTAAAATTTTCTTAAATTCCATATATTTATCTACTATAAGAAAGTTTCCAAAAAAACTGATTTGAATTGAATACTCGAATATATTGTTGACACTATTTATCTGGGTGAGCTCAGGTATAAAAACATTAAATATTTCGGTTTATCAGTCGAAGTACCTATTTCCTGGTTGTAACTAAACGGCTATAAACAAAAGTGTGACGCGAAGGACATGTCGTATGTCGTCAAACTTAAGGGCCGTGACAGGTCCGCGTTATCGCCATCGCACGCGCACAGTCGCACACAGGCGCACCTGCCGGCTGCCGACTAGTCGCCGACAATGAGGTAATGCCTTTATTCAGTTTTATGTTTTTTGTTATTGATATTGTCTTGTCCCTTTGTATTTGTTTACAGAAAACTCGTTAGGGCATTCTTGGCGGATATTTTTGATGAAAAACACGGAACATGTCCTAATTAGGTTCTAAAAGTAACTGCTAGCAACAATCATTAATTATTCACTTGCTTCTGATGAAAACATCTTCACAGCTAAAAATATATACCACTAACTGACATTATACAACCAGTTAAACATACATGGTGCTTAATGGTTACTCGTCTAGAGCTATACGTATTCCCTCGGGAGTTCCCCAGGGTTCTTGGGGCCGCTCTTGTTCAATATTTTCATCAATGACATAATCTCCTGTTTACTGTAAAATATTGTTGTATGCAGATGACATGAAGATCATGAAACAGGTTACTACCCAGGCAGATGCTTTCTTACTGCAGGCGGATCTAAACACTTTTCAAACCTACTGCCAATTAAATAATTTGGACTTAAACGTCTCCAAATGCTATGTGTGTAATTTCTCCCGCAAACCTCACCCTTTATATTTTTCCTATAAACTTTTGCATACTCCAAAAGAAAGGGTCAGTGTAATCAAGGATCTCGGGGTTACTTTTGACTCGAAGCTTATTTTTGACACACATATAAATAATATTATCAGCAAAGCGTCGAAAGCTCTACGATTCATTTGCAGTCGTTGGGTCTCATCAGAGTACAGAAGCATCAATACTATCAAAATTTTATATTGCTCATTCGTTCGTAGTCACTTCTAATATGCCTCTCAATTTTGGAAACCTAAATACAACATCTATATCGCACGATTAGAGAGCATACAAAGAAAGTTCTTAAGGTACATTCAATTTCGTTCCAAAATATATCAACCAAATTATTTTAACCGATGCGAAATGTTTCATATTCTTCCTTTAATTGAACGTAGAAAAATCTCCGACTTGGCCTTTCTAATTAAAATTGCAAACGGATCCAGTGATGTCCCTGAGTTGCTGAGCAAGATTGGGCTGCTTGTACCTTGTTCGTTTCTGCGTAAATCTCGTTTTTAGCACACACCAATGACAAGGAATAATTACAGACAAAACTCGTACATGATTAGGGCGAGCCATGTGTACAATGCTGCTTGCCAGGAGGTTGAGATCGACATCTTTAATTCAAGCGTGTCTCAATTAAAGAAGACTCTTTGCAACCACTTCTTCGATAACCTATAACCATTGTATTGTATTTTGTCAATTTGTGTTCTTTTTTCTTTAATGTTTTTGTGTGTACTAATTCTTACCACTGTCTTTCAGTTTAATTCCTCTTTGTTTATTTAACGATTGTATAGCTAATTGTGAAAACTTGTAATTGGCCATATTGTTGTTATTAACGAAACTATTGTGTCTGCCTAGCTGTAAGTTTTCCGAAAATAATAAAATAAAATAAAATACATCCAAAACAGAGCCTTCTATTCGAATTAGCGACGTAGTATATACTATACGGAGCGTGTGATGTTTTAAACGTAAAGGGAAAAGCAATCAAAACCCTTTCTAATGAAAAAGTCATTATACAAATAATGTTCCACAAAAACACAAAAGAAGTTAATACAGAGTTCTGTGAAACGGCACATAGTGGCGGTGACATTACGTGTAATGTAACACGAACATGAAACAAAGGAAATGGCCGGGTGACCTCCACTCGTGTACACAGTGGCCACACATCGGCCATGGCTCGCCATCGCCACCGACCCTAGGCCATACATCACGCATATCAGCCTTCAGCTACTTCTTTCGTGCTCACTAATGTATAACCTACACTCGTGAAATTTCTTAATAATTCAACATAAATAATTTTGTTTCCTTGTAAGAAAACTAATAGGTTAGATGATTAATCTCGACAACTTATTTATTTTGGATCATTTACAAGCAAGGCTTTGTGCGTACTTAATCTCATTATGAAACTGAAAACACAACTAGCAAATAAAATTATCATAAAACCTATCCATATTGAAGCAAAACAAAGTGAGCTATTAGTAAACTAAATGTTTTATCTAGTGAGTGCGTTAACCAGGAGTAGTTCCACTTCCACGTGACGTCGCGTCGCAAGCGTGGGCGAAGACTGTTGCCTGCGGAAACGGAAACACAGCCGAGTATCGCCACACTTTACCTGGCTGTAGTGTCACTGCGTGTTTTCACGCGTGTGTACATTCTCTTTGTACTAGTCCGCCCTGCTTCTGATCAGGGCTAAGTTTTTATCTGATTATACAAATAATTTGAGCCTTGACGGATGTGCACAGTGAATCATCTTTCAATGCGCTTATATAGCTCGCTGAATAAGAGATCTAACGTTAATAATACTTACTCTACAATGAGCCAATGTCTCTTATACTTACTCTTTTGCAGATTATTCAGGCACATTATCTCTTCTGGTTTTAGGTCGTGTCGCCGCCGTGTCGTCAGGTCGAAGGCGCCTCAAATAAATCGTCGAGATTGAAAAATCGCCAGCCAGCAATTAATAGTCGTCAGTACAACATTGTAACGTTTCAGCCGAAGTAGTCCCTTCGTGCGCGACACACATGACTTACTTCCTCTCGCTAATATTATGTGTAATACTAATTTATGAGTGTGACCCATATGTTTGTGGTGTGCGCAAATTGCGAGCCAACCGCGACCCACTGCGGGGCTCCGCCTTGTAGCAGTAGAGATATTAGATTTACAGAATACTCACTTACAGAAACAAACAATAAGAAAATTATATAAGTAGGAAATATATTGTATAAAAGTAATGCTAGTCTTAAAGCATATAATCACATGTTTGTAACTGAACTTTACTATGTGCGTGAGGTTTCTGTCGCTGAAGTGGGTCTTCTGAACTTTATTTGTGGAAAATTCTTCTGCTCGTGTTTGTACAAACGTTTGAACAAATAAAGGAATAAAGAGCCAGTGTTATCGCCAATATTACGTGGCCAACAGTCGGCCGAGACGTGTGTTTGAGTGAGTTTGTTACGTTTTAGTAATTACTTATTATACCTACTGCGGGTAATTAAGTCGTTTTCATTCATTTATGGAGATTGAATTGAAGTTATTATTTTATACATTATTGTTGATAGCTACAGTGTTAAGGAAATTGCTGGTAAGATGTTGTAGGAGGAAGTATTGGCGCGCGTTGGTGGAAGCTCGAGCAGGTCGCGCGATTGAAAGCTCGGAACAGACAATATTTCTAACAGAGTAGTAAAACTCGACTACGGAGGAAATTGGACGTCGAAGCAACTTGTACGGCTCATAAATATACGCAACTTTCACCAAAGTTAAGAAAATGGAAAATTATTTGAAAGCTAATGTTGCCAATGTTATCACTGTGCACACGTACACGCGTGCACGTCGTGTACAGACTAAACAAAGGGTCATTCAGTAGATCAGGACTGAATCTGAGTAAATTAAATTGAAAATTTTAATAATATTAATGTTACTAAACTGGAATTAAAGATGACTTTCCGTCATCGACGGTCGAAGAAATGAGATAATTTATTGTTAATTAGGTAGCATTGTGTACAACAGTTTACCGACGGCGACGGGATCCTTACTACGTCAGATCCTTTTAGCTTTCTAGCCTGCCATAGCCGAAACTTTGGTTACAAGCGCGGCAGCTTTGCTCGAGGTTCTGGGTTCAATGCCAGCGGTACCGAGGTGGACGTAAACAAATAGGCGTGTTGTCGTGCTCCACATATATAGAGGAAATGATAGTCCGATGCGTTTCGGCATTGAGTCAAGTGCAACCTACCACACCACATAATAATACAGATTTCAGCAATTTACATAAGTGAAAAAACTGACATGATCTCTACGCCACACTAATTAGATGCATAATTACAATAACTTGTATTATGTTCTATTTCCGTCACATGAATGGCAACTTCAGACTCACTCTTGCAAATGGACGTGCTTATGATTACATGATGCATGCACTATGATTACATGCACTATGTGTGTATTGATACCTATGTACTAAAGTATGTAGTGCCCCACACACACGCACACACACACGCACACATACACATGTGCGATCACCGCAGCCGCTAATATCAATCACGTAATTAATCGATGAGTGACGTGCGCTCGACAATAAATATATCATAAACGTTGAATTTATTAAATTAAATATTATGTTAATACCGCGCCAAAGTTTACATTAGGAGCTCGTCACAACATCCAACAATCAAATAACGAACAGTATTCGTGGCTAATACTCACAACTTACAACATATTAATATTTATAACAAATTCGCATAATATACGTGGGATGGGCAGCTCTATTTGTTATAATGAATGCAAATTATGATTAATATATGATACTCAGTGTGTCAGTAGGTACGAAATCGTATTAAACATACTTAGTGTGTTTACATAGCGCCCGTTATTAGTCGAATTTAAATACCGCGATTATAGTGAACACACGTAGACGTTAAGTACCGTAACCTATCAACAAATAATCGAGCTTGATTGATTCGAATAGAAATTACTACTTCCTACGACATTACAGTTTGATGCATCGCAATCGATGCGACCGGAGCCGATCCTATTACCGTCCTCCCGCGTCACCGGTATGCACAATAAGAAGCTCCCCCCCTCCCCGCACAACCCGCACAACCCGCACCACCCGCACCACCCGCCACTCGCGAAGTCGTAACTCACAAATAGTTTATTTGCATCCACTAACAATGTCATTATGTTAATCATACGCGAGCGACTCAATCGAGACCGAGAGTGAATCGAGATCGACGTATGATCGGTTAATTACTATCCGATTCTGTATCGAGTCGGTACTCGGCACTCGGCACTCGATCGGTAATCGTTTGGTGTGGTATTAAAGTAATGGTTTATATTAATTGGCGCGGCGCGGTGGCGCGGCGGCCGGTAGCGCGGTCGGTAATACCTAATAGTTGCTCGTCATTAGGTATAGTATAATTGTGGGCTGCGCTGTATTTGTTTAGAACGCCGCTAATGGAATCTGTTCTACCAAGTTATAAACTAAATATAGGCAACAATATTAAACGATTTGTACACAAGTGAACAGAGATAAATGGAGGCAATAGCACAATGCAGTCTGTACAAAAACTATACGACCCTTATAACTTTTGTTACAAATAACATATAAGTGATACGAGATAGACTCTTAAGGAGTCCATGACTCCTCAAAGTGACAGAGATCATCGACTAGGAATCATATCATCAGCTAAAATTGGAAATCAAAGTAACAGTTGCAAAGCACCGCACTTGATGGCTACAAAATCGCTAGACAATTTACTGTCTAACATTGCCCTGCACAGCAACATGTGCATGGCAACCCCCAGTGCTAGCAGACGTGCTCGCCAGACGGTCGGTCGTGTCGCGCATCGTCTAGACGCTCTCAATTGCAGGATGTGTCTGCCGGACGCCGCCGGAGCAGGACGGCTGCCGGCGACCATCAATCACAATCACACCAGCTATCCTATTAATTGGAGACCCATGTCTGTCCACGACCTTCTTGGACCTATTGCGGATATTGTAATAATTACTTAGTAGGTCCACTTCATGAAAAGGAAATATTCTGCTGAAAATTGTTGAAACACTTCTTTTCACAATTATGATCGTGCAACAAGGGGGTCAACGGTGTACCGGTTCCAGTTCCTTTCAAAGTCAACAAATAAGTTATTTGATTATTATTAGGCAGTTATTATAAATTATTAAACATAGCAATACATCTCTATCAGATGTATAGTTATTGTTTGTGACTTCATTATAACAACCAGAACTGTCTTATACATTATTATAATTATTTTATCAACATCATTATTAAATAATTGCCGGCAGGTCTTAATTTAATAAAACATTTCGGTAAAATTAATTAATTATACAGTCGCTTATTTGCGGCTGTAGATCAGTCTCATAAAAATACCAGCCGTGTGTATCATTTACGTTTACTTTATAGCTTTTATATAAATATGTTGTTAATTATTCTCAAAATACCAACTTGAAGTATTAACAACAATATATATATATATATAGATTATTACAAGATAATTTTAGGATATATATATAAGAGATAACATCGTAGTACCGAGTGGTGATGTGAGTGGAGTCACAGTACGTCATAGGCGTAGCTAATTAAGTGCCGTCAGAAGTGCGTCCTCAGTTTATCAGCAGGACCATCTGTTGCTATGTATATAATGTACGCTGTGGCGCAGAGGCCGAGCTAATCGAGATAATGAATTAGCGCCCGCTAATTAACTAAAAAACTGTTCATAGAGTGGTTCCATTCACTCAGCACTCAATTATGTAGGTATGTACCTGTTGTTTTAAACATGTTTCATTGATTCCACTTACTATATTCGGAGCCCTACGAACAGTTTTGTTACTTAGAGAACATACTCGTTGGTTGTAGAGCGGGAAAGCTAGTCCTTGTTTGAAAAAAACAAGCGATTTCCAACAATTTGATATTATTGTAGTCTTCATTTATTATTTGATAAGTCTTACTTGAGATAAGTCTTATCAACGAATTGAAATGTAAAAGGACCGCAACAGGCGCATGAATGGCAAGTCATGAACTCAATTGTAACATTGTTCTAATATTTAGATCTGAATAAACATTGGAGCACCAACTGAAATAGTTTCTGATAATATTCCGATTTGATATGTTAATTCATGCTTGTTATTTTTACTTAACTACAGTTTTATAGACAAATAAATAACTATACACAACCGCAACTAGGTAATGGCATGCTAAATCGTTTTAATCAGTAATTACTGTAAGTCAATAGCTGAATTAGCCGGTGTATTCATATTCATGACTCCCTTGCATTCTAAACACTTTTGTTCTCGTTTAATAGCTCCATTTTCATCAAATATTTACGAGGTAAAGTTGTCTATAGTAATCACATCAAAACTATGAACTTGTCTAGTTTAAAAAGGCAGTTAACTGAATGGTACTAACGTCGATCCTGAAATTTCGCATGTCAGCCATTCATAACGGGGATTGTAAAGATACAGTAACAATGTTGTGTGTGCCACGACAACTCGCCGGTGGCTTGTTTCAGGACGTCATACACTACGCTGCGGGCTGGCAGGGTTAAATTAACTGGTGGGCAGTAGAGAGGCGCACGTCAGCGGACAGAGCGAAGAACTCGCGACTCGCGGCTGTAGCGTTCAGCGTGTAATATGACATGTGGTTGTGTAGCTAGTGATATTGTGTGAGATATGTATTTCAGCGGTGATTGGTCGGCGGGCAGAGGCGGGGGGGGTGGCGCCGCCGGGGGGGGGGGGAAAGGTGGTGCGAGGGTGGCGGCTCCATCTAGTGACGCCCGCGGGAAGTTCGGCCATCTGTTGTAATGGCTCCCGAGCCATGATACGTCGCGCCGGATTTGTTCCAACTAATATGTGTCCGTGTTGTACTCCAATACAAGGCAAGTAATCACTTCTGCTTGAATTACCTCAGCAGATACGTTCCGAACATGAACGTTGTTTGCTACTGCTAAACACTAAGCTTTCTGAAAGTTTCAGGCGATAAAAGTGTTTTTTACCAATTACTTTAGCAACCGAAATACCTCTGAAGGCTTTTGCTGTAGTATCAAATGTGATAAATTGTGCCAAATACAAACAACACTAACCAATAGCACGAGTTGGCCGTGAGCATTGATTTCAGCCCGAATGACAGTTAGCATGAGAACCGTTTCTTCTAGAAATTGTACAAATTGTATGATAGTGCGGCTGTAGTACTGACGTCAAACTAAACAATTTTTTTTTCTAGCCATGTACTACATTCAACTGCTCGTCTGTGGCAATAATTTTACATTGACAGCGCCATTTTTTATTTTGTATAGCAAAGCATTAGGCGTGGTGTTTATAGTTGTTCTGACATTTTATTGACCATATTAAGTTCTTGAAATTGTTAAACACATGTTAAAATTTCTTACACCGATAACAAGTGTTTAGTAACATAATAAATACTTATTTACCGCTTCACAATCCCCAAATTGTTCTATCAGATTTGCAAGAAATATTTGTAATAAAAAGGTGTCAATCAATTGATTGCAAGCTCATTAATTAGATAATTATGTTAAAGACAGTCGTTTAGAAGAACGTGCGTGCTGCATGACATACTCAACGAAACCTATATTTCTAGATCACGAGAAAAACTACTGAATATAAGTACCTGCATTTACAGAAACTAACTGTCTCCTAACAAAAGCATAATTCTTTTCACCAGCGTCCAAATTCCAAGTGCCATGTTAAGATAACCCAACTCTGGTGTCCCCATACCCTAACAGAAAAAACAAACAAGTTTTAGCCACCTGTTGCTCAAGCTAGGAATCGAACCCTGAACCGCACGACCCTAAGCTCTATGACCGCGGGGTACAGTGATCGCACGGCTTAGTTTCGTCACTCCACAATAACTGGTAAGGTGAGCATTTGAAGGAGTGTTGCCATCATCAGTCAGGCTTTCCGCAAGGCTGTGCTGACAGTAAGTAATGCGTGGTGTGGCAACACTCGCCTGTCGCCTGCTGTCGCACTGGTAAGCGTTATTGATGGCGGATCGAGCGCCGGTCAAGGATGCTGGTAGCACAACGATGATAGGCAGGCACGGTAGTACGGCAGTTGGAATACAGTACCTATATGATGTAGGTATGTATAGATACAGGTAGGCATGCCTCTTGACAGCAATCGACTGAATTTAAGTTTCGTAGCAAGTGGTTATCTTGTAAATTAACTCGTTAGACTGTTCCTACACCTACGCTACAGATCCATTAAAATCATATTGAAAACTTTTGGCAAAGTTTGATCCTACGGTTACATCTGTGGTGAACTATTCCCCAAGAATGGCGTAACGTATAGCTTTCTAAATGTCAGAAACAAGTGCGATATGTTTAATAGTAGCAATGTATTATAACGCCATGTTACATCGGTTATTATTTGCTGGGAGAGTATGCTATGGGTATGAATGGGCCCCACCATTCACCATTCATGCTCGTACTCGACGCAAAAAATATGAAATTATGATCATTTGTCGGCTCCGTTCTACTACGCCGTGAATATAATATATGAATGGAACACCTTGCGTTTTGTTCGCTATCGATAGTATGATGACCTATGGGTTTGTAGCTTTGACTTTTTATATGATTAGGCGTCACGCTCGTGCTTGTCAAGTGTTAGCATACTTTTAAAAACTTGGCAGCGATGTGATCGCTGGCAAGTCAAATAATAAAATGTCAGCAACAGCATTGTCATTGGATTTTAACTCCAATGTCTGGATTTAGCTTACATAAGTAATTTATTGAAAACACCCATAAAATAGTAAATAAATGTCGTTTAAAGTGCAACAATGCTTTTCTCACAGTACCGTCGTGTCTCAAGAATATTGTCTCGTAATTAAGTAATATAAAATAAAATAAAACTATTATGATGATAGCGTGACAGTAGCACAGACACGCCCCCCCCCCGGCCCCCCTCCCGCCCGCCGGTGACCGTCACGGTACTGACCCGAGAGGGGACGTAGGAATATCTGCGTGTTAGTACTTAGGTATATAGAACGCCCACAGGAAAGTAACGGTATTACCTAATCCCGGCAATCCATGAAATGAGTAATTCAATAACTTTGCTACGCCGAATTTCGTAGCACTATTCGTAGCAACGACATTCACCGCAGCCTATTTTTCGTCCACATAGAACTTATATCCGGACAAACTTTCTCAAGTGTAGTATTAGTAGATAGCTTCTATAAGTAGGCAGTCGTTCGTCACGCATGGCCACGCGGTTTTTCTTCGGATAACATTTTTCCCTACCTACCCCAGCGGGGCTGAGCGTGAAGAACGCGTATTACATTCTGCTAATAGTAAGAAGTTTGTTTGTGCGTTGAATGTCACGGGGCAAGCGAGGGTTTTTGCTGATAACTGACAGTCAGTGTCTGCGCTAACACGGGGGTCAAACTCATGTGGTGGCATGATTGACTGTGGGATATTACAGAGCTTCGTGACACGTGGTGAGCATTTGGCGGGTGGTATTAATACTAGTAAGTAGAAGTACCTACCTATGTATGTAAGTAATATAAATGAGTGCCATATCAATCATTTTTATAAAGACTACAAAACTAATTGCGTCATTCGTAAAACATTGTCAGTAGGCTTTTGTGAAGTAAGTAAAGCGCCTAGCAACCGAACAAATGCTCGAATGATCTAATAGCAAAACATACATTCGCTTATATAAACTTCAATTTATTGTGAGAAAGAATACCTACAACTAAAGTAAAGACAGTTCATTTTTAAATTCTCAAAAATACATGAATAAACAATACCAAAATAAAACTGAACTTGACACCCACCTCATGAAATAAATTCCACATAAGGAGGATATGTGAAGCCATTAAAAATAAATAAGTGGTTCAACGACCCCGAGTTAGTGCACAGTCGCTCCTTGGCGGATCCCGAACCGAGATCTACATACAGATCACATCTCATGTAAACTGGGCAAACGAACTATTTCTATTCACTGGTCAAATGTAGAACGAGTATTAATTACTACTTGATATTACTGTGACTTAGATTTTTATGATATTCTCTATGAAAGCGGTAAAATGGCGAAAGTACCGTTGATGCAGTATTGTCAATTACCGAAAGATTCATTTGATTCAAAAGTCTGTTGGAGACATGAGAGAAACACTCATTAGATACAGGATTATTTTGATAGACATTAATGATCAGACATAATTTAACAAACTTTTGAATACTAGTACCTGCTCAACAAAGTTACATAGAAAGTGGAGTTTTGAGATTTGTAATTAAACATAAATTAGCCGTCGGCAAAGATTTTGTAAAATAATCATCTTGTAATAGAAAGAAAGTTAATAGAGTACGCTTGACTGAACAAATCTGAGTTTCTTATCCTGCCCACTACAACACATTACGTTTCTAGACGAGATAATGCTTAGTATTGCCAAACAATATTGAATTCTCTTAGTCGTGAATGCTCTAACTAAAAGAATCTCAATGGCTAATATTGTTTGCTGAACATATTCTTATTCGATCGGCGCTGGTGGGTCACGGGGGTCATTCCGGGTGGCCGGGGTCGGCGCGCGGCCCACTGACCGACACCACTAATTACCGCTCAATTGACCAACACTTGACCGACACAATCACTGACATCTCACTAGTAAACATTTTTTGTTTGATATTCTACAAAAAAGAGTGAATATAGAACGTTGGGCCGAGGGTGGGTACGATGTGACTGAGTCAGCGCTAAACTAAGAAACGCTCAACAGACAGCAAGGCGCTGCACCACCCGGTGCCACGCGTTTTTTAGGATATAGAGTTATAAACTTAGGCGCTATCAATGTTTAGACGATATTAAGTGTAACTGGTTTGGTAGCTGTTTGGTAAATCATTCTTCGTAATCAGGCACCCTCCAGCGTGTAAGATGAGTTGCAATGAACATCATAAAAGAACTATTCATTTGCAAATTCCCACATGAAATCTCGCATTGGTATTTGCACGACAAGGAACCTTCACGATCATGAGCGTAGCCCTGTCAGGCCAGCATGGGGAAAGTCATAGACGGATGATGCTTATTATACAGGGTGCTCTCAGTTTAAATTTAACCCAATTGTATGATGTTTTCCCCTATCTGTTGACAAAAACAACCTGAAGGTTTGTTGGATACGTCATTGACAGTTCCATTAGTTTCAGCCTGTACTAGTACGTGTAGGCGGTGCATGCGGGTATGTAATCCTGTAGATAATGCTTTCAGTGATGTAACTCGCGGAAATCATTGTCTCCACCTACTTGTAACTTTGAGTGTTTCACTGACATTTGTATCACAATTGATTTATTTTTTAAACTTAGAAATTCATTTCAAGTTGAAGTTATAAATGGACTTGTATTGACACTGGTTGGTTTAAGGTAGATACTTATAACTTTAATAATGCGAAGGAAGATACATATGAACAATTGGAATCTGTAAAGTTACTTGGTTACCTAGACAAGTATTCCTACCGTTAATTATTTCAGTTTTTTGTGTAATTTTATTACAATCGTTATTGTTACAAAACTAACATATAACGTTATAAAACTAACATCTGTCTTTTGATTTCAGTTGCTATCAAATAACAATTATATAATCGCGTATTTTTTTTCAGGTGCAAATGTGGCCTAACAAAACCTTACATGAATATAAATTGCAGTATAAATAATAAGAACACAAGTAATTGTGTTGGACGAACACATAATGATATATTATCATAATAAATGGATAAGCATACAAATTAATTAGTAAAACACTAACATAATGTAGCCAATCAAAAGGCAGTAAATCACCCGCAGTAAAAAATTATGAATAATTGACTGAAAGTGAAATATTGTCAAATAGAACTGGTTGGTGCAGCGACTGCAGGTATTTGTCTCAATAAGTTATACATTGATTAGGAACACTCATTGTGAGCACTAAGCGGCTGTGTGCGGCTCTACTGAGTAGGAACCTCACTAATCTCGTGTGAGAGGTTCACGTATTTGCTTTTGGAAATATTAAAAATCTGCGGTTATCATAAAAATTTCTGGCGAACGCAATCAATTAAAATAATTAGAAATGTATAAATATTTTAAAACTGTACAAGTGAAGATTGTTAGATGTGTAACGAGTGACTTATTTGTAACAAAATTTAGTTACTGCAGGATTGCAGTAACTAAATGTTGTCATCCTAACCTTGTAAATTTTAGATTTAATTAATTATAACAGTTTGTAGATAAACGCTCACTCATTCATATCAACTAATTTTATATTTTTAACCTACAATGCATATCACTTTTTTTACTTAAATGAAAAACTTTTAATTTTCCAAACGATTGGCACTCACGTCCGCGTAAAGGATAAAACTATAGCAGATGTATTATATTTTGCATATATGTAGGTAAATCATAGCCCTGGCCGACCCGGGCACGAGCATGCACCGTGAAGGATCACATTATTCCGCATTACGCTTATCATTAGTAGCTATATTAATATCGATCTCATATTATCACGCCTGTATTCACCGAAGGGTTAGGCAGTACGACCACATAACTATCACATAACTTTTGTAACAACCATGACGACCATTGTACACTCCGCTCCGCCCGGAATCAAACTTCAACCTGTTGGTTAGGAGCTACCTGAGCGCATGCAAAACATGATAATGCTGTAGCATTCTTAAATTATTATCTACCTAGTATAACAATATGTAGGCGAATGAAATGGTTTCTTTAACTGATCACTGGGAAAGTGTAAAGTGTACGAAAAATAACTCAGCTAGCATTTATTTTAATAAATCATCGCTATTTCCGCAAAGTTTTCTAAATGATAACGGAATAACTTTAAAATATCGACTCGACAGTATTTTCTCCGTGATCTCCGTGTCACCTCGGTTGCACAACCAGTGGTGTTAGCAATCAATTACAATAAGCAACCGGAGGGACCCACATCGCCTCAGACAACTAAGCAAGGCCTTTCTTACATCATTGTGGTTTACTAGTACTTGATCTTTTTTAAGTTGTCGGTCTGTGAAGCTAGTTCCGAACTTAATTGAAGTATTCACTTGATAATAACACAATAAAACATCTACAAATCGATTTAGCAAAAAGTTTAAATATCACATAATCTGTACCTACCCTCCATTCTAATCTTAGGGTCGCGTGTTGGTACAGAAATTAGCAAAAATACATGAATAACTGTAAAAGCAAATTATAGAATCATTTAAGATTTTTAATCATTTTATTAGTCAAAAAGTATTTTCTGGCCAGCAAAACTCCAACTTTCTCTAATTATGGCCGTCATATTAAAATCACGGGTATTATAAAATGCAAATTGATAACATTTTAAGTGTGAATAATCTTAACTATGTAGTCTCTCACTGTTCTAGATATGTCTGTCTGTCTGTTTGTGTGTATGAAACAAGTGCTGCGAAAAGGCTTCGTTTGTAGCGTCGTCTGCAGCGGAGGTTTTAGTTTGCAGGTACATCTGAATGTTTTTGTTAGGTAGAGAGATAGTGCCGGGGTCACGTGCCGCAGTGCCAATGAGTACGTCGGGTGTTACTCCGACAGCAGCGCGCCGCGCGACGCCGCCCGTCGGCCGCGTTGCGCCTACGCTCCTAAGCTCCTACGAGGCTACGGGCTACGCGGAAAAAATACACGAAGGGCGAGATAGCGGCGCGGGACCGCTCGCGGCGCTACCAAAACCGAGGCGACTATAAATTGAGTAGAACATGGCCGCTGATAAAGGTGGCCACGCCGCCACGCCGCCGCACCTGCCACGGACCCGCCGTTTTTTAAATAAGTACATATTTTACGACAAAACGCAGAAAAACTGACAGGTAAGTTGGTACGAGCGCTCGTTTGCGCGACAATGTCGCCGCGCGCCGTTTTTGTCGCCTAAACATTCTGACACAATTGAAATACAGATCTGAACTCACATATTAATAGCCACCTTAAACAACTGTTTTATTTAACTTATTCTTTGTTTTGGATTCGCGGAAACAGGAACATACCTACATTTGCCGAATATAAAAAAGTATCCAACCCATTAACTAAATTAAGTAAGTACTTAATTGTCTGGTTTGATCAATCTTGATAATTAATTACGCATCTAGAAACATTCATGTTTAGCATGAAGCAGTGTTTATAATTGGAAATGAATTGTTATAATCTCGTATAAAAAGGTGCTTTATGTAGAAAAAAAAATCCTGACACTGATGTACCTGCATACGTAAGTAGGCGCATGTAATGAATGTCATTCATAAATCAGTTTCAGTAGGTAAGTCGTCGATATGGCAAACGGTACTACGTCGGCTACGCGCTGACAGTGACTGCATTATCATTTTGTTTTCCATATTTTTTGCGGTTCGCCTATTTGACATTTGTCAACAGCTTCAACTGTTACGTCAGTACGTATAACGACGGTTGACTGTGTGCAATCTACCACAAAGTCCATGAAAAAATGCCTTTTGTTTGTAATATTTCTGGTGTTGGTTGAAATACATAGGTATCATTTATTTAAAATGGAAAGTACGTCCTGAAGACACTTGTTAACAAAGAGGATTGTGTTACACAAAATGAGCGACAAATGTCGCGGACGGTATATGTGTAGTACCTACGTGTGTTAGATAGCAGCGATTTCTGGTGCTGATGTAAGTAGGTACCGTGTGCAAACAAGTGAGCAGATCGAAGTGGGTTAATATAGGAGCCGACACGTTGCGTTTCAGCGCTCGGCGCGTTAGTGCCGCTCGTGTAGGATTGTGAGCGAAGGCCGAATACCTCGATACGTATTTATGTCGCGATAGCCGACAGCCAAGCCTTGTGCGGCTAACCACCAGAACGTCTTGCCACAACTACACATCCTACACTAAACACCATTGTAATAAACCAACAAAAAAAAAAAACTTGCTCAAACGTTTTTCAAAAAAATACTAACGTTATAATAAAAAACTTTATTTCTTCTCTACTTTACCATAATTATAATTGTTTTATTTGAGTAGATACTACCTACCTTAAATTAATATTTACGCCAATTAGCATCCCTCTGATGCAGAATAGCTAGAAACAGATTGCAATCGTTATGATATAAAAAATCTCTTTTTATGGATGGCAAAACATAAATCGAAGCCGAAATAATTTATAGACCGAATGATAGATTAATTTGACCTAAATACTATGGAGATATCTATCGATGTTAGATAGCATTAATTAGCACACGACAAAGTACAAGAAATAAATAACATTGAAGTTATTCTAACATAAAATACTCGCGTCCTAGCACAAAAAAGGTCGCGACGCGGCTTTTTTAACAATAATTTGACAATGCATGGTTAGACAGGCGCGCTTTTTGCACAACATTCTTGTTTGACGTCGTGCAAAAAGTTTGGGGTTAGCAGGCGGAAACAAACGAGCGATTGTCGTTTTGATTTTGAAAATAATCGCCAACAGAGACACAAAAAACTTATACAGAGTGAGCGTAAAAAACTGTCGCCCCAGGTCACGCATACGTGTGCGTCAGCGTGGCTAGACCACCTTTACTTTGATTAATTTTTATTTTTGCTAAATACTAATCAAAGACCACGTTGCAGGTTTAGTTTAATTAATTACGTTTACTATTGGGGGTAAACAAACCGATGAAATGTATCGTCAAACTATTTTCCTCGCTAGTGGTCTTCAAAAATGTTAGCCTAATACGTACAATATTTTTTTTTCTAAAATTCTTGCCGCTCTTTTAGACTCGGAAAAAAATTAATTATTTGGTTAACCTATGCTTTACTAAATTTTAAAAGTAAATAACAGGTTTATTAAATTTCGCCGAGCCCAGAACATAGGTACCTGCTAATACAGAATGTATCGGTGAAGTTTCCTGAAACGTTAATGTGTGCTGGTGTTGGTAAAATATTTTTTCAGCGGAGGAGGTTTCACTACGGCTGATACGCTTCATTAGCCAGACGGAATGTCATTTGGTCTATTGTTGAGCGAGCGAGTTGCGGCCGCGGGTAGAAATACACGTAAAGTTTTTGCTACGGCCACGACACCCGCGCGGCGTCGCGAGTCGCGCGACAACCGTCAACATATACTTCTTTACATTTTTTATGCACGTCACTTTTGACAGGAGAAAGCTATCAAACACACTCGTTGAAGCGAAAAAGTTTTTTTATTCGCCCTCGGCCATAGAAACAATTTTAGTTTAATTGCAGCACAAAGTTTGGCCGGCGAGCCGCAGATATACTTGTTTAAGTGAAAACCTGTCCAGCGCTGTAATTATTCATTAGAGTGTAATTAAATTAAGTTTAGATAAAAGCAGTAAAATGCTTTAAGCATTATCATAAACGTTGTTTTCTATATAAAATTAGAATAACTGTAAAGGAACATTCACAAATGCAGTTATTATGAGCAATGAATGTCGAGCAATAACAAATACTTGTTTTAGTGCTGATAGGTAATATTTCATTTAAAACATATTGATGCAATCGATTAAGGAAATGTATAAAACATATCTTTAAATAGTTATTAAGACAAGGAACACTAAGAAGGAAAGAACAAAAATATAAAAGAAAAAAAAATTTTGTAAGACAAGGTGCAATTGTTAACTGGCCAAATTGTGACGTTATTAGATCAACCAGATGTTTAGTTCAGATGGAAAATATCATACAGCATGTGTAAACACTTGAGTCACTCAGCTAAGGAGATATATCGTATAATATGAAGTTATGTGTGTGAACAATTGATATTGTTTTTAAACTTTAAATTATTGCAAATAGGGATTGATATTATTCAAAACGATTGAATTCTCTTGAACAACAATAAAACAATGAGTTGGCCAAATGTAACAGTAAATGTCACTCAGTTTAATTCATCTAACAAATAAATTAGAAACGTCATGCGATAACACTAGCTGCAGTTAATTTATATGTTAACAGAACCAAGTGTACAAACTTATAGAGCGGACAATAACGTACAAAGGCAATCTTTATGAAATATTTATAATAATGTGCGATGTGTTTAACTACACGATAGGATTTGCGTGTAGTTTGTCAAATCTTTGATAAATGTGTTGTGCTGAGCCGGAGGCGCGGGTTGTGGCCGACCACTACCTGCTCCGCTGCTTGTACCCTCATAAATAAAACAAACAACACTAAGACGACTCACAACATTTTCACAATATAATTATGACCTACTGACCGGGATTTATCAATAATACTCTTTAGTAAAATATTTACTCTGTTTTATTAAATACTTAGACGATAATATAAAATATCATATCACTAAGTAATATTTACTCGCTATGTAGTACTTGCATACCTAACTCCATCGTGATGCGATTATTTATGTACATTATTCATCTAGTTCAACTTTAGCAAAAACATTTCACAAGTGTTACTGAGCTTCTCTTCGTTAATAGTAAAACTATGCAAACAATCCTCCCTAAAACTAAACATTCGTTGGTGTATGACACTGACACGGCACGCGCTACACTTGTGTCCGAGACCTGTCATGTCACTAATATAACTAATAACATAACTATCATTACGAAAACAAACAAAATGTCTGTCGAGGCAGAGAGATAATCAGGACATGTTTCAATAAAAGTCATTTCCATATTTCAATTTCTATAAAGAACTTTTTTAATATATATCATCATATACGTCGTAGGTACATTATTTTATATAGAAAAAATACCTATTTTTACAAGTATTAAGTACCAAGGTTGGCCACAAATACATACAAACGAAAAAAAACAACAAAACAAGTAAAAAACAGGAATAAAACCATTTTGGCATCGTGTCTGCATCCTTTTAATAATAATTTTTAATAAATTATGTAGTGGGAGCTAGGTGTGCGTCGAGTGCGTGTCGGCGCTTATCGCGCAGAGACGCGGCGCGGCGCGGTGGTGCGCTCACAACACCAACAGAGCGCGCCGCCGCGCCGCCCCGCGCCAGCTGCGGTCATGACTTACTACGTACATGATTGCTCTCACATTCGGATCGTTTCATTAAACACTTAAAATAAAAATTGCACCTATTGACTCACTCGTATTCCCTTACAAAACGAAGCTTCGACCCGATTCATATTTTTTACTCTCGTCCTCGTCACTAATCATAAATTTACAGTAATAGCAACAATTTAAATTTATTCCACACCACAATGACTCCCTACTGACAGGTAGGCATGTATGAACATCGTTAATTTGTAATATCTATAAATAAATTCGATGAAATCGTCCTTTACAAAACTGAATGGTGCTACGCACTCCTCGCCGGAGCGGCCGCTCGCTCGCGCGACTCGCAGGTCGCGACAACGTGCGTCAAGTACGCTAGAACGCGTGAGGTGTGGTACGAGCGTTACTGTGCTACTGAGTGTGTAATGTCGCCGTACTTACCGCACGACGTCTGATGCGGCCGCGGCCGCCGGCGAGGCGCGAGCGACGCCGGGATCCACCTCCGATTTAAGCTCTTATTTATCAATTAGACTATCTAGCTAAACGTATCGGCGATCACTCCGAACCTCGGTGTTTCGATAAAGTATAAACGATTACTGGCTTCGATCTTAACATTACTCACATAATTAATCAATGACTTCACTGAAATTATAAAGAACAACTTAAACGTAGCGTTCGGTCCTTGCGGGGCTCGCGATATGTACAGAGGCGCGGGCCCCGCTCACTACGCCGCACGCACGTCCGGGCGGCGGCGCTATGTACACGTATCCCGCGGGCGCGGCGCTAGTCGGCGCTAGTGAGGCTCCGAATAGTAGGGCCGCGGCGGCGCCCACGGGGCGAACTGTTAGTGCGCGGCCAGCGTGTGGCCAGGCGCGAGGTGCTGCGGCGACAGGCCGGGCGGTGAGTGCGAGTGCTGGAGCGGCGAGCCGTGCACCTCACCGTGCCCGTAGTGCCCGTGGCCCATGCCTTCCATCATCTCGTTGCCCAGCGTGTTGGGTGGCGTCATGCGCTTCTCCTTCTGCCGCCGATTGCAGAACCACACTCGCACTACCTCCTTCTCTAGCTGTAGGCTGTCGGCCAGCGACGTGATCTCCTGCGCCGACGGCTTCGGTTGCTTGTGGAAGTGCTGCTCGAGCGCGCCCTTCACTGACACTTCTATCGACGTGCGCTTCTTTCTTTTCCTTCCTTGTGCGGCTATTTTGTCGATGCTCGTGGGACTCCCCGTGGTGGAGTCTGCCTCCTCAAGCCACTTCTGCAGTAACGGTTTCAACTTGCACATGTTTTTAAAACTGAGCTGTAGCGCCTCGAACCTGCAGATGGTGGTCTGCGAGAACACATTGCCGTAGAGCGTGCCGAGCGCCAGGCCCACGTCGGCTTGCGTGAAGCCCAGCTTGATGCGGCGCTGCTTAAACTGCTTGGCGAAGGCCTCGAGGTCGTCGCTGGTGGGCGTGTCCTCCTCGGGCGGCTCGCGCTCCATGGCGTGGTGGTGCAGCGCGTGCGGGGAGGGCTGGATGTCGCGCAGCATGTGGTGCTGGTGCATGGGCATGGGGTAGCCGCCGTGCAGCCCCACGGGCGAGCCGGCGCCGTAGTGCGGGGACACCACGGGCGCGTGCCAGCCGCCGTGCTGCAGGTGGCGGTGCTCGTGCGGCGCGGGCGGCGGCTTCACGTCGGGCTGGTGCGCGTGCGCGTGGTGCCCGTGCATGGCCCAGGGGTCTGCGGGTGGCAGCGACGTCCAGGGGTTGAGCACGGGCGCACCCGGGGACGGCGAACCGCCCGCGTGCAGCGAGTGCCCGTACTTCATGTCGGCGGGCTCGGCGCTGCGCGGCGACGCGGCGTACCCACCGATGTTGCCCAGGTCCATGTCGGCGGGCATGTACGTGGTCGCCGCCATGGCGCCGTACCTCAGATCCACGGTGGACGGCGTCTTGCCGGCTCGAAGGCTCTCGAGCCTTCAACTGGCTTACTAAGTCGCGAAACAAGCGCGTTAGTCGCGCGGCGCTGCGGCAGCGGCGGGGGCCACCTCACATCACCGGGATACACAGCGAGCGACATGCGCGTGCGTGCGCGACGGCAGCACGGAGCGGACTGGAGCGCTCGACGGCGCTGCGCGCGCCCGCAGAGGTAGAGGGGCGGCCCCGCCCAGACGCCGCCCGCTAATGACGATGTAATTACTGCGCCCCGCCCCCCGCGCACCCCCCTCGCCCCGCGCGCCGCACCCCGTGCCCCGCGCTCCTCGCTCGCACACAATATTGTGCGTCGCGTCGCTACACTCCGCGACCGCTCTGCCGACGCCGACGGGCACTCTACTAACATAGAGATCACGTTCTTGTCTTATTGAATGATACCAATGATAGAGACGATAAATTATATTATAATATATCTCAATACTTTAAATTAAGCTGATCTTCATTTCATTCTTCATATATGCAATTCAATGACAGAACACTTAATTTAAAAAGTTATTAATTGATCAACTTTTATCCTTTTTTGCCAATTTTAATAAGTAATTTTAATAGCAACTTTAACTCCAAATAATTACTTAAAAGACTTATTAACACTAGTAGTTTTGTGTTTATTAAAATAATAAATACTATTGTAACTTACTGGGGCTGCCTCAGTTTATGTATGACACAATGTTTGAGAAGTAATAAATATTTTTTTTTTTTTTGTATAAATGGCTTCAGTGTGAACACCGACAGTTCAGTATTAACTGGTAGTGCTGAAACATAAACATACACTAGGCTACTATGATGCAATAATAACAAATACCTAATCGCTATATTTATGAAAATAGAATAAATATAAATTATGTCATCTTTATATTAATTGGCTTCTAACAAATGTTAAGTACATTAAACAAAATGCGCAAGTGGTTTCTACTAAGTAATTAATGAGCGTTGTAACATGTACTCTCCTATTAGAGTTTGAGATATTTCTTTTCCTTTCATTGTAAAATGTTTGTTAACACAGTAGATATTTGGATGTAACAAAATTGGAAGTAACAGGCGAATATATTAGATTTAGTATGTTGTAAACGCTACCTTGAACAGAGTAAAGGCAACAACACCTGCTTATAAATAACTTAAATTATACAAAACATTTACAAGTTTTTCAACACTGACTCAATAATAATTTAAGTAAAATAGATTACCTATTGCGTAAACTAAATCTATCGTGAATGTCATGATCGATCAGGATTTTTTAAAATTTTAAGTTACTTTCTTTTTTGTATTATGTTTCGCATTAAAACTAGTTCCACTTTCGTCTTTGTAATTACTTATTTCTGTTTCCTGAACTGTAATTTGTTATGCTGTACCTACCACAATGAGACGTGACTCTACGCACTAGCCATTTATTAAAATATTTGCCGATGTGTAACCACTTGATAATTTCACCAATTAACTTTGACTTTGACAGCACGGTTGGCGCAGTGGCTAAGCCATTGACTGCTGCGCTGCGTGTCGCGGGTTCGATCCCCGCACGGAATAAATATTTGTATGTCCTACAGATAGTTGTTCCGGGTCTGGCTGTTTGTGAATATGTGAGTTTAAATGTTTGTAAACGCACCCACTATATAGGAGAAATTCCTAGTGTGGGGCAACGTTTTATAAAGAAAAAAGAAATGTCAGTAGTAGGGTTCTTTGTGGCACTTTGTATAGCGTTAAGTAGCAATGACAACTATCATATCATTGTCAGGAAATAGTTCAAAACTTTTTAGAGCAATTGGTCATGTAGGAGTTATATCCAAAATAAAATAAAAACTTAGCTTTTATTACTTCTAATGTCTCTAATCTAGTTTTAAAAAAAATAAACTTCTTTCCTGTGGTGAAGGGATCTTAGAAAAAATCTTAATCAATTTAGGATATTTTGACATAGAGCTAAAACGAAACTAAATCGGGCCGATGAATCTTTTATCATCCCATTTTAGTTTTAAATAAAAGCAGGCAAATTAATTGATTGAAACAATTATAAATCTCAATAATTGTAGAATAGTATCCAATTAGTTTTTTTTAATAATTAAAAATCATCAAAGTTCCATTCTACAAAACTCTTAGCTTGCAATATACAAAGCGTACCGGCTGTCCTGACGGGCACCGAGTTGAGACCGACTGCTACTACTAGCGCCATCTGTTATCGAATAGTGAAACTAAACGTGAGCTCACCCAACTTAACTTTTAGAAATTGTTCGATATGGTGTTGTACCTATACGTTTTTGTTATATGTTACTTAAAAAAATAGATCTTATTAATACTGCTGTGATGTATGTAGAACTTATTCAAAAGTTAGACGAAACGTAAATTTAAAAGGTGTTTTCATTGAACAGCGTTTAGTATTAGGTACTATTTTTGCATCGGTACCTACTTAATATAAAAAAAAATAGAAAAAATAGTTAAAAACTATTGACTTCTTTATAAAATATATCAGTAGATTTTCATAATCACACTAATAGTTAAATTCCTATCATTAGACATAGTTCCAAAAAAAACGCGATGAGAGCTATCTAGCGGCGGGTAGCAGAACTATCAGCTACCCTCTGAAAGGAGGGTTGTAATTGTAACTTGTGAGGGCGCTGTGTTCCACAGAGGGATGTCTCGGTACTGGCGCGATATGCAGCGGTGCTTCACCACTGACTTAGGTACCGATCTGATCATTATCTATTTGTACCAAACTGTATGAATTTCGTAAAACTTTGTGGTACAGTAACTTCAAAAAAAAACATTTTTCTTACAAATCTCAAACTTACGATGCTCGGCCATTGGCGAACAATTAAACCAACGCAACATTCAGACGTGAATACCACATTACCTCAACACATCTTGCTTTTAGTTAATTGAATATTTTCAGGAGTTTAAACTTAAAGCCTCCTAACCGCGCTGTTCTGGGAGCGCGACATTTTGCAAGAGTTTATTTTATAACGAATGTGAACATTAAGGAAGGATTGCTATGTAAGTAATCGGGTGCATATTTTCTTAAGGAAATGCGCCGCTTTTGAAGTTAGAAACGTGGAAGTTGGTACTTCTGATCATAAGTAAAGTTGTACCTAATATCGTTTAATGGAAACTCATCCGCTAAGCGTCTCATCGGACACATGGTTTGTTAAGTAATTTTGCTGTTTTCTTATTCGTAATTTAGTTTATTGGTGAAAGTACCTAAATGTTTGATCGGAAAGTTCGTCCTACGATGATGTATAAACAATCAAGTAGATAGAAAATGCCTCAGGCATTTAGTCTTCCTTTGTACCGTATTTTTTACTCTTGCATAAAGTTTTAATAAAAGAATAAATAATTTTAGATGTGAAAGGCCTGTAAAATGGTCGTAACATAAAAAGTCCATTAAGTAAACTAAAATTTAATTTAAAAAATATAGGTATTAACTTATACATATTCAGTATATGCCGAAGACGTGCTCATATTATTAATAATAAGTAGGTAATCAGTAACAATTAATAATTATTTACTCTTATAACTTGCTTTAGCTCGCTTGGCTTGCATGACATAATTTGACATTATCGAGCAGGTTAGCATGACTCTGGTGATTTCAATTTATATCTTTAAGTTACCGCGATGTTCATTTGTTTATTCAACTTACTTCTTGACCAAAACTTTATTTAATGACTCGGGTTATCTTAACATACACTAATAACAATATAACTCATAAGAAATGGACCGATATTCATTTCACATTCGTTAATGCTCAAATTCGGCTGCTTTTACCGAATTTCGTTATTCGGCCGAAGTTCGGTTCAAGAACATTCGGTTGAACAAACTTTTACAAACATGCAGGACAGACTAGTAGTCTATATCCTGCATTTTGCCAGCTCACTCTGCTAGTTAAAGAAATCAGAAGAAAAAAATATATTATTCTTCTGTAAATGTATATGTCAATGAACTGTTCCTAAACGCTGGACCGATTTTGATGAAATTTAAATTTCATCATCCAGCCATCAAACCATCTAAGGACCCCTTACTAATTATGTATAAAACGTGATTGAACCTGTCGCCATCTAAAGGCACACAAAATTCAACCGAACTTCGGCTTCGGCAGAAGCTTCAACCGAATGTTCGGCCGAACTCGACATTTGGCAGAATCAGCATTCGGTCCATCTCTAATAACTACATATGTCTTTAAAGTTGCCAGACAGCCGTGGGCAAACCTAAACTACTTCTTAAATACTCACTAACAAAATACACAAGATTCCTATTAGCCACCTACAATGACGTTAACAGCATCAGCAGGCTACTGACATTCGTACAAGAGTGCGCGGCAAACAGAAGTCACAAACGTATTAGTTGCGCAACGGCGCGGGCGCGGGCGGCTCAACACACACGGGACAGGGCGCTCGGCCGACGCGCGACGCTCAGCTATTGACTCAACACTTGACGAACTGATATAGTGACTGACGACAATGTTACTGATACACAGCTATTGGAATAACGAGAGTTGGGTTCTGATTGTAACATTTAGTTTCGTTTTCGTTGTTATTTTTGTTTTTTTTTTTTTGGAAAAAACAAAACTTAAAGCATAAGCAAAAACGTGTGTTAGGTAACTGGCGACGACATAGATAAAGTAGAATCGATCGACTATACAACTATGTACTTAAGTGAACCCTGTTCTGGTGACGGTACACATACGCCTCACAGATTGATTACCAACACAATAAGACATACATTCTTTTTCATTTTCTTCAACTATAAGCCAGCTGTTTTTATTCAAGTTGTAGATCCTGAATATATTATATAGCTTTAACAAATTCGCAAATTGTACGAGCACCACCATGTCCGTCTGGCCCAACGACCCACAGAGCTTGAAACCAGTTTACATTCAGCAGCTTGGATTTACTTTATTTCATAGCTCCTAGGTATAAATACAATTAATATAATAAAAACTCTTACTTCGTAGAAGAAGAAAAGATCTAAGCATCTACTTTCATCTCTACACAACATAGATTACCTAAAACATTCTTACAACACTAGCTTTTCCCCGCGGTTTCGCACGAGTGGATATCGGAAAGTCCACGTGAACAAAGGTACTCCTCTGATAAAAATTAGCTAGGTATCCCATAAGATACCCTAGGCTAGGACTACCTAGGTTAGGACATATCCTGACCTAGGGCACGCTCTCTGTGCGCCAAATTTCATACAAATCTGGCGGGATAAGGGAACATACAAGGTTTATTTCGCCCTCATTTTACTTTCGAATTTGGAAAGTGTGGATGACAAATTACCCACTAACTTAATATGTTACAGTTACATGTTTATAATAGAGTACCTGGGCGAACGGCGAACTCTGCTCGGGTGAAAATAGAGAAAACAATTTTTCCCAGATTTTTCACCCCCGTAAACTTGTGATGTAGTATGTATTTGACGTATGTATGCTTGTGTGCATGCTTATAATAATATCTACTGGACCAAATATACTCAGTATTTAATCAGCATTACAGATGTTTCATTGTGTCTAAGTCCCGTCCTTATATGGCGACCGTGACAGGACCCTACGAGGTTGTCCGAGATCTGTCACCAGTAGGATATTATTGGGCATTCTACCCCACCTTCCGTTCCATCGGCTCACTCCGTTCGCCTCGTCACTCTCGGTGGAGTAGAATGCCCAATAATATAAATGAAATCCTACATAGCGCAGTAAAATACTGGTTCGGCGCCTATTCCACCCGGTGGATTAAACAGTGTAGTAAAATACTGGTTCGATGCTTATTCCACCCGATGGAGCGGAAGGAGGAGTATGAATTCCTAAGTGCAGTAAAATACTAGTTCGGCACCTATTCCACCATTTTAGTTCTAAAACTCAACATTACCTTGTTAACTTATTTTACCTTGATAACTTATTACCTTATTTTACCTTGATACTTTGTTACAATGAGTTATAAATGTCAATGTAATAAATTATTGACTCATTATTAATATAACCGTTTCAAGCAGTCGTCATGAAATTTGTTAAACAACCACAATCGTTACACGTAAACAAACTTTGTGTTCATTCTCAGGAGACTGGTTTTCGCCATGGAGAATTATTACCTAAATCGGTACGATGCATCATTTGCGGGCCGTCAAATTGTGGAAAAACTAATTTATTAATTGGCCTTCTTATACACGAGAATGGTTTAAGATTTCAAAATGTTTATGTTTATTCGAAAACCTTGCAACAACCTAAGTATGTTTTTTTAGAAAAAGTCTTGCAACGAGTACCAGGTGTTTCATTTCAGAAATATCATGAAAATGAGCAAGTACTGAGTGTTCAGACCGCAAAACCGAATTCTGTAATTGTATTTGATGATGTTGCTTGTGAAAATCAAAGTAGTATGCGTGATTATTTTGCTATGGGGAGACACAAATTCATCGATTGTTTTTATCTAAATCAGACGTATAGTAAAATCCCTAAGCAATTAGTAAGAGACAATGCAAACCTAATCGTACTTTTTAAACAAGATGAAAGAAATATGAGACATGTTTATGAAGAACACGTCAACACTGACATGCCATGGATTGAATTTCGTGAAATGTGTTCAAAAATATGGAGTATACCTTTCAATTATCTTGTAATTAACAAAGATTGTTCCAAAAACAAAGGATGTTATAGAAGTCAATTTGACACGTTTGTAGTCTTTGACTAATAACACGAATGCATATATAAGGTTATTACCTGCCTGCCATTATTATTCACCCTACAACGCTAAATCAATTACGACCTATTTTATTAATATGGAAAAATCATTAAAACGACAAATTGTTGATGCGGCAGAAGCTGTGAAGATAAAAATACGAAAAATGAGAGATGCTGAGATTAACAATAAACAAGCACTGGAATCTGTTTTCAAACCTGTAACAGAACCTCTCAACCTAATTGCTAATGCTAGTAAGCAAACTCCTCCCCTGCGTGCTAGTGAAGATTTTGCTGATGGTCCGTTTACTAACGAAACTGGTAGTGCAGGAAGCAATGATAATAATGGTGATGAAGACAAATATGAATCCGATATCAACAGTAACTCTTCATATGAATCAGTAGTTGAAAGGAATCAAGACTATGATACGTCATCCTGGTCAGTATCTTCAGAAGCGTTGGTAGATATTCCATTTGGGGTTAGAGCAGACCACGGGAAACTGATGTTAGGTTCTGCTTGCATAACGATCAACGATCAATACATCACGGTGGTTGGACGTAAATACCGAAATACACCTGGTTTAAAACAGTTGTTGCTTAAGAAAGATGTAGACCTAAGTTTGGTTACAGATAGTGATATGCAAAATTATAAATCGATGCTACTTGATACAAATGCACATCGTCGAGACTATGAACCAAGTAAACCAATAAAAAGTAACAAAGGACAAAAATATTTGCAAGTTATTAAACCTCTTTTTCAACTGAAGAAGACAATTCAGGGAAAAGGTCTACCGTTGATAAAAAGGTGGAGAAAAAACGTAGACTTAGTGTACTGGGATGATCCTAACGAATTAGTGGAAAGGTTGAAATTATTGATTGCGTCTAGAGATGCTGGCAACACAGGATTAGATAATGAAATTATATCTATCATTGAAGAATTACGTGAAAGTAAAGTTATAAATAAATAAGTATTTAAAAATGTGTTTATTTTACTATCATCCTCTCAAAACAACACACCTTAAACATGAACGTAGACAAATTTGGACACTACATTCACAAAAGAATGCGTTTATCAGAGTTATTTGAGTTTAATGAGAATGCACTGGTAAAATCAGAAAACGGAGATTTTGATTTAAAAACATCAAGACTGAGAGGAATTAGATCTCCAGTAGAAGCAGACGATGCTGTGAACAAGGATTATGTAGATCTATTGAATGCTAATACCATAAAAGAATTAAATAATCTAGTTGTAAACAAGGATTATATAGATCGATTGAATGCAAAAATGTTGAAAGAACTTAATAATTTGATTGGTACATTACGTTCACAAATCATAAAAGATGCAAAGGATACAGTTCAAGCTACTTTAAAAGCAAGGATACCTGAGGTTTCAACTCATTTGCAAGATAAGTTTTATACTAAAGCAGTGGTAGATAAATTACTTCAAAAAACTTCGTAATGACAAAACAGCAAATTGTGAATGAAATACACAAAGGGGTACGGAGAAATTTCCTTCGACGTTCTGTTATTTTGAAAGGAATCAACGACTTATGGCAAGCAGACTTGATGGACATGCAAAACCTAAAAAAGTATAACAGAGGTTACAATTTCATCTTAGTGGTGATTGACTGCTTCTCAAAGTATGCCTGGGCTGAACCGTTAAAATCAAAAAATAAATTTGATGTTACTCGTGCATTCGAACATATACTGCTTAGCAGTCGTAATAATCCGGTTAACTTGCAAACTGACATGGGGACCGAATTTTATAACATCACTTTTCAAACGCTTATGAAAAAGCATAACATTAACCATTACTCATCGTTTTCTACTAAAAAAGCATCAATTGTAGAGAGACTGATTAGAACTGTAAAAAATAAATTATATAAATATTTTAGTCTCAATGGAAACTATAAATGGTTAGATCTACCATTGGAAGATACATTGAAGAGATATAACAACACAAAACATCGCACTATTCAATTTAAACCAGTAGATGTAAATAAAAGTAATGAACAAGTAATCAAAGAAAATATTAAAAAAATAAACAAACATGATTTAGTTCCGTGGAAGCCTAAATTCAAAGTTGGTGATTGTGTCCGTATAAGTAAATACAAACATAATTTTGAGAAAGGTTATACTCCTAATTGGTCGACTGAATTATTTATTATAAAAAAGGTAAATAAAACCTTACCAGTAACATATCACATAGAAGATCGACGAAAGCAAGACATATTAGGAGCTTTTTACGAACAAGAACTGCAAAGATCTATTTATCCTGATGTATATTTGATAGAAAAGGTTTTGAAAAAGAAAGGAAATAAATTGTATGTTAAATGGTTAGGTCTGAACAGTGCAGAAAACAGTTGGATTGAAAAAGCTGCAATAATGGACTAAGATATTATATAACCATTTTTCATTTGAAATCCGATCATTATAATTTGAATAATGCAAGGGGGTGGACTAGTTAACGGCATAATTAATAATCTACCATTCGAAGTTCATTTGCCAGGATACAATTATTGCGGACCAGGAACCAAACTTCACAAACGCTTAGCGCGAGGTGACCGAGGTGTAAATAAGCTAGACGAAGCTTGCATGCAACACGATATTGCGTATACAAACCATACAGACTTATCAAATCGTCACAAAGCCGATTTAGAACTACTCAACATGGCTAAACAAAGACTTAAATCAAAAGATGCAGGGAAAGGTGAAAAACTAAGCTCTTGGCTAGTTAACAAAGTTATGAAAGCGAAATTAAAGTCTGGATCCGGCATTAAATCATTTAAAAGCTTAGTTTCAAAAATAAAATCGAAAATTAAGAAACTCAAATGCAAAGATAGTAAGACTTTAATAAAAGCAGCTTACTTAGCCGCAAAAAAGTTATTTCCAAACATTCATCATCGAATTCGAGTACCCCGAGTAATACCCATACCAAAGACTGGGGGAGTTTTGCCTTTAATTCCAATTTTTGCTGGTTTATCTGCTTTAGGAACTTTAGCTGGGGGTGCAGCTGGCATTGCAAAAACCGTCAATGATTACAAAGCAAACAAACAAAATTTACAAGAAACAGAACGACATAATAAAGCTATGGAGGCTTTAGTGTTGGGCAAGGGTTTATACATTAAGCCGTATAAAAGTGGTAAAGGATTGTTTATAACATCTTCAAAAAACTGAAAAATATGCTACCCAATCGACCTCTAACTAATGTAGACATCCGAAATTATTCAAGAGACATCCCATATTTTCGTGGGATCTACATGAAGGATCAACTACCTCGGAAGCCGAAACGCATTGAATGTGGTATCGTTAACTTAGACAATTCTAAGAACGAAGGAACGCATTGGGTAGCTTATGCTAAAGTATACAATCACTGTGAATACTTTGATAGCTATGGAAATTTAAAACCTCCCATGGAATTGATGCAATATTTCAAAAATTGTAATGTGTTTTATAACTACACAAGATATCAAAAATTTAACGCAGTCAATTGTGGTCATTTATGTTTAAATTATTTGTGGAGTTTTTGGAATAAAAATGTAATATAAAATATATACTTTTCTTTCATTTCAATCATTTGCAAGATGTCACTCACTTTGTCGATAACTGGAGACTCGTCAGTGTTAACTACATACTATCCTAATACGTTGCAACTAGATGGAGAATATGAGTGTGCATTATTGCACTTTTCAACATTTAATTCTATTCCAAACATTGATAAAAGTAATAATAAGTTCTATTATGGCATTAATGAAGTTATTGAAATACCGGAAGGCACTTATGAATTACAAGATGTCAGCGATTATTTAAAATCCGAAATAAAAGATGCAGCTATCAAACTACGGTGCAATAATAATACATTAAAAACTACAATATTTTGTACAAAAGACATTAATTTTATCAAAGAAGACTCTTTTAGAAGACTATTAGGATTTAATAAACAAATCTTGAAAGCAAATAAATGGCATGTGTCACAGTCTCCAGTCAACATTCTACCTACGACCGTAGTCAGGATTGAATGTGATATTGTAAGCGGTTCCTATGTAAACGGTGAACCCAGTCATATTATTCACGAATTTGCACTTAATGTGCCACCTGGATACAGGATCATAGAAATCCCGAAGAACGCAATATACTTTCCAATCAATCAAAACAACATAAGCTGCATACATATCAGGTTGTTAGATATAAACAAACGATTAATCAATTTACGTGGTGAAGAAGTGCAGGTGTATCTGCATCTTAGAAGAAAAAAATGATTGATTACAATAAAAATGTGTCTCAACAAGTTAAGAATATCAGTTCTGCTCGAGCTACCTATCAAATAAGACCTCTATCTAAGAAGAAAATAAAATTAACTAAAGACAATAAAGCATTCCTTAGAGCAATTGGATTGCTAAAATGAATATCTTAGACGTTTTATCCGCTCCTACTTGCGATACTACTATAGAAGGAATCGAATTTCATTCCTACAAACCCTATGTAACGAGTTTTAACAGGAACGATGAAATCCGCATATCTATCAACCAACAGGACTTGTACATATTACCATCAGCTAGCACCCTATATTTGGAAGGAACTGTTAACGTTACCAAAAAAGATACGAAGGACAAAGCTACTAGTGTCAATTTCACGAACAATGCTCTACTCTACTTGTTCCAAGACATTAGGTATGAGCTAAATGGAGTGGAGATTGACAAAATAAAAAATGCAGGTATAACAACAACCATGAAATCACTAATTTCAATGAACGAAAGTGAATCAAAAATGTCTAATGCTTGGGGCTGGAATATTGATGGTATAAAAAATATTGATGGAGGAAGATTTTCTGCTTCAATACCACTTTGTAACCTCCTCGGTTTTGCTGAAGATTTTAAAAAAGTCGTGATAAATAGTAGACATGAACTGATATTGTTACGAAGTAATACTAATTTGAACGCTGTAAAACTGAATACTGGCGAAGTAGTGGATGATGTTCAGATTAATAAAATCATATGGCGCGTACCGCATGTTAAAGTATCAGACAAAGAAAAAATTGGTTTGTTAAAAGTATTAGAAAAAGATCGCCCACTTCAAATGATATATAGAAATTGGGATCTGTACGAATATCCAGCTTTGCCTAAAACTACAAAACATACTTGGTCTATCAAAACTTCATCTCAAATAGAAAAACCAAGATACGTTATTATCGGGCTACAGTCAAATAGGAAAAGCAATGCAAGTTCAGACATGTCTCAATTCGATCACTGTCATGTTCGAAACGTTAGAGTGTACCTCAATTCAACTTATTTTCCGTATGAAAACCTAAATGTGAGTTTTGCTAATAACAGAATCGCTTTATTATACGAGCAATACACCAGATTCCAACAGTCGTATTATGGACGTCGTCCGGAGCCCATATTAAGCGAAAAACAGTTTAGAGATTTAGCACCGCTGTTTGTCATTGATTGTTCTAGACAAGCGGATAATCTAAAGACAGGTCCGGTTGTGGATGTGAGAGTAGAAATTGAGAGTGATTCAGAGATACCAGATAAAACTTCAGCATACTGTCTCATTCTGAACGATTGCATTGTTGAATACAAACCCTTAAGCAGCATTGTCAAGAAGATATCATGAAGGCGGATACCATTATAGTGGAACTCCAAGGATTTAAAGATTCTATAAATAATTTTATTGTCAAAGAATTGGCCATTGCGAGTCAGGATCATACACAGACGTTCTTGGTAAAACCACCATATTCATTCCATTACCTAACACAAGAAGAAAAAAAGCAGGTGAGGTGGTTAGAAAGAAATCGAGGAATTTACTGGAGCGAGGGTTACATAGACTACAAAGAGTTTCAACGTGTAATTTTACCATTCTTAGAAAATAAAAAAATTATCACAAAGGGTTTGGAAAAGATTAAATGGATTAAAGAGTTATGTGCAAACTGTGAAGTTATCGACATAGGTGAGAAGGGATGCCCTAATTTTTCAGAATTAAAAAGAAGGTTTTGTAAAAATAAAATTGATTTTAATTGTGTGAATCATAAAATGAATTGTGCGTTGAATAATGCTATCTGTATAAGGAAATGGTATTTTGATAATAACATGTCTGTATTTAATTTATTTTAATTATTATTGTGTTGAACAGTTAATAAAAAATGTCTATCACTTATGAGTGTTTTATTTAGTATAATCAGGGTAACCTACATAACAAACTTTAAATTAGCTGCAGTAACATGATATAATTATAACATGTAAAATTTAAATTTAATTATAAAAATACTGAAAGCAAATAACCTACAATTATACATCACACTAGAGCTAATTTAGAGTTCGAGTATTAATAAGTAATAAAAAAACGTAAATTAAATTATGAAAGAATATATTTTTATTTACTTTTTTACATTATTTGCAATTATTACAATCTAATTATAACTACCTACCCAAAAATAATAAGTACAAGATAAAATACAAAGAGTTAATTGCAGTAAAACATATATAATTATTTCATATTTAACATTTTATACATTCAAAACACTAAAGAATAAGAAAGCAAATAAATGGTATACATTCCTAATATTAATATACCCAAATAACTAGTAGATTACTTACATAATTTATTATTACTTATTACTGCAAATTTTACACAACAACTTATAAAGTAGGTACGTACAAAATAATGACACCAGTTAATAATAACATCTATCTCCACAAAGTTTTTTTGATATTTTATTAATTAACGATTGCGTCTCATCCATAACATGATCCACTGATTCAGTCACTACATACTGCACACTTAACATTACCATGTCCTGATTATCACTTGCAGGTTCTTGTTGTTCACTGATATCCAACACTTGTACCTGGATCAGTCGTAAACCTTTTTTCTTCTCATTGTTTATCAGGAATGATTGACTTGTATGCAGATATGGCTTCTGTTTTAGACACTCCCGTCTTGTTCTAGGCTTCTTGCTGGCAGGTTCGTAGTCTTGTCTTGCTCTAGGCTCCTTGTTGACAGGTCTTTGTTGTTCAGGGATATGCCAACTTAAACTCGGAGTCGGATAACCTTGAGCGTATTGTGAGAAGTCGATAATATCTGGAGAATCACACATTGTCAACGATCTGAAACAAACAAAATAATAATTAACTAAATTACATAAAAAAACATGATGAAATAATCTTATAAGTAGATGGGTACTTGTACAATACTTACAATTTCGTTTCGTTTTTACTCGATGTGATATGACCGCTCCGGCTGACTGTCTAATGATGGATGTTACTCAATAATATGCAATTAGACTCCATAAAGCATTATGCTGTGATTCAATTTCATGTTTCAACATGTTCAAGCTTGCGCCCGAGCACCTGTTCGGTGTCAAATTCTGCACCGCGCGTGCTTCTTCAAAGCAATCCAATATTTTATCACATTTTCGACGACACGTTTGGCGCATTGGTTATGAACTCGTCTTGATGCATCACAATGGTAAGTATTAGGTTATAAGCGTGTTGCTAGCTGCGACTAATTGCGCCAAATTAGTGTCGCGGGTTCGATTCCCGCACGGAACATACAATAAGTATTTGTTCCGGTCTGGATTTTGTTTTCATGTTTTATTTTTTCGTCATTATTTAATTTAATATAAATAATTACAATATTCTGAAAAAATTAGCAAATATCAGCCTGGATCAAAACATGATTGTATTGATGCACCGTGACTTTGTCATCAATCAGGAATGGAAATGAAACAGATATAATTGTGATCTTAAAATACTATTTATTTATTACAAATAAAAGAAAACATCATGTTCATGCGGCACGACATTTCATACAATTTTTAAAGTCCGAAGTTTTGGAAATGAATAATAAACATGATTTAATAAACATGATACGTCTAAGTAGGATACGATATAAAAAGTTAGTAAATATTTTAGTATTTTTTACGAAATGTCGCGTAAACATTCTTAAAATTAATTAACTACTAAATAAGTTCTAACATTATTTGCTACAAGTAAAAAGATAATAATATCTATTTTTAAATCTATTTGGCACCAAGAAAATATATGTTTTACAATTACATTACACATTACTTGTATCTGGAGCCTGCTTTAGGTAATAGTCATTAGTAGGTACTTACATAATATTTCGTCTTTACATTTAGGACGTTATCTAAAATACATTGTAAAAAATGTATCTACTGTAATTACTTACATTTAAAAATAATGGTAACGCATTACATAAATATGGTTGCGTTACCCCAGGCTAAAGTAGAAACTTTATCAAACGATAACAATCGTTTATCATCATTGTTTGAAAGTGCTATTTTATTTACATCCTGAGTGTATATTTCATGTTTTATTGATCTGAACAATACATTTTTTTTGCGAATTACATTGGAATTGTACAAAACATTTTTATAATCTAACATATTTAAATTTTTAGTAATACATTTTTTTGTACCTTTTGCCTTTTTAATTGTTTTGTTTAACGTTTTAATACAATAAAGCTTTGAGCGCAATCCTACGAATTCTTTGATAATGTTGCCACCCATTTCATCCTTAAACAGTCCTGGAACCTTCTTATTAATAATTGGTAAGTTATAGTCATTGTTACAGTCATAATTGCTGGTATCCAAATATTTTAGAAAATGGAGCTTAAAGTCTTTGTAAACATCATTACTCTGTACATCATATACTAGACTATCTGTGTCAGTATAGCACAATTCAATTCGGTTACCATAAAAAGGTTTTATGATAGAGTAGTGAAAGTCGTACATGTGAGTCTTAGATAATTCTAATACTGCAAACCCTATGTAAATTGGTTTATCAAGTATAATACGTACAGGTTTCATTTGGATTGCCACTAAATCATCAGAAAATACAGAGGTGCTATGAAAATATGGACTGGCTATCAGTTTTTCAGCACAAGCAGTCTTTTTCGTTTTATTGTTCGAGTCACACCACTTGTTTACTAACTTAACGTCTATTCGATGTTCATTATTTTCCAGGGTCTTTCCAAAAATACTATTGTTCAACAATTTGAAAAAATCTTGTTCAAAAGTTGACTCTGCTTTTTGACGTAACTGGGTGTTAATATCAATATATTGCTTTAAAAAACAACTTTGCTTAAATATAATAGCGCGATGGATCCTTCTCAATACTAAACCGTGCTGTAAACATTTTTTTAAATGTACGTAATGAATAACATAGTGATATTTATCATACAAATTTGGTATTAGCTTTTTATTCTTACCACCAGGTGGCAAGCATTTTTCTGGACAAAAGGGAAAGTCATTGTGTTCCATGTGCAATTTCTCCGGATATATTAAATCAACTTCAAGAATGTAACCGTTTTCCGCAGTATCACTGATGTCTGCTAAGTTCAATTGTAAAAAATCAATTTCTTGTCTATTTATAAATCTAAAATCGGAATAGGGTAGGGATTGACACATGCTATAACCGTATAAATTGTTACAGTCTAAATAAATTATAAATGAATTTGGAAGGGTTGGATCGTAAGTATCTAAATATTTATGATTGGCTTTGACATGTCTTTTGGAACACATACAAACACCTCCTCGAATACCTTTTTGTATCATTCTAAAAATTTCAACATCACTAATCAATTCTAATCGAACTCCTGTTTTTAAAAGCATTGCATCAAAAGATAGACTTGGTGCTGTAAGATAGAACGCGGGATCGAGATTGTAATGTAGTTTACAAGTTTTTCGAAAATTTTCAAATACATCTGTTAGCAACAGAACATCTGTTTTGAGATATAAATCTGTGTACATACCCATGTTTTGAATATTAAATACTGACCAAACAGATCGAGCGTGTTCATAGTCTTCGTCGTTTATTGTTTCATTAGTTATGGAGTTAAAAAAATATTTTTTAGAGGGTAAACACATATCTTCATAACGTTCCCATTGAGACATATAGTCATATGGATACACTCCCTTGCGCGTCAGTAGGTTAAATTGTTTTTTATTAGGAAAATAAGATTTTAATTGTTTAAAGTCTTGTTTTTTCATTGTACTAACCAACTTTTCTAAGCTAGTTCCTAAAAACTTGAAAGAATCTACAAACCGTACCTGGATGCTTTCCCCGGTAGAAATCGGAATAAACTTAGTGAATGAAATATAGTTTTCTTTTGTTTTAGGTATCACTTTAATAGATCCAGGAGCTTCACCTAATTCTTTTATAAAAAGATGACAATCGTATCCGGACAAATTATGAAAAAATACTGGCAAAAATGTTGGTAGTTTGTATTGTAAGTTACAATAACTATGAGCTGCGCCACGATATTTACCAGTCAAGTGACAATGATCGCGAACCCTATCGCCGAACAAGAACTGTTCACAAATATGACATGTCATCGCGTTTTCAAAGTCGTGAGCATTATCATTTGAGTAAATCATAGGAGCGTTATTTTTTAAAATATCGTAAATTTTTTTTGAATCTTTGTAGATAGACTTCACAAAATTTGATACACAATCCAAGCCGCGATAAGAAACGTAACGATTGTGACTTTCGTCTAGCGTACACGTGATATGATAAGCGAAAGCTACAGGCACATGTCGCTGTCGCGTTACAGTACTCGCCTTAGTGGGGTCAGGGTCACAAGATTCATACCGTTCTAGCATTGTTTCAAAATCTGCGTATATAACAAATGGTACAATTTGCTTTCTATTATAATTTTTAAACTGTATGCAAGAACCCCTTGGAGGTAGTTCAGTGGCGACCCCGCCACAACTATGCGAACTAAGATTATCGCATGAATTAAAAAACATTAAACAAACGTCACAAAAGTACAGTTTACTGTGGTGTTTTGTTATTTGATTTTTAACAAGTCGCGGCAAGTCTTTAATGAGACAGTAATGTGACAAATCATCTCTTTCTAAATAAAGTAAATGAATCACTTTTCCGTTCAAGGCTTTTGGTTTGTAAAGCGGTCCTATGACAGTATCATTTTTTAAACCATAAATGTAAATGCAAATTTCGGGGTTATTCACTTCGAACCGCGCAATATCTGAGAAATTCACTGGAAATGACATGTCCTTTACATTTAACACGTTACGAAAATCAGGGTAAGAAGATACTCTTTCAGGGTGACTCTTAGCTGGATATAAAGCAGCAACAACAGACCATAAAAAACAATACTCGTCATTATTGTGGATATTAACACATGCTTTTTTCGATTTTATTGCAGAAGGCAATTCGATAAAGCCCGAACCGCGTAAGGGTTGATATTTGTTAACATTGACTTCCAAATGAGAACTGCTCAAGAACGTCCACCCACTGTCTCGGTCCTGAAATTCTTCTATCTTTTTTGTTAAAATGTTTTTTACTTGAGACGATAATGAATCAAATTCATAATTCTGATGTATAGTAACGTTTTTTGTGGCAAATGATTTCATCTCCTGAGAATCATTTTTAAACATTAAAAACAACGCAAAATATTCGAAATTAACTTTTATACAAGTATGTTTTTTAAGAGACATGTCAATTAACGTTTTAATTTTGCTCCAAATATTATTAAGAAAAGGCTCTAGAGAACAATTCTCAGACGGATCGACAATTCTATAAGAAGCTATACGATTACGAAATGCAGAATGTATTATTTCAACACCATCGCAAAAATGTGAAACTGTTTTGTTTTTATGATTAGTACTACGTAGGTGACCTGTCCAGTGACTGCGCTCAACAGATGTGTTACAAACAGTACAGAAAGGCATTTTAGATTAAAATAGTTCTAAACTTACTATTAGATGTTGCAATATATTATTATTAAGATTATGATGTACAACAAAAAATACCTGGATATAATAGAATATACCTGGTGCCCAATAACTTAAATATTTATTTTATGTTTATATTGTCACTATAAAAGACGGGCTCAGAATCATCAAATAATTCATGAGTCCGTCTCATAAAAACTTGGAGTCCGTCCCACTGCGGCGTGTTACAGTTTAGCTGCACTTTTAGAACCACCGAGGCTTTCTTCCACCTATCCTCTTTAGGGGTGGAAGCAACTTCGGTCTTGTTGTAGACTTTTACCTCCACATAGAAGTCCCCGGTTAAGTTCGCCGTTCGTCGCACTTTGCCGTTGGCGACACGGCTGCAGAGGCTCGAACCGAAGTCTCCAATTGAGGTCGATGACGGAATGTAGTCCACCAAGCCAAAAAGGTCCGAGCTCGAAGTGCGTCGTTTACTGTAAACAATTTAACATAATTCTTATTTATAATAATTTACACAACACATTACATTACATTTATTTTTTAAGTGGCGAATTGAGGGTGTATTATATACTCCTCTGTCGAACCCTACGCGGATAGAAAGCATGATGTTATGTTATATTAATTCCAATAAAAATACCTCATGAATTAACTGTAAACATTCCTGCAAGGAATAATAATTGGAAATTGATTTCAGCGCTCTCTGCGTTACAGTTCGAAATTGACTTAACATACACAACAAACACCTAAAGTTAAAAGCAGTTACACAAAATTACCTTGATTTCGATTCTGACGGCGTGGTGCTCTCGAGAGCTTTGCGCTTCGACACCTTCTTTTTTGGTTGCACCTTCGCAACCTCGGCTACAGCTGCAGACCGTGTCTGGAATTCTGAATCGGAGTCAGACCTGAAATGGAGCAAATAAAGATTAATTTTTTACCTTATAACTATGACTTGATGAAGACTTCCGATACAACAGCCGGCAGGCAGAAACCAGGTCCGTAGCTGGGTAGTGATTAAATAAATACATTAGCAAATTCAGTAAAGTTAGTAGTACTTACTTACATTTTTAAAGTTGAAGGTTGTACGAGTATAACGTAACTAATTATATAGCGAAGGTAACCGGTGTTTATCACTGGAAGATACTGAAGGGAATGTAATATTGTGATCAAAATTGATTGATTTTATTCATAAAAAATACCATTTCAGCAATATTTATCCCATTACAAAATTAAACCTTAACTACATGTTGTCACAGTTGTATGATTAATTTATGTTACTTAGGTCTAATTAAATCGTAGTGATTGAAAATTGTTTCCGTCAAATTGCAATTTTATCGTGAGAAATGAAATAAAAAACCAGCTTTTTACCCTCGCCGACAAAGGTGACGACGATACATGACACTTATGATTAATACATTACGTATTATAATAAAGTATGTATGTTTGTTTAAACCTTGATGTAAAACTCCGCATGACATCACACATGTGAATTAAAAAAATGATTTTTTTTTCAAAGATGCAAGGTAAGACGTGCTGAAAGAAAAATATCCTGAAAAATTTTTTTGTGCATAATAATCTATGTAAACGAACTCGCGTCAAAAAGTTAGTTCACTAATATGCTGCAGTAAAACTTAACATCAATATAAGTAATATCATCTAACGTCTAAAACGATTTTTTTATAAACATTTCATGCAAAGGTTCAGTAGGTACTGATATTAAGATTCATCTTTCAAACAATTTGTTACGAAACTTTATGATGATGTTCCTAGGATCATCCTCTATTTAAATTAATTG
>OZ059789.1:18020773-18167841 GCA_964057025.1 Standfussiana lucernea
CGGGCTACAGTCAAATAGGAAAAGCAATGCAAGTTCAGACATGTCTCAATTCGATCACTGTCATGTTCGAAACGTTAGAGTGTACCTCAATTCAACTTATTTTCCGTATGAAAACCTAAATGTGAGTTTTGCTAATAACAGAATCGCTTTATTATACGAGCAATACACCAGATTCCAACAGTCGTATTATGGACGTCGTCCGGAGCCCATATTAAGCGAAAAACAGTTTAGAGATTTAGCACCGCTGTTTGTCATTGATTGTTCTAGACAAGCGGATAATCTAAAGACAGGTCCGGTTGTGGATGTGAGAGTAGAAATTGAGAGTGATTCAGAGATACCAGATAAAACTTCAGCATACTGTCTCATTCTGAACGATTGCATTGTTGAATACAAACCCTTAAGCAGCATTGTCAAGAAGATATCATGAAGGCGGATACCATTATAGTGGAACTCCAAGGATTTAAAGATTCTATAAATAATTTTATTGTCAAAGAATTGGCCATTGCGAGTCAGGATCATACACAGACGTTCTTGGTAAAACCACCATATTCATTCCATTACCTAACACAAGAAGAAAAAAAGCAGGTGAGGTGGTTAGAAAGAAATCGAGGAATTTACTGGAGCGAGGGTTACATAGACTACAAAGAGTTTCAACGTGTAATTTTACCATTCTTAGAAAATAAAAAAATTATCACAAAGGGTTTGGAAAAGATTAAATGGATTAAAGAGTTATGTGCAAACTGTGAAGTTATCGACATAGGTGAGAAGGGATGCCCTAATTTTTCAGAATTAAAAAGAAGGTTTTGTAAAAATAAAATTGATTTTAATTGTGTGAATCATAAAATGAATTGTGCGTTGAATAATGCTATCTGTATAAGGAAATGGTATTTTGATAATAACATGTCTGTATTTAATTTATTTTAATTATTATTGTGTTGAACAGTTAATAAAAAATGTCTATCTACTTATGAGTGTTTTATTTAGTATAATCAGGGTAACCTACATAACAAACTTTAAATTAGCTGCAGTAACATGATATAATTATAACATGTAAAATTTAAATTTAATTATAAAAATACTGAAAGCAAATAACCTACAATTATACATCACACTAGAGCTAATTTAGAGTTCGAGTATTAATAAGTAATAAAAAAACGTAAATTAAATTATGAAAGAATATATTTTTATTTACTTTTTTACATTATTTGCAATTATTACAATCTAATTATAACTACCTACCCAAAAATAATAAGTACAAGATAAAATACAAAGAGTTAATTGCAGTAAAACATATATAATTATTTCATATTTAACATTTTATACATTCAAAACACTAAAGAATAAGAAAGCAAATAAATGGTATACATTCCTAATATTAATATACCCAAATAACTAGTAGATTACTTACATAATTTATTATTACTTATTACTGCAAATTTTACACAACAACTTATAAAGTAGGTACGTACAAAATAATGACACCAGTTAATAATAACATCTATCTCCACAAAGTTTTTTTGATATTTTATTAATTAACGATTGCGTCTCATCCATAACATGATCCACTGATTCAGTCACTACATACTGCACACTTAACATTACCATGTCCTGATTATCACTTGCAGGTTCTTGTTGTTCACTGATATCCAACACTTGTACCTGGATCAGTCGTAAACCTTTTTTCTTCTCATTGTTTATCAGGAATGATTGACTTGTATGCAGATATGGCTTCTGTTTTAGACACTCCCGTCTTGTTCTAGGCTTCTTGCTGGCAGGTTCGTAGTCTTGTCTTGCTCTAGGCTCCTTGTTGACAGGTCTTTGTTGTTCAGGGATATGCCAACTTAAACTCGGAGTCGGATAACCTTGAGCGTATTGTGAGAAGTCGATAATATCTGGAGAATCACACATTGTCAACGATCTGAAACAAACAAAATAATAATTAACTAAATTACATAAAAAAACATGATGAAATAATCTTATAAGTAGATGGGTACTTGTACAATACTTACAATTTCGTTTCGTTTTTACTCGATGTGATATGACCGCTCCGGCTGACTGTCTAATGATGGATGTTACTCAATAATATGCAATTAGACTCCATAAAGCATTATGCTGTGATTCAATTTCATGTTTCAACATGTTCAAGCTTGCGCCCGAGCACCTGTTCGGTGTCAAATTCTGCACCGCGCGTGCTTCTTCAAAGCAATCCAATATTTTATCACATTTTCGACGACACGTTTGGCGCATTGGTTATGAACTCGTCTTGATGCATCACAATGGTAAGTATTAGGTTATAAGCGTGTTGCTAGCTGCGACTAATTGCGCCAAATTAGTGTCGCGGGTTCGATTCCCGCACGGAACATACAATAAGTATTTGTTCCGGTCTGGATTTTGTTTTCATGTTTTATTTTTTCGTCATTATTTAATTTAATATAAATAATTACAATATTCTGAAAAAATTAGCAAATATCAGCCTGGATCAAAACATGATTGTATTGATGCACCGTGACTTTGTCATCAATCAGGAATGGAAATGAAACAGATATAATTGTGATCTTAAAATACTATTTATTTATTACAAATAAAAGAAAACATCATGTTCATGCGGCACGACATTTCATACAATTTTTAAAGTCCGAAGTTTTGGAAATGAATAATAAACATGATTTAATAAACATGATACGTCTAAGTAGGATACGATATAAAAAGTTAGTAAATATTTTAGTATTTTTTACGAAATGTCGCGTAAACATTCTTAAAATTAATTAACTACTAAATAAGTTCTAACATTATTTGCTACAAGTAAAAAGATAATAATATCTATTTTTAAATCTATTTGGCACCAAGAAAATATATGTTTTACAATTACATTACACATTACTTGTATCTGGAGCCTGCTTTAGGTAATAGTCATTAGTAGGTACTTACATAATATTTCGTCTTTACATTTAGGACGTTATCTAAAATACATTGTAAAAAATGTATCTACTGTAATTACTTACATTTAAAAATAATGGTAACGCATTACATAAATATGGTTGCGTTACCCCAGGCTAAAGTAGAAACTTTATCAAACGATAACAATCGTTTATCATCATTGTTTGAAAGTGCTATTTTATTTACATCCTGAGTGTATATTTCATGTTTTATTGATCTGAACAATACATTTTTTTTGCGAATTACATTGGAATTGTACAAAACATTTTTATAATCTAACATATTTAAATTTTTAGTAATACATTTTTTTGTACCTTTTGCCTTTTTAATTGTTTTGTTTAACGTTTTAATACAATAAAGCTTTGAGCGCAATCCTACGAATTCTTTGATAATGTTGCCACCCATTTCATCCTTAAACAGTCCTGGAACCTTCTTATTAATAATTGGTAAGTTATAGTCATTGTTACAGTCATAATTGCTGGTATCCAAATATTTTAGAAAATGGAGCTTAAAGTCTTTGTAAACATCATTACTCTGTACATCATATACTAGACTATCTGTGTCAGTATAGCACAATTCAATTCGGTTACCATAAAAAGGTTTTATGATAGAGTAGTGAAAGTCGTACATGTGAGTCTTAGATAATTCTAATACTGCAAACCCTATGTAAATTGGTTTATCAAGTATAATACGTACAGGTTTCATTTGGATTGCCACTAAATCATCAGAAAATACAGAGGTGCTATGAAAATATGGACTGGCTATCAGTTTTTCAGCACAAGCAGTCTTTTTCGTTTTATTGTTCGAGTCACACCACTTGTTTACTAACTTAACGTCTATTCGATGTTCATTATTTTCCAGGGTCTTTCCAAAAATACTATTGTTCAACAATTTGAAAAAATCTTGTTCAAAAGTTGACTCTGCTTTTTGACGTAACTGGGTGTTAATATCAATATATTGCTTTAAAAAACAACTTTGCTTAAATATAATAGCGCGATGGATCCTTCTCAATACTAAACCGTGCTGTAAACATTTTTTTAAATGTACGTAATGAATAACATAGTGATATTTATCATACAAATTTGGTATTAGCTTTTTATTCTTACCACCAGGTGGCAAGCATTTTTCTGGACAAAAGGGAAAGTCATTGTGTTCCATGTGCAATTTCTCCGGATATATTAAATCAACTTCAAGAATGTAACCGTTTTCCGCAGTATCACTGATGTCTGCTAAGTTCAATTGTAAAAAATCAATTTCTTGTCTATTTATAAATCTAAAATCGGAATAGGGTAGGGATTGACACATGCTATAACCGTATAAATTGTTACAGTCTAAATAAATTATAAATGAATTTGGAAGGGTTGGATCGTAAGTATCTAAATATTTATGATTGGCTTTGACATGTCTTTTGGAACACATACAAACACCTCCTCGAATACCTTTTTGTATCATTCTAAAAATTTCAACATCACTAATCAATTCTAATCGAACTCCTGTTTTTAAAAGCATTGCATCAAAAGATAGACTTGGTGCTGTAAGATAGAACGCGGGATCGAGATTGTAATGTAGTTTACAAGTTTTTCGAAAATTTTCAAATACATCTGTTAGCAACAGAACATCTGTTTTGAGATATAAATCTGTGTACATACCCATGTTTTGAATATTAAATACTGACCAAACAGATCGAGCGTGTTCATAGTCTTCGTCGTTTATTGTTTCATTAGTTATGGAGTTAAAAAAATATTTTTTAGAGGGTAAACACATATCTTCATAACGTTCCCATTGAGACATATAGTCATATGGATACACTCCCTTGCGCGTCAGTAGGTTAAATTGTTTTTTATTAGGAAAATAAGATTTTAATTGTTTAAAGTCTTGTTTTTTCATTGTACTAACCAACTTTTCTAAGCTAGTTCCTAAAAACTTGAAAGAATCTACAAACCGTACCTGGATGCTTTCCCCGGTAGAAATCGGAATAAACTTAGTGAATGAAATATAGTTTTCTTTTGTTTTAGGTATCACTTTAATAGATCCAGGAGCTTCACCTAATTCTTTTATAAAAAGATGACAATCGTATCCGGACAAATTATGAAAAAATACTGGCAAAAATGTTGGTAGTTTGTATTGTAAGTTACAATAACTATGAGCTGCGCCACGATATTTACCAGTCAAGTGACAATGATCGCGAACCCTATCGCCGAACAAGAACTGTTCACAAATATGACATGTCATCGCGTTTTCAAAGTCGTGAGCATTATCATTTGAGTAAATCATAGGAGCGTTATTTTTTAAAATATCGTAAATTTTTTTTGAATCTTTGTAGATAGACTTCACAAAATTTGATACACAATCCAAGCCGCGATAAGAAACGTAACGATTGTGACTTTCGTCTAGCGTACACGTGATATGATAAGCGAAAGCTACAGGCACATGTCGCTGTCGCGTTACAGTACTCGCCTTAGTGGGGTCAGGGTCACAAGATTCATACCGTTCTAGCATTGTTTCAAAATCTGCGTATATAACAAATGGTACAATTTGCTTTCTATTATAATTTTTAAACTGTATGCAAGAACCCCTTGGAGGTAGTTCAGTGGCGACCCCGCCACAACTATGCGAACTAAGATTATCGCATGAATTAAAAAACATTAAACAAACGTCACAAAAGTACAGTTTACTGTGGTGTTTTGTTATTTGATTTTTAACAAGTCGCGGCAAGTCTTTAATGAGACAGTAATGTGACAAATCATCTCTTTCTAAATAAAGTAAATGAATCACTTTTCCGTTCAAGGCTTTTGGTTTGTAAAGCGGTCCTATGACAGTATCATTTTTTAAACCATAAATGTAAATGCAAATTTCGGGGTTATTCACTTCGAACCGCGCAATATCTGAGAAATTCACTGGAAATGACATGTCCTTTACATTTAACACGTTACGAAAATCAGGGTAAGAAGATACTCTTTCAGGGTGACTCTTAGCTGGATATAAAGCAGCAACAACAGACCATAAAAAACAATACTCGTCATTATTGTGGATATTAACACATGCTTTTTTCGATTTTATTGCAGAAGGCAATTCGATAAAGCCCGAACCGCGTAAGGGTTGATATTTGTTAACATTGACTTCCAAATGAGAACTGCTCAAGAACGTCCACCCACTGTCTCGGTCCTGAAATTCTTCTATCTTTTTTGTTAAAATGTTTTTTACTTGAGACGATAATGAATCAAATTCATAATTCTGATGTATAGTAACGTTTTTTGTGGCAAATGATTTCATCTCCTGAGAATCATTTTTAAACATTAAAAACAACGCAAAATATTCGAAATTAACTTTTATACAAGTATGTTTTTTAAGAGACATGTCAATTAACGTTTTAATTTTGCTCCAAATATTATTAAGAAAAGGCTCTAGAGAACAATTCTCAGACGGATCGACAATTCTATAAGAAGCTATACGATTACGAAATGCAGAATGTATTATTTCAACACCATCGCAAAAATGTGAAACTGTTTTGTTTTTATGATTAGTACTACGTAGGTGACCTGTCCAGTGACTGCGCTCAACAGATGTGTTACAAACAGTACAGAAAGGCATTTTAGATTAAAATAGTTCTAAACTTACTATTAGATGTTGCAATATATTATTATTAAGATTATGATGTACAACAAAAAATACCTGGATATAATAGAATATACCTGGTGCCCAATAACTTAAATATTTATTTTATGTTTATATTGTCACTATAAAAGACGGGCTCAGAATCATCAAATAATTCATGAGTCCGTCTCATAAAAACTTGGAGTCCGTCCCACTGCGGCGTGTTACGGTTTAGCTGCACTTTTAGAACCACCGAGGCTTTCTTCCACCTATCCTCTTTAGGGGTGGAAGCAACTTCGGTCTTGTTGTAGACTTTTACCTCCACATAGAAGTCCCCGGTTAAGTTCGCCGTTCGTCGCACTTTGCCGTTGGCGACACGGCTGCAGAGGCTCGAACCGAAGTCTCCAATTGAGGTCGATGACGGAATGTAGTCCACCAAGCCAAAAAGGTCCGAGCTCGAAGTGCGTCGTTTACTGTAAACAATTTAACATAATTCTTATTTATAATAATTTACACAACACATTACATTACATTTATTTTTTAAGTGGCGAATTGAGGGTGTATTATATACTCCTCTGTCGAACCCTACGCGGATAGAAAGCATGATGTTATGTTATATTAATTCCAATAAAAATACCTCATGAATTAACTGTAAACATTCCTGCAAGGAATAATAATTGGAAATTGATTTCAGCGCTCTCTGCGTTACAGTTCGAAATTGACTTAACATACACAACAAACACCTAAAGTTAAAAGCAGTTACACAAAATTACCTTGATTTCGATTCTGACGGCGTGGTGCTCTCGAGAGCTTTGCGCTTCGACACCTTCTTTTTTGGTTGCACCTTCGCAACCTCGGCTACAGCTGCAGACCGTGTCTGGAATTCTGAATCGGAGTCAGACCTGAAATGGAGCAAATAAAGATTAATTTTTTACCTTATAACTATGACTTGATGAAGACTTCCGATACAACAGCCGGCAGGCAGAAACCAGGTCCGTAGCTGGGTAGTGATTAAATAAATACATTAGCAAATTCAGTAAAGTTAGTAGTACTTACTTACATTTTTTAAAGTTGAAGGTTGTACGAGTATAACGTAACTAATTATATAGCGAAGGTAACCGGTGTTTATCACTGGAAGATACTGAAGGGAATGTAATATTGTGATCAAAATTGATTGATTTTATTCATAAAAAATACCATTTCAGCAATATTTATCCCATTACAAAATTAAACCTTAACTACATGTTGTCACAGTTGTATGATTAATTTATGTTACTTAGGTCTAATTAAATCGTAGTGATTGAAAATTGTTTCCGTCAAATTGCAATTTTATCGTGAGAAATGAAATAAAAAACCAGCTTTTTACCCTCGCCGACAAAGGTGACGACGATACATGACACTTATGATTAATACATTACGTATTATAATAAAGTATGTATGTTTGTTTAAACCTTGATGTAAAACTCCGCATGACATCACACATGTGAATTAAAAAAATGATTTTTTTTTCAAAGATGCAAGGTAAGACGTGCTGAAAGAAAAATATCCTGAAAAATTTTTTTGTGCATAATAATCTATGTAAACGAACTCGCGTCAAAAAGTTAGTTCACTAATATGCTGCAGTAAAACTTAACATCAATATAAGTAATATCATCTAACGTCTAAAACGATTTTTTTATAAACATTTCATGCAAAGGTTCAGTAGGTACTGATATTAAGATTCATCTTTCAAACAATTTGTTACGAAACTTTATGATGATGTTCCTAGGATCATCCTCTATTTAAATTAATTGCATTGATTAGGAAATCCTATAAAGATCAATTTTAATCAATGACTGCAACATGCACAGCGATCATCTTACAGTGTAATTGTTGAATACATAGAAATGACTCATACATACACCTCGTGTAACAAAGTTCGAACACTGCAAATTTACAACACGCAATTTTGCAAACTTTGAGATTCTTAAGAATCACTTACTCCTACTGTGAAAGCTTAACACGATCGGCGCTCCGGCGCCGTTGTCAGGCGTTTTACAAAGAGTATGACACAATAGATGACCACGGGACGGCACACGAACCGTTTCGAAGGCAATTGTACGAGTGCGAAAGCATCTTAATAAAGCACAACGCAGATTAACAGACCAGCAAAGCAACCAGTAGTAGTTTGTTAACGTGTAAGGTAGTGTTAGCTGTATGAATTAATTAAATTAAAATTTGGATGTCCTTGGTGTCCAATCTGGGACCATAGAAATAGAATGTGTGTGTACATGTAGGTGCATGCTATTTCTTGCTCTGTGAAGAGACATGAGACAATCTGTCCTGAATTTTAGTTTAATGTTTACAGTATCCTATAATTCAGATGTCCTTGGTGCCCAATCTGGGTCACAGAAATAGAATGTGCTTGTGCCTGTAGGTGCATGTTATTTCTTGTTCTGTGAAGAGACATGAGACAATCTGTCCTGAATTTTAGGCTAATGGTTCAAGCAGCGAGCTCCCTTATTTGTTAACATGTAAGCTAGTGCCAACTGTATGAGTTAATTAAATTAAAATTTGGATGTCCTTGGTGTCCAATCTGGGACCATAGAAATAGAATGTGTGTGTGCCTGTAGGTGCATGCTATTTCTTGCTCTGTGAAGAGACATGAGACAATCTGTCCCAAATTTTAGTTTAATGTTTACAGTATCCTATAATTCAGATGTCCTTGGTGCCCAATCTGGGGTCACAGAAATAGAATGTGCGTGTGCCTATAGGTGCATGCTATTTCTTGCTCTGTGAAGAGACATGAGACAATCTGTCCTGGATTATAGCTTACTATGTTCGTATAGTTCCATTAGTAAACGAAATATGTGTGAAACTTGTTGTTATAAAAACAGTCAGCTAAGGTAGTGGTTATGTGTGAAACTTGGTGTTATAAAACTTGTCAACTAAAGTAGTGGTTTAGTGCTCAATTCGAGAATCTGCGGTACTTGATCGAGGTAAGTCATCAGTATTTTATTACACTGTTTAATCCACTGGGCGGAATAGGCGCCGAACCAGTATTTTACTGCGCTATGTAGGATTTCATTTATATTATTGGGCATTCTACTCCACCGAGAGTGACGAGGCGAACGGAGTGAGCCGATGGAACGGAAGGTGGGGTAGAATGCCCAATAATATCCTACTGTCACCCAATGTGGAGGTGAATATTAATGGTAAATTAGATTTAGTTCATAAGAATCGTACGAAATTGTACTATGACTAATTATGTTTGACTTAGGTAATCATCGTTAGCTATAGACCATATGAAACATTAAGCGAATGTTTATAAATCTCATTCAATTGCAATACATAAATTGCACCACATGCTGGTATGTATAATTATGAATAAGTAGAATAGTAAGACCATTTAAGTTTAGATAACAATAATGTTAATGACTTGATGATGGAGATCTAGTTACTCGCTCGGTTAATGTTTATAAAACAAGCAATCATTGTTTAAATAACAATAAGATAATTTTAATGCATGTAGTTTTTAAGTATCAAATGTTATCCTAAGGTAAAAAATAAAATGTATTTTATATTTCACCTTATTTTACCGAGGGGAGGTGTGATGTAGTATGTATTTGACGTATGTATGCTTGTGTGCATGCTTATAATAATATCTACTGGACCAAATATACTCAGTATTTAATCAGCATTACAGATGTTTCATTGTGTCTAAGTCCCGTCCTTATAAACTGCTATACTGCAACTGTCATCGAAATCGTTAGAGCCGTTTCCGAGAACGTAATTACAAATACATATATAAACATATGCATATACAAATGTTGCTCATTTAGTAGGATTGTATATGCAATTATTAAGGTAAGCCTATCTTGAAAACCTGACAAAATATCAGTTTTTTTTTTTAAATTTTCCTATACAAAACGTGTACCTAACTTCCTGGCAACACAGTCATTATGCACATGTTTATGATTCTATTTTAGCAAAACGCCAGTTTCCTATTGACGTAATTTATAATACAATAATTATTAAAGTAACTAACCACTTTCATAGGAATATTAGATATCGTTTTTTATTCACATGGCCTTCTACTAAAGGATGAAGTTTCTAAGGAAAATATGCAACTCATTATATTATATCATTATTTCATTCATTTCAGATAATTATAATCTATACAATAAAAAAGAGCAAAGAAAGAATAAGTAAAGAGCTACTACTTAATTTTAACAAAAACTTCAAATTAGATTAAGTATCAAAAATATACGTATAATGAGTGGATCCATATCCATGATCCCGGTTGCGGTCAGAGTCCTGGGACCCGCGGAACGAGACGCCCGAGGGCATCACCAAAATGCAATCTTGCAAAACTTTAATTTGTCTATACTAGAATCAAGTTTCAATTGTTATTTTATTCTGAATTGTTCTTAAAGGTACTTGATTCGTAATCGTATTGAACAACTCAGTTAAGTCATAGGCGTCATCGCAGTTACTAATAAAGTTAGAACTCTGCTTACATGCAGCGCTAGACCAATAAACAGCCTTATAAAAAGCAATAATTACAGGCAAGAGATGTAATAGTTGGTGCTGTAAGCGCTCAAACAAACCTTGAGTCAGATTCGCTATATTAACATGACGCTGATTAGTACCTATACATTAATGACGTTCAGTTGCACTATTCAATTTATGTTTATCGTGAACAAATTTAATTTGCGTTTACATAGGGATTTATTATCAACTATGTCAGACCAAATGTGCTACAGCTACAGACGTCTCATTACAATCAGTCACTCAACTACTTAGCCTAAGACAGCGCCTACATCATTATCTTAACAGGTTGGGGATCCTGATCAGTCAGTTGGTAAATGGAGATAATACGTCTATTTAGGTTCTACATTTAACTTAACTTTTTGAAGTTTGATAGTAAAAATAAGGCGTCAATTTGATTTGAGATATAAAACAAAGTTTTATTTCCTTCAGGCGAAATACTGTGAGGTACGATGTATCCTACGAGTAGTAGGGGCGCAGTGCGGTACGTTAGCGGGAGGATGGTTGTGCAAGATATTTTCAATTAGCTTTAGGTGCGCGAGCGCGGGCGCGTCGGATCGATCGGTTCCGTCGCCGCCGCGCGCGCATATTACATCAGACAACGGATCGCGCACACATTGTTACTAAATCGACCCTTTTGCCTCCTAAATATTGTTTAAAACTCTAAATTACTATAATCTGCGTCGAGGAAATTTTAAAATAGTGGGTTCCAGGAAACTTATTGTTTCCGCGGGTGCAATTTTTTCAACAGGAATATAGAAGGTCTAATTATCACATCATGATGGTTAATTGTCCACTAGGTACTATTTGTCGAACTTGTGAGATCGTAGCAAAAGTCGGAAGTCTTTGCAAAGAAAATACCATCGTTACTTGCAGCTAGTAGTGACACACACGCTATTGTTGTCTGTAATATTTTTACCACTAAATTGATCATGATTGACATGTATATTATAATCGGTGTAATTTGCCGGAGACAACTATTAAAATATTAGCAGAGAGGGACAATACCTAGACTTAAAGTAAACAAAGGTATTACTACTCAAGTGCGTGTTATAAAAACATCAAACCGCTTGACCAACAGCAGCATCATGCAAGAAAGAAGTGTAAAAAATAAGTAAACTAAATGAATAATGTTATTATCTTTAAATGTTTACCAACTAAGCACTTCTACTAGATCAAGCCCACCTAGTAAACATGCGTCTGCATCTCTTTCATAAGATTCAGATCAGAACTGCTCTCACTGTTGCTATTCTAAGCAGTTACTTCTGGGTACATAATAACTTGATAAAACACGAGATAACCCCACCAATGTATTTGAATGTCCGGCCAGAACACTTTAGATATATTCACTCGTTGTTGTTTTGCGGCAATGACAGTTCTTCTAAATGCTTTTATTAAATAAAGCCTTCCTTTTAATTGCTATAAGTCACAAGTTTCATGGAATTGGTCTTAAGTTCTTGTTTTACGGTTTTCAATTTCCTAAACGATATGTTTACGTGCTCTGAAATTCAAAATCTAAAAGTGGTGGAACTTCAACTGTGACAGCCGTTTATGGCTACCACGGCGTAGCAACAATAAACTTTGTCGAACGGTGTGTGAAACCAAAATCCAGAGGTGACCTACCGTATATTTCCTAACAAACATGTGTTGCAAGTTTGTAATAGCAATGATGTCACCGCATTATTATTATGTTATAGGTAACGGTGTACCTCGCAGGCAGGCCGGGCCGGGAGCGGCGCCGCGAGCGATCCGCGAATCAATTTCATGAGGTTACTACGAATTGGACCCGCGACGAATATGGACATACGGCGTATACGATCTTTGGATATTTTCGTAGGTGTGATCATGCACATTGGTACATATGTTGTGTTCTGTCTGCACGGCGACATTTCTGCCAAAATAACAGTTTGCAAAACGATTGTACATATATGTGTATATATGTAGTTACATACGTATATATAGTTAATGTTCAGTGGATAGCACTGTCCCTTTGGCTTTTAGTGAGACACAGATAAGTAGTTGCCGGCACGGTTGGCGCAGTCGCTGGGTGATTGGCTGTTGCGCTGCGGTTGTCTATTGTTTGCCCGAAGATTATATGCCATAATCATCATTTTCCCGAATCTCATTTACCCGAATTTCATTTGCCCGAATGTTTCATTTGCCCTAAAAGACATATGACATACTTTTAATTGCCCGAATTTTAGATACCATAAGTTACGAATGCCATAAGCATTGTTTGCCTTATTTTTATGTGCCATAATAATTATTAGACATAATATTTAAATGGCATAATATTTAAATGGCATAACAAGTATTACACAAATGTCTATGGGTGCGCAAAGTTTGGTATAATAAGAATAAACTTATTTATTCTGTGCATGGTTTTTTTTTCTGTGCATGGTTGATGGTGGGCTAGGTCGACGGAGCCCCGCTTCGCGGGGCTCCTACTTCTGTGTGGTTTATAAAAAAATAACCACGAAGGGGATGGCGGGGTCTATTCGCTCGCTTCGCTCGCTCACACGACCCCGCCATCCCCTTCTAACCTAACCTGTCCGAGTCGGGGTGCCCTAAAGTCCCAATTGCATCCAATTTCTCTTGATATAAACAACCGTTACACACCCGATGTCGATGGCAAATTATGTTATGGCATATCATAATTATGGCATGTGATAATTAGGGCTTACAATGATTATGACAAATGATGTTATGGTAAGTGACTTTATGGGAAACAATGATTCTGGCACGTGACTAATATGGCAAATGAGAGTAGGGCAAATGAGTATTATGTCGTATGATATTATGGTTGTTGACTATTATGGCAAATGATATTAGGGCAAATAAAATTCGGGTAAACGGCGGTATACCTTGCGCTGCGTGTCGCAGGTTCGAATCCCGCAAGGAACAAATATTAGTATGGCCCACAGGTAGTTATTCCGGGTCTGGCTGTTTGTGTATGTTAGTTTAAATGTTTGTAAACGCACCCACGCTAAAGAAGAAATTTTTAGTATGGGGTAAAGTTTTTTTTTATAAAAAGGAGTTCTTGCGCTGCATGCCCTGACACGTGCACTTGACGAACTTAAGATTGCATCAGCCAGTGGAGTTCGCGTAGCTGAATGTTGGTGGGCCAAATATATTTCATGAACATTTGCCATCGACACGCTTGGAAGATAAGTAGACAATTATCATCGTCGTCTTCCTGCCCCTTAGTAGTTAATACTCGTATACTAAATAATTATTCAGACGAACGGCCATCAATACCACAGCGGTTTATTGCATAACTGGGTTAACGTAACTGTCAGAATGATGTTTGGTATGATTTCTGAGCTCACCAGTGCCAGGGCAAGTACAACTTACCTACGAGACTGTACGACGCTATGACCTGCTAGTCCGAGTTTTTAATTGACATCACTTTGGTTAGGCAGCGCACCGCGGAGAGCTTGCGGCGACATGACTCGTATTAAGTACTAAATCGTGGTCTAGCGGTCACAAGCGCTGCTGCTACTGCTAAGCATGCGGTCCGATTCCCAGGTCGGGCAAAAAGTATATAATTTATCTTTCCCTTCAGGAGATTCTCGGTAGTAGCTCTGAGTCAGAAGTTTTCTCCGATTGATGGCAAACTCAAACTCAAAGCATTTATTTCAATTAGACCATTACAGGCACTTTTGAATGGCAAAACACAAAAAATAAACTAAGCTACAGTGCCAGTCAAAGGGCATAATAACTTGTGAAAGTATTGTAGTTGCCCATTCGAAAGCGTAGATCCTATGGAGAAGAATGGGCAAGAAACTCCATGGAAACTCTTTTAAATCAATAAGTTTTTACAAAATCTTGGTTACATCATTCATGTCGAGATTAAACATATATGTGAGAACGATGTAGAAAGACGTGCTAGTAAGAGCGTCCAGAATACAAAGATAAAATCAACAATTCAAAAACACAATAATCCATGGCAGCTGCGAGATGACCAGTCCCTACTGACAGCGCCCGTTCACGAACATGACGCATGGATCAGCCATCATTCAACTCAACCATTTTGAAGGGAACTAAACGACCCGACACACGCGCCACCATCAGCGAGCCATTTTAGTGAGCATGACATTCTCTCAGCCACCAGGGAAAATGCTAGTCAATAATAGATATAAATGGTAACTTTATCGTACATAGTACTCACACATGTGCTATGCAATTATACAATACTAAGAGATTGAATCTATACAATGCAAAGATATGTTTACAATCTTCTGCTGCTTCCACAATAACTTCCCATGTTAACCAATAAGTTTGCCTCTATGGTTGTGGAGCAGTACCAGCATTGAGCCAAGCATTTTTATCATCAGTGTAATCTCCCAACTTATAGTATGCTTGCCTACATAGTGTGCGTTTTATACAAGATTAAAATTTCGTCTCATTCAGTTGTAGAATGCCGGGAGGTATTTTATTGTAACATTTTAAACAGTACCACATGAAAGATGAGTCTACTTTAGCCAGCCTGAAACCTGGCTGAACTAGATGGTCCCTGGTTCTAGTATTATAGTGGTGTCTGTCGCCTCTTTTACTAAATAAATGCAGATTTTTCCTAACGTACATGATGTTTTCATAGATGTATTGGCAAGGTACTGTCATGATGTTAATTTCCTTAAACAGTTCTCTTAGAGAATCGCGCCTACATACATTATATATGGCAATCGGCTAGACCCCTATTACACGGAGGGAATTAAACATGACTGGTAAAATATCGATTCTATATAGGAGGTAATACAGCTCTGGCAAGCCTTCAGAGATTACAAGCGATGTTATGCTATGTAGCTGCTAAGTACATTTAGCTCAAGTTTACGTCATGTATAAATCCGCAAGTCTCTCGATATTTCAATTCATAGACGTGGTGACCGCGGCCGGGCCGGGGTCTGGGGTCGCGAATCAATTCGCGCGAGTGCACGGAGCCGCTGCAGCGGAGCCGCGGAGCCGCGGAGCCGCGGAGCTCGCTCGCGGCGGCGGCGGCGGCGGTCTGACCCCACACGACGTGCTCACGTGTTACTAGCACCATCAGTGTATGTTGCTAAATGTTGTATTACATCAGCCAAAGCTTCATGCAGCTGATATTTAGGTACGTGTGTTGTTCGAAGGTATTTTAATACGTTATCGACTTGATAAAGTTCTTGCAAAAACATATACCTAAATTAAAACATTAAGACATTGAACCTTCTTCTCAAGTGTATGAGCTATAAGATAGTAACTGAAGCCGTGTAAAAAACTACCCAGTCAGTACGGGTATTAGCGGTAAAGTGCAAGATTTAACTGCCTATGAAAGCCTCCACGAGTGACGAGAGAGATCGCCACTCATAGAGCTACACAGCAGCAACATAATGATGGCTTACCTACATATGCATGCATGCACACAGCCTACTATATCGAGCCTGAAACATGGTACAACATGGACACATAGAGCCTTTCAGAGACCACAAATGATGAAAATATAGGCTAATTACTCGTATATTATTTATACTTTTGTCAAGTAAGTAGTAGTTCATTTTCAGTACACTGTTGCTGTTACGAGGGTACTGCTACTTGTAATGTATAAACACACTTTTTTTTTCTGGAACGAAGTTCCTGTTTCTCGATACACGAACATTAGTCCCAAAGATACTAGATACATACATAATTCAATTTAAATAAGTTATATTTTGAACTTTGTTCATTCAAACGTTAACGCTTCGTCTTTTGTCTTACTGGTTTCTGAAGGATTCAGATTATGATCTCCAATCTTGTGCATTTACCCGTAACTAGGTGTTATTATCTAACCTGTTAGTTTATGGTGGCTGAGTGGTCAGTGCTCAGTACATGTAGTGCGCGGACATGATGCGGCTGACACGCGGCGACGAGCCGACGGCGCGCGCGCAGGGGCGGGGCCGGCGCCGCCCACGCGACATCCATCTTGCGATTGTGTCGCGCACCCACTGCCTCATGTCATCCACCACGTCCTCGCCATCTGCACTATTGTCAATGCATATAATATGATAATGATAGATTTTTAAATGGCGAATTTATAACGAGCTTTTCGTCTCGAGATTCTATTAGTTTTGTGTTGGACTTGACAGTCTTCCAATTTATAAAAGAAAATATTAATATCCATAAATTAAAGAACGCTCTTTGAAATGTTCTACAGTATATATCTATACTCAAGAACTTCCAGATGTTAATAAGGGATTTTTCCATTACGTAGCTAAAGAAAAATCTATCAAAACCTGAGTCTAGCACTAGGCTATCATATCATTTAGACCTATTCAGCTCACTACTAATTATTGGGAATCAAAATTAAAAAAATAAGAGCATTCTCAATTATCTATGACTACCTATAGATAATCTAGAATGCTCTTAAACCCTGCATAAACTGAAGTCGAGAGAACTATATCATATAATTGCCATATTAATGTACCACGGATCATATGAAGTCGTGCATCTAAGTATAGCTGGCAAGTACCAAGCTATACTTAGCTGCGCCGGCGCGGCGCCGCAGCGCAGCCGCATCGTCGTAGCAGCACAAGTCGCCTCTCTGCGCCCGCGCTTGTGTCCGCTCGCGACACATACTCGTATAAGAACACTCGCCCTGCCTGCTACAGCCGTGCAACTGCCTGTTATTTCCTTTAAGTTCCATTCATAAAATATACGAGTATGAGCTGTCAACACACTAGTTGTCATAGTCACGATTGAAAGTGACACGCCGCGCGGAGTCATCGGCGAGTAAACCCGGGGAAGTGGCTCTACTTCTGAATTGAGAGTAAACATTGAAGGATATAACAGGTACGTATAATTGTATTATTGTACCAGTAGAAAACAGTAAGGGGTTTGTAAAGCAAATTAGAATTGCATCCCTGTGTGAATGAACCCCACAGAAGATCAGTTGCGTCATTCGCGACAAGTTTATTGTGACACTATTAATTTAGACGATATTTTTTTTATAAAACTAGTCATAAATCGTGCAGGTATGTGGGGTAGTTAGGTACTCAGGTAGGATGTTATAAAAACGTGGTACGGCATAGTTGCAGTTCAAATCTACGTCGTTTAGCGTTTATGTCTCGTGAACCGCAGTCTTGCTGTTTCTTTCGTCATTTGAAAAAGCATAGTTGTTGCAACCAGGAATGTCGTCACCGCCGCAGATTATATTTGTATCATAACGAGAGGCGGTCGCACTGATCTTATCCTACGAAGATTTTCTTCATCGTAATTGCGCGGAGGCATGCGGTCCATGTCGCATGTCGCATGTTGTGCGCGTAATTAAACGAGCGCTGTGGAGTGGCTCCCCCGCGCCTGCGCCATTAGCGACCTCTAATCATGCCTACTGCAGTGTGCGGTGTGCCTTCCTACATACAACTACAATGATTTATGTTTGACTGGCACTTCGTTAGACGAGCGGCCGACCTCGTCAGCAGGAGACGACTTTAACATTGAATGTGATAACTTGCCACGTAATAGGTAGCTGTTCCCATGTTCACACCGCTTCCTATACCAAACGAAATAATATCTCGCATAAAATGATGCCAAAAATAGCACATAACGAGAGCAAATCGTCCCACCACGCCTGCCAACGGTACAGCGGGAATGCAAAACATGTTTTTGCATCCGACAAGGTTATTTTAAGAAAAAATCGATTGACAGCGTCGTGACGCTATCGTTTTCCGGGGAGACATTTCCAACAATTTGTACCCGCAACAGTTGTCGCGTGCAACACTGGAATTATAAGTGAACGAGAAAAAATCTTACATTCCCGACGGCGACTCGTACTTGTGGAGATATATTATAGCTGTGATGTGTTACTCAATAACTCAATTTTGAGCAAAGCCAAAGCTAAGCTGATTGTCCCAAAGCCGTGCTCACTATTAGAATACCAACACAAGTCGCGATGAGACCGATCACTAATTGGATGCAATTTTGTCACCTCACGACGACGAATGAGCGCCAATTGCTAGATGTTAATGTTCAACATCGACAGTTTTATAGAAAACTGCAACGAATTCTAATTTGTTTGCGGCTACAATTTGTATTCTTGAACGTTAGCTCTATGGAGAACATAACCATGATGAATGTTTTGGTGCAGCCCGTTGTTGTGAGCTACCGTAAGTGATACCTGGCGAAGCTTGACATCACATCGATGCCTGGTCAGCGAAATACATTAGGTACTGTCCGCACTTATAATGTTAATTTTCAGATTTTGCATCGCATGAATGTACGAAGCTCGTTCGTTTTTCGCATTTGTCGACAAAACAATGTTTAATGTTATGTGTGAATATTGCGACGCCGTTGGTGACAGCTGTCGCGTGAGTTTCTGAAATAGCTTCAACTCTTCAACCATAATGACCATTCGCTGCATTTTTTGTGCAGTTTGAATGTGGTTCCAAGTGGTTGTTTCCTTCGAAAAACAAAACTATTATATTATCCTCCGGTTAAGTTCCTTTCATCTTAAACAACCTTCTCCCAAAAATATTCTAGTAAATCAACAACTGAATTCAGATGTTTTAAAGTGTAGCTGATATAGTATAGGCGAGCTATGACGACACACTAATAAATACATGAATAACACAGTATATTGAGTCATTAGGTACCGAGTGATTAATATTTCCATCAGGTGGACATTGTGTTACATGCCGCGTATATTATTGTAAAGTCAACAGTGATAATGAGCCGAGGAGGCGTTAATACTTTGACCTCTTCTGCCAGACCGCGTAGGTACTTGTACCTGAATTCACTGTCTGAGAACCTCCATCTGTAAATTTTATTGACTTACGTTAGTTGAATGTTTTACAATAATATCTTTGGATTCGATGCCAGTTCTATCAAAAACGACCAAAATGGTCATTGTCAGCGGCCATCTGATTTGATGTTGTTCGTGTCGTTGTACTTTACTCTTGTGACGTACACTGACACATGCTACATGTTCTGCAACCGTCGTATCTTATCCTAGCACCCGAAGACACGCGAAGTGCAACAGAGTCTACGAGTAGTATTTCTATGTGTGCCTATTTAATTAATAAGAATCGGATCACGTCCAACATATCGCGCTATAATTAACACATTAAACGCCATCATAGAAAAGTTTTTTGAAAAAAAAAATCTTGTAATTTATGTATTTTATCAAGATATGTATGTATACTGTTTTTCATAAGAATCTGCCGTAGGGTTCCGTAAATATAACAAAAAAAACCCTTGAGGTCACCGCTGCCCCCCATGGCGCAATAAAGTAAACCAGATGAGGTCACCGGTGACCCCCATGGCGTTCAACGTGTTAACATAAACGCTGACATGAGATTTACATTTACATTTTATTTGCATCCACATTGAGTAGCCACTTCTAAATGCAACGACTGACGGTATTCATATTAACACTGCCTACGTCCTGAACCACTAACTATCGACGTTGCCCGTCTTCGAATGATCCTCACAAATCAACAAATGAAGTCACCTACAGTAGTAGTAAGTACACCCTACCTGACCTGTGTTAATGACCTTGAATTTTGTTCGGCATTATCATTATTAATTATGACAAGTAACTTAATGATTTGACATTCATTGAGAAATTGATTGTATATTTTTTTTCTTTTGATATGCTATGCCTATTTACATTGATTTTATTAGTGACGTGAAAGTTGACATAAGTAATTTCACCAATTTGTTATTTTAAAACTTAAACAATTATATTTGTACGCCTCTGGACAAAACATGGAGGATCTACCTATATATAACACCTCACACTATGTGTAACTAGACCTATGTTCACAAATAAAGCATTCTGATTTCAGATTTCTGAAGTATAGTTTAAATATACATCTACCAACAACATCATTTAAACTTGAATAGCAAATTCAAATTATAATCAATAAGTTTTTATTTAAAGTTTGATCATAGTTATGGGCCTCACGAGTCATGGGAGACTGATAAAATTAAAAGACAAAGTACATTGTAAATCTTAAGAAAAAGCGAGACAGCCTTTTGTAAGTCAAGCTAGGTTTATATTTAATTAGGCAGATCCATGTCCATTGTAAGGGCAATCCTTTTCCTGGACTCTCACAAAGGCTTGTTAAGAAAGAACAAGTTTTCGTATACAAGCATCGCCTTGAGCAGCACTCAATAAATTGTGCTCCAACACTATTACCTCACGTGCCCGATGAGTGTCGTCCTGGGGGGCGGGGCCGGCCGCATGACTGAGCGGGTTCCGACCGCACTCCAACTAGCGACACAGTGCTGCCAAGTCAACACATAGTAGTTCGAACTTTTGACACAATGAGACACTGTGTTGCAGTGTTTAAGGAGGTGGTCATAAGATCTGGTATCAGATGGAGCGGCTAATGCAATACATATTGGGCATTAATATCGCGCATCGACGCGTCACAATTAATGGCCACCATTTTGCAGTGTCGACTTATGTGGGCTGTACAGTGTACGGTAATATAAAGAAGTGTACAAGTGTGTAGCTGGGAACACTTGATGTATTTCATACAACTGTGGACTACATACGTGGCTAAATAATAATAGCCGCTCGGGTCGATCTTTGCCTAGGTTGGTCCGTGGATGGGTGATTACCCATTACATATCGAGTTTCCTCCGTTCCTAACACGTTAAGCCCGAAACGATCCTGGTTGTCATTTTGTTTTGGTTCGGTTCGGTTTGGTAGTCAGTGGCCCGAAAGTCTGAAATCCAGTCTTACCAAGGCGATACCGCTTGGTAAGACTGGTTGCACTATTATCCAGTACTCACTGGGTTGTGGAGGCTGACCTCCACAAACCAGTTAATACTTGAGCGACTGCCTATCTGGATAGGCAGTCGCTCCATGTAAATACTGGTTTCAGCTACAGCCGGTTAGACTGGAAGTCGACCCCAACATTGTTGGGAAAAGGCTAGGCAGGTGATGATGAGGACTACATGCTTTTTTTCAAAAACTAACACTTAGTCTGTCAACGTCGATTCATCAGTTAGGTCAATTTGTGTCTTTTGTTAGGTAGTTGCATCACGTTGTCATATTCTTATTTCTTGATCGTAGAAGTGCTGGAAGAGACATCGACGCACGAACGATTACCACGTATTCAGTACATCATTTTGAACGTTAGGATTTCTATATACCTGCTTACAGAATATATAGAAAAGCATTGCACTTGCCCATTGCACTTTCGTAGGAAACACCAGTTTTATTTTAATTACCCTTGAAATTTTTCTATGTGGGTGCTTCGGAATGATGTACTGAGTACATGGTAATAGTTTGTGCGTTGATGTTCCGTCCACTTCGTATAGTTCACGTATCTACGATAAGCTGCAACCGGTCCCGAGTTCCTCCTCCGCGTACCCACTCTAACAGCGCAGTGATTACAATGATTACGAGCAGCTCGGGTAGCCGCACAAGTGGCTAGCTGCTGCTGTATTACGGACGATCATGTTCTAATGGAACACTTCTCTGGAATCCGTCTGCGCCGCTCGTTATACAGCTACTGTATCATCTCGAACCGGCGACGATAAATTCTTCTTACAAAACTGCAACTCAAAATACGCTCTACTTCTGAACCTCAACGTGGGTTTTTGGCTGTCCGTCGAGTTAAATGCAGAGTTTATTTCATAAGAATATAATTAGTGGGTGGAGTTCAATCAAATAGTTGTTGTTCGCCTGCCGACCGCGAAATAAATCGACTCCCGCGCCGACGGGATGCGCGTCCCTGCGCGGGCACATACGATTTAGTACTAAGTTAAATTAGGTTTTTGTTGTTAGTCACAAAGATAATATGAATAAAATAAAAAATTGATGTTTATTTGTCTGATATTTATGAACAGTCTGAGAGTATAATCGACAATGGAGAGACACTTTTTTTAAATTTATCTAGGTATGTGAAGATAGATTTGTACAACATAGATTGTAATTAGGTACCTACTGTTTTCCTGTTGCTATGCAGTGATCTAGTATATTCTCTAATTAACTACGTTAGTAATAAATCACGCCGCTACCGATAATCGCAGTATGCAGTTAGCTCAGTACCTACGCGGGGAAATCAACAAGCTGACATGGACATGGCGCTACTAGAATACCTAGAATAGTCCTACGCAAGGTATGCCAGTATTACTGAAGATACGGGAAAAATGCAACATGAGATCTGCGTAGGTATCTATATTAAGTTAAAGGTTTATCGATGATAAATTAAAATGGTTCCATTTATCCTCTTAGAAGCAGCCAGCAGACGTGCAGCGGGTGCGAGGGCAGAGGGACGGGGGGCGGGGAGGGCGAGGGACGGAAGATACGACAGGAGGTAATCGGCGGTTCATTACGGCGCGCCGGTCGCGAGCATGTCGCGCTAAATTGGCTCGCTACCCGTCTTACCCGCACTATGATTTAGGAATATTAAAGCTCATCCCACGCGCTGCGTAATTGCGACGCGACACGACTCCACCACGACTGCGACTATTACGTCGCCGTCGCATCGCCGTGTTTAGACGTTACGCGTTTTTGTTGCGAATCATTATCTATCATTTGTAATGGAACTGTATGAACAATGGAATGAATGGCTCATTACTGTGTGCTGTATCCGGCCGGGAGGTTTTTGTTAATGGCAGACGAGCAATAAAACATCCGACACTCGTATATGTTACTATAGCGCAAGAGAAGGTCGCGATAACATTGAAAATATTGTTTCTGCGAAATCATTTTGTAGTCATAGGTATGGCTTGTAGCTATCAATTTAATATCAAACCGACAATGCTTATTTTTACTTACTCGTATGTATATACGAGTAGGTAGTCATAAGCATTTCTCAACAAATATCACAGTATTCATCATGAGAATAAAACGACTCAACAAAACACTACGCGCTGGCAACACTTATCTACAGATCTCCCTTTTTATCACACCTTGTCACCTGTAACAAGACATTTACTTTACACACATTTACTACATGTCTCTACAGTCTACACATCAACTTAATTACCGTACACACTATGGTATTTTAAAATCGAAGTTTTCAGCTAGTTTGCCCATATGTGCCCGGTGCCCGCAGACGCCCAAAGCGCCGGTGCCTACAGCCTACATACTTCTTTGCAATAGATCAGCTCCCAGCACAGTACATGGCTGTTATCTACTGCGTGTAAAAAACCTGGCAGTCTAAGCTATGTCCCGCATGCACTCGCAGCATGCGCTCACGTCGCCGATGGAATTTGGCGCACCAGTGTTACCACACACCACATGTAGCTAAGTGGAGGGATATCGAACTAACAACTATCGATAAACTTATATAAGCCCCGATTCGACATGTGATTCGAGATATTATACAGGTGAATTCATAGACATTGACAAAACCAGAATAAAACTTAAAGTTTTCTTATTCAGCAGTTTTTATCTTTGATCAAAAATACTTTCATGTAGTTTGTAAAACTTCAAAACGACTAACATATCGATATGTCTCCACCAGTCTAAGCAAAACGAGTGCCAGCACATCGTGGCCGCGGGTTACGCCATGTGCCCACTCACCAATGACGATGATGATGTAGTATTTTATCCATGTTTACTCTGCGATGTACAACATGATGTTGGAACGTGGAGCCGCTCGCACCAGGCAGATGGACCTACCATGTGGAGACAGTGATGCAGCTACTGTCAGATGCCAGAAATACTCCGATGAATATCAAATAAAATGTATTAAAATGAGGAAACGTACATGGCAACACTGGAGCGCGGGCGGCGTCACTCGCTTCTCGGGTAGTGACGTCATAAACAATAAATTATTGACGGTCGAACATACTAATGCCGAAGATGCTGTCATCACGTTTTAAAAGTTTGTTAGATTTTTTTTGTTTCTTTAGGATAATCGTGGTAAATTGGGCACAAAAATCAATAACTTTCATAAGTACCTATTTTATGTTTCTTATTGTATTTGGTAATGTCATTGATATACCTATATACTCCATTCGGATCGGACAGGGTTTTTCAACATATTGTATTTCAATTATACATTAGTACCTTTGAGATGATTTCGTATGGTACCTAATATTTTTTTATAGCTTAAACTGTAAAGGAAACCGACAATAAAATAAGACTTATAGAGCGAGCGCTAAGAATATTTTTATACAAAAATTTTGATCCCGAACATTTTAGATTTCGACACACGGATGCTTCCTGACAAGCGGCCTTATGACACCAGACAGAACGACTTGTTACTTAATAGTAACTAGTATTGTATTACGATCTACTTCGTCTTGTCCCGTCTATCCCTCGTAAATATTTGAATGTCTTTGAGAAAACCCTATCTCTTATAAGATAATTCGCATCATCAGCCATTCAGCTACATTGGGCTGTGAGAAGACGCTGTTTAAAGTAACGAGAATCTTTGCAAGGTGTGTGTAATGAAATGAACGACAGTGATCCAGGTCGCCTTGTTTTTGTTTTTTCCAAAACCCCTAATTTCCCTGAAACCACCATGTTCCTACGGGAGCTCAAGAATTACAATATAATGACATGATTACGTGGCACAATTTAGTACAGTCTGTGTCCGCTCCCGATCGCTCCCGATCGCTCCCAATCCCTATTACGGGCTCGCTCCGCAAATTGATAGTAATTATAAAATGGCGGAGCGGAATGCAGCCGCGATTAGCGATATCTTGCTGAATTGGGATGAACAGATGGTCGTAACAAGTACCTACCCTCACAAGAATCCCTAAACACTAATTATTATGTCTACATAATTATGTAATGGACTCTCTTTCAGAATCTGAAATAATAACGTTGACCTTCCAAAAGTATTCACAGTTTATCTTCATAACGTTGGTGTTACACATTCTTTTAAAGTAAATATTGTTAAAGTCGGTGGTGATATCAAGTCCTTCAAACAAACCTTATATTTTTCTGAATCCACAGATTGCTTTCATGGTTAAACTGCTACATGCAGCTTAGGCTTTATTTGTTTGCCGTGACACTTTTATATGTATTTACCCTATGCTAGCAGCAATGTATTGAGATAAGGTACAGTCCTGCTTTCACCAGGCGCTTTGCATCTGCACCTTTCTTCCATGCTCTGTGGTCTCCGCTCGCAGCTGCTGTTGGCAGCACATCGCCACGCCATGCAGCATATTTGTAATTGCGCAGTAAGCGCTTGTTAGACACGCAGTATGATTAGTATGATACGCACACAACTCAACATAACGTAGCGAACCCAACTGATTGATCGTGGTAATCGGTGCTGGTTTTTGTGAGATGCGAGATCGAAGAATATCAAAAATTTGAGCTTAATAAGACTATGAACGCGTGCTTCACGTCAATAGTAATTGTGCAACGGTTGGAGCTTGAACTGAAACATGCAAGACAAATTAATGTCAGCAGATTTGACTAAATCAGTAGTGAAATATTATAAGGTACCTATTATCCTCTTGACAAAGTTCCTTAAAACAGTCATACCCTGTACCCACGGACAAGGAACTAAGAACTTAGAACATCGACTATTTCGTGCATATTCTAGGTTTTGGCAGGAAACATTATGATTCAGAAAATTTCAGCCAAAGCTACCAGAAGGAGGAAATAACAACTGAAACCACAGATATTCGTGATGCGCCGGCGACGTCCTTACTTATGAGGTATATATGTACATAGGGAGATAATGTAGATACATACATATAGGTGTAGGTGAAGTGACACAACAACCAGTCTTCACGTATCGCATCACTGCTGTCAAATTAGATTCCGGCTACCGTGGTAACCACGGACATGCCTTACTATGGTGGAGCTTCACTGTGGGCGAAGTTACTACAATTTTTAACTAAAACTGTGCCATATTTCTTTGCTTCTTGTTATCAGTTTGTAAGCGGTTCGATCGAAGAATCGTTTATAGAATTGCAAGTAAATGTAGGTATACGAAGCTCGTTCTCACGTGTATGTTTAATCTCGACATGAATGATGTAACCGAGACTTTGTAACAACAATGATTTAAAAGAGTGTCCATGGAGTTTCTTGCCCATTCTTCTCCATAGAGATCTACGCTTTCGAATGGGCAACTACAGTACTTTCACAAGTTATTATGCCCTGTGACTGGGACTGTAGCTTAGTTTGTTTTTTGTGTTTTGACATTCAAAAGTGCCTGTAATGGTCTAATTGAAATAAATGCTTTGAGTTTGAGTTTGAGTTTGAGTAAGAGGGATATTAGTAAAGCGGCCCAATGACGCTACGCTACGCTACGTGGACCAACAGAAATTAGGTAAACATTGAAATTGTTACAACAGTCTGAAAGTGAAAAGTGAATGAATATCAAAGGATGAAAAGGAAACTTCAACATTTCGGGCTGGCTCTAAGTTTACTGACAAGAAAGACTGATTGAATCTTAGACTAACAAGGTAGTTGGTTTGGAAAAAGAAAAAAGTAATTATTAAAACTAAAACACCCGGCTGAAAAGCAGAAACAAAAACAAGCGCAGTTGGAAGCAGGCGGGACCCATTAGAGGTTTTAATAATTTTATATTACAATTGTAAACAATAGTGGAAAGCCATGGGGAAGGCCTTTACCCAGCAGTGGGACAGTGCAGGCTATAAAAATATAGGGTAATTCCGGGGGAGATGGCCCTAGTAACTTTAAGACTCTATTGTGAAGGAATTATGATGAATAAAACATTGAATCAATATAGAACATAAACTTTATTTATTACTCTTATCAAACATTAACGATAAATTACTTTAAAGAACGCAAACAATGTAATTTTAAACTTTAAAAAAAACTAGTACTGGCCATCTCTCCCAGAGTGTCCGGGGGTGATGGCCATAGTGACCGTGGGGAGATGGCCATAGTGATCGTGGGGAGATGGCCATAGTGATCGTGGGGAGATGGCCATAGTGATCGTGGGGAGATGGCCAGTTCTCTTTATGCCTTTCCCTTTGCCCTTGAGATCTTTTAACTCCTTTTTTTTCATATTACCGCAGTAAGAACACATGTTCTCAAACTCGGTGCAATTTTTGTCCTGTAATAATTATCACCGCAACCTCTGCAGTTATCTTTCTCTCTATCTTCAGATTCACTGAAACGATCGAAATTTCGAGGCACAAAAAGGGGATTTCATCCATTCTAGAAATATGTCAAAGAATATATAGGCGGATTTTTGTGACATATAAACCACTGAACCTGGAGGCAGTCCATCTTCAAATTCAGGTTTCCTCCTTTGGCCTTTCATAACGCATGCAGGAGGCATAAAGTACTTGAATTAAATTCTTCTTAAACCAACGATAGTCAATGGAAAGCCTCTCGACTGCATATCTTTTATATGCTTGCTCAGGTTTTTTTTCCTTGTCTTCTCCAAAGTTGGATGATGGTCCCATAGGTCCCTTTGTGTAGTTCTTCTTTCTAGTGTTTTCTTGGAATATGGTAGATAAAAGAGACCCTATAAACCGTCATCCCTCCACTTTGTACTTATGCCATAGCATTTTTAAGTTTTCTCCGCTCCAGGCAACTCGTCCAGCAGCCACCTTCCGCAGGTATTGGTTAGGCATCTGTAGAAAATATTTAATTTTAAAAATAAATTTAAATTAGGAAATTAAATTGTATGGCTATCTCTCCCGTAAATACTATGGCCATATTTCCCGATTGTCCGGATGAGATGGCCACATTACTTAATAAAAGCAACTTCTCAATTTTGTAGTTAATTTTAAGGTTAGAACACGAGAAAGTTTTTTACTTTACAAACAAAGCGCGAATACGGACAAAACTTTCAAAACTTTTTTGTGACCATTTAATATGTCAACCCCTTAGTTTAAATCGAACGTGTTACTAAAAAACAAAGTCAAATTACTCACCTTTCCATAATTTTTTCGCAAAAAAATCCACTAACACTTGTTGCCCGTGCCGAAACGAATCGAACTAAATTAAAGTATGCCATCTATCTATCGACTTTTTTAACCGACTTCTAAAAAAGGAGGAGGTTCTCAATTCGGTTGTATGTTTTTTTTTTTTTTTTTTGTGTTTGTTACCTCATATCTCCGTCATTTATGAACTGATTTGAAAAATTCTTGTTTTATCTGAATGGATCTACTTCCCGATTGGTCCCATAGAAATTTCATCAAAATCGGTTCAGCAGTTTGGTTTTGAAATCAAAATAGCTGGAAATTTTTGTGTTTGTTACCTCATATCTTCGTCATTTATGAACCGATTTGAAAAATTCTTCTTTTATCTGAATGGATCTACTTCCCGATTGGTCCCATAGAAATTTCATCGAAATCGGTTCAGTAGTTTGGTTTTGAAATCAAAATAGCTGGAAACAATTTGTCATCCAAGTAAAAGAAATTGCGAAATTGATACTTGACAAGGTTTTGTGTGTGATGCGATAACTAAAAAGGGTAAAATAAAAACTTTTTTGCAAAAAAAAACCGACTTCCAAAAAAAACACTAAAAAAGTGGGAAATAACTTTACTTTCGGAAGTCGGTGGCAAAAAAGTCAATGAAACAAACAATAGACACCGACTTCCGAAAGTAAAGTTATTTCCCACTTTTTTAGTGTTTTTTTTGGAAGTCGGTTTTTTTTTGCAAAAAAGTTTTTTTCTATTGGCCATTTCTCCCGTACGGCTGACTCCCCCGGAATTACCCTAAATATAACTACATATATTTAAATGGGTGCCACCTGCTTCTAAATGCGCTTGTTTTTTGCTTTTCAGTCGGGTTTTTAAGTTTTATAATTACTTTTTTTTTCAGCATTTTAGTTTAGTTCACATTAAGTGAAAGATTTCACACACGATTTTACTTCTTGTTTTTTCACTTTCATAACTATGATTTGTCATTTCGGATAGCCAAATTTAAATCGTTATAAATCTTAAATGGGCATTCGAAATGAAAAATGATATGACAAACCTAAGGATGATTTTCAAAGACCTATTCAATGATACCCCACTTAACATATTTCTTCGCCTTCACTCACAAGATTAAGACAAATAGGTAATCATCAAAATTGGCGCACGCGTTTGGTCTCTACAATGCCACAAAGGAATAAACATAAGTACATAATTATATAAGCTAAAAAGGGTTATGTGTTTAACATAACCCTCTCTCAGTCGGGTAAAAATGATATGGTTTACGAAGTTATGAGATTTTTATCTGGTAGGTATGCATTATCACATACTTATCGCAATAAAATTAGGTAGGTACGTTAGGTCTTAAGTACAACTTTGGTGGCGTGTATCTCTTTTGATTCAAATGGGAGAGCGAGTCAGATGGTCGCGTAGTGCTTGTGCGGAGTAAGTCCGCGCCGCCCGCACCCGCGCCGCCGCCGGCGCTATGCGCTTGCCCCGCGGCTTCTGCGCTCGCAACGGTCATTACGTTATTACAAAAATCATATTTTCCTACTCTTTGTTTTGCTGCGGCCGGCCTGCCATGCCAGTACACTTTTTTTGTTTATTATTTATGAACTTAATTAACGGTTGACCGTACCGACACAACATGGTACCTAATTTATGAGTTGCGGATAAACGTCGCAAGTACGGCCCGTCCGCCCTTGTGACCGAGCTCTCGGTAGTCCACGTAATTGTAAAGCTTAAACTAAACATTACAATAATTTAAAATCACTTTGAACAACATCGACCTGAATGTTCAAAAGCCACAGATTACTAAGAACAATCAAATTAGCGAGCTTGTAATCTCATCAGATGCAATTGGGGCAGCAGTTGTGCCGCATTAACTGCGCACGAGCGTTCGCGAGCGAAACGACCGAGCAATATTACACGGTGCGATACATATCGAGCGACTGCTACCGGCGACGCCGCCACCTCCGCGCGCGCAACAGAACGTCGCCTCGCAGAACTGCGCGCGGAGTATTTGCGACCTTCTGCCGCGGAGCTTCTACAATAATTTAATTCGAGCTGGCCCGTTAATCTGGCGGATCACGGAGAAATGCGCCGGCGCTCGCCGCACGCGAATTTATTGTTTATGAAATTGTTTTTGCATGTTCCAGATTAAAACAGTTTAAAGTAACATTGTGTGGCAAACGTACGCCAACTACATTTTAAACGACTTCTGATATTATGTCGTAAGCAGATAGCTTACTGGACGTTAACAGAATCGTAGATCAATGCGAGATCTAAGAGACGGAAGCCAGAAGAAATAAGTAGGAATGTTACTAACTGTGAGGTTTACTGCGGCTACGGCGCGGCGTATTCGACTTCATCAAAACTCATGTCATTATCTCACGAGCCGTTTAATTTTTATTTCCCATCCTTGAATTTCACACAATTCATAATAATATTTGCCTACGGTGAATAAACTACAATGATTAATTGCTGACGTGGCAAGATATGCACGATAGCGACGTATGTGAACAGAACGCAAAAACAAACGAGAGCCGAGTGTATGACGTGTCTGTTGTTGCTTGAGGTAAACAAGTCGTTGAAAAAAGTCTAAATAAGCGCCGCGGCCCATCTCAAAGAGCTGACGACGCGAATATACAAGCACGTACGGTTCAATTACGTGAAGCGCTATAAAAATACACGATTTGCATGAGGCTTGGCGCGGCAGTGTTGTTGCGACGATGCGGCGGAGATGCGGCAGCGGTGCGGCAGTGCGGCAGCGTGGCGCCGGCGGTGCCGGCGGCGGCGGCGGCTAGATGTGCAGCGATAACCGCCGCGACGTGACTCGCTCGCTACACTACACGCGTACACTCGTACACTCACTCGACCTCACGGTACTATAGTCTACTGAACTATCACCACGACCAGTGAACAATTGAACTGGAGCCAAGTTATCTTAAGACGAACCACAAACAGTCGTGTTGTTCCAGGTTCAATCTGAGGATAACTTTTAATTTGAGGGCTCAGTCTGTGAGAGTCAAAGAAGAAGGCAACTTTAGAAGATTAACTGCTACTGGTAATGGAGCACCGTGTACTTCCAGGACTTTGTGTGCCAATGTAGAAAAAGAAAAACTTTTAACCAGTTATGACAGATTCCAATTCATCATGATTGTTCGTTATGTTCCAAGAGCACTCGACGCGAATTAACAGGCATTCAAAGATCTCCACTCCCACCAAACAAACTTTAATATTTTCACATATCACGCCGACAGTTCTGCAGAAAAATAGCTTTCAAATTCACATGAATTAGACAAAGGAAAAACCATCGCGAGTCGTCGTAGCACGCACGAGCCTGTCTGTCAATCATCACAGACTATGGGAATCTATCAGTTGACGCTCATAGCGTCCATTCTAATTCCAGCGACGCATCATGCGCCCGTCACACAGCGCCTCGGCTAGTGTGCTGCCTTCGTAGTCCTTCTGTCTATGTCTTGTGCTGTGACTGCGACGCCACACGCACACTCGCGCATGTTGTACCCCCCTCTAGTATCGCATAGTGCATTCACTACTTATTGCTACCAACAGATTTGCCAGATCATGTCATCAACATTTACTGTCACTTAAATTATTCCCTGAAGCCGTAAGTAAGCAAATGGAGTGAATAAATGTGTTCGGCTGCAACTTACAACATTACATTAACGAAAGTATTTAGTGAAGTTAAAGTGACAACAGGAATCAAAATATGACCCGGCTGTCTTGTTTATCAGCTAAGTAGGTCATTTGAATGCTTTCCATTCCACTTTATTTATCCACGAATAAACAGCGGTTTTTGGCTCGCCGGTGCTATGCGTCTGATCGTATCTCACAAAATCCTCAGACCCCACTGCAAAACTAACACAATAACGAGCTTAGGTACGATCTAGACAAACATAGAGTTAGTCTTGCACGCAAAAAATGAATTTGCATTTACTCGACCTTAGTAATATGGCCTCTATCATTGTAATTACAGAAAGCTCAATGTCATGAAATCTGTAGCAGCGAATTATAGGGATAGACAAGAATACTGTATGTAAAGCGAAAACTTAAGTAAATCAGTGCACTGATTTACTTAAGTTTTCGCTAGTAAGAAATTAGTATGGTTCTGACCAAAACAGAAGGAGGGCCAAAATATTTGAAAGAATTTATCTGGGCAAGTAAGAATTTACATCTACAAGGTTCTGTAAAACCTTGTTATGAAGATCGTGGGAACACCAATAAGCGTTCGGAGTACGGTATAATTTACAATGTATCTATCCCACTAATACCAGCGCAGTGGGGCCTGAAGTCAGCATAAGTTGTAGGGCCCTCAGTCAAAAGCTTGGCTACAAGCGTTTGCCGTTGCGTTCCAAGTCGTATGGTTTATTTTAACTCGTGACGTGATGCTAAGAAATAGAATGAGCTTGCGACAGTTGAGTATCCGAAACAGTTATTTATGTTTGAGTTGATTTCACAGCGCCAGTACCGTCACATCAGTGGTGGTTGGTGTGGCTGAGTACCTACAGCTCGCCGGTACATACGCGCACGTATGTACAGGAGCGAGGCACGTACGAACAGAGTTTTCTAACATTGTGAAGCCTCACGGAGGCACTAAAGCGTCCAGCTGCTATGTATGCGGTGCGCGCGCGCATGCCCGCGGAATCACAATCGACGCTCGCGGTAATAACTCGTCGAACGGAGCCGCGCCGGAATCACAAGCAGCCTGCGCAGGCGACGCTCGACCGACTCTGCCCGCCACCACACCGGCTCACCCGCCAGTGCTCCGGCTCACCCGCCAGTGCTCCGGCTCACCCGCCAGCCAGTTAGCCAGCAGGACCTTGGACACTAAGGTTACTAAATGATGGACATTACCCACTAAGTGATCATATTAATTGATTTATCTATCATAGCTTATTTTAATAAATGTTAGCACGTCTTTGCATCGCCCAGGAAACGCTGAGAATGATAAATATTGAAACTCTGTCGGTAGGGATGTATGCATTTGATTAAAAATTCAGAGCGTTTTAATCTACTAAATTAAATTAATATAGATCAAAACTAAATGCTGAGTTTTTTTACAAACGTCGTTGCATTTGTTGTTGCCACCAATTATGAAGAAAGCTGTTTCCATACAACGATTTTTCATAAAACCAAAGGAATATTTTTCGTAGTAAAGTTAACGCAAAGCTAATGACAATTATTATAATGGTGTTTCTTGCAAATGATGTCTAAAAAAGTGAAACAAGAAATAAGAAGAACAAACATCGTTTGATATTCATGCGATTCATGGAAATGTTCGGCAGCGACGCGCGTTATTCAGATTCGTTCGAGCGCGTCAATCATTCCTCACCTCGGACCGCAGATCCAATACCAGGCGCGGCCGCGCACGCTAATACCGACCTTAATTACACACACCCTAAGATACATATTAATAATGCTAACATAATTCGGATGTAAAGACGAAAGGTAATATTTAATAGGTCCATAGTAATGAGGCAGTCGGTGACGAAGGAAACTCCGCATGTATTTATTTAAATTTGTGAGGATTGGTATATGTGTAAGCTCTGTTCACACTGCGAGGACCTAGAGGCGACAGTCCTGAACTCTTGACTATCTCAATGACACAGTCATTTTTTCATTCAACGGTCAACAGCTATTCATTTACATTATTATGCTCATATACTCGTAGCCTGCTGGTTCCGCGTTATCAAAGCTTATTTATGGGTTCAGCTATGCCAACTCTGGAAATTATTTCCAATGAATGACTGAATCGTTTACATTACGACCTACCTAAACAAAAAGCGTTTAAAGTTCCTGCTCTATCAGATCATGTCCGTGGTAAGCACTAAGCACCGTCATTAGTAAACGCATTACCTCTATTTAAACATATTTATATTATGTACCCTGCGCTACAATCAATCTATTAAATTACATAATTAACTGGTTTTACAATAAAAACTGTTTTGTCGATTTAGTGCGTTAATGGCTAATTGATTCAGCCATTAACTAAATTGTTACAAAAACTTGCGCCGCGGCGGTGTGTGGTGTGGCCGCGGGTTTGGCAAATCCCGCGCAGTCCCGCGCCGGTCGTGCGCGCGCGCATATACTACATAATTCATTAATTTACGTCGTTATCACTGGAATATGTGTGTTTTTATCACCAGTAGGTACTGGACCCTCCCCTCCTGCATCACTATACGATGCTAATGTGCCACTCGCCCAGGTGCTGACGCACATCTAACCGTGCGTTTCAGAGCACTTCAATATCGTAAACATCTCTTGCTGAGCACAAATCGTTACGTTTCATTGATCGCAGTATTGTGAAGCGCATGTCATCTGATTTGCACACTCGAGCCAGTGTACTTTCGGCTAACCGTTTTCCGTGTTTAGGCTTAGGTTGACAGCTCCAGCGCCCACTCTTACCAAATATACAAAATGCGTACTATCATTATTGATTCTAAATGAAAACTCCAACCCATAGATGTTGTCTTTAGTTGATTGTAACTTGAGTACCATTTCCTCATACACGGGGTCTCGTAACATCATCCCATTGATATGCACCACGGATTCTGTATTTCCGAGTCGGTGGCCCGTGGGAGCATCGTTTTGTTACAAAAACTCTTGTTTATGTTTCCTTTTCATACATTAGGTGGAGACGCAGCAGTAACAGCGTGTATCACTACTGTGACCATACATTCACCTTTTATTCTTGCCAAACATTTGCATTTCTGTATTCCTCCATTACATCTGGTTGCTGGCATTCTTGCTTTTGTCCTTTCCTTCGGTTTAAATATCGATCATGATAATATTGTCGAAGTCTAAATATCGAGCTTCCAACTTACTACTTATAATATCAGCACAGACCATAGAGTATATAACCACTAGAGAGCTTATAGGCCGATTTCTTCTAAGTACTCGACTCACTACCGCGGGCCGGGGGATGAGGAAGAACGCGCGCCTGCAATTGGTCAGTTCAAGGTCAACTTGCATAGGTATGCATATCGTTAGGGCTGATCTATTTGATTAAGGGAAAACAGTCGATATCGATAAAATGGATTTTAACATTATGAAAAATACTCAATTAAAATCGTATAAAAATAATGATATTTAATCAAAAACAATCGATTACAAAAAACATGTATTCTGTTATTATTGATTTTTAAAATGAATTCATTTGGTAAATGTTTTTCGAATTCAAGTTTTAGGGTCCTGAACGTATAAATTGCACCTTTTTTTTAAGTCGGTTAAGAGTAGATAGGTATTTTATTGCAGTATTTGAATTGAATAACATTTTTATCAATTTAAATTTTCTTATTGTCGATATCAATTTCGGATAGTAAAGGCAACAGCACGGGTTTCTACTATAAACACACAAAGGGAAAGAAAGGGATAAAAGAATTAGAATTGTCTAATGAAAGAACGAGACATTTCCAAAAGACATCAACGCGGAAATCAAATCGTGTGCTCTTTCACCCAACCACCATTTTAACGAGACCTCTACGGTCGCCCATGATCTGATTAAATCAAAAATAATTTTCTTACTGTTTACTTACCGGTGAAAAGTTATGCCATCCTTTTTGTAACTAGATGTTTTGGAATGTTTCCCACACCACTTCACCGCGCATGAAGGCATTTTGATGCGTTTTAATTGCATAAAAAGTTTAAAAAATTGGAATAATTTTGCGTGCACACAGGTCTAATACTTGGTCACAACTAAAATGGTTACTAGTACTGTAGCCTATATGTAGGCGACAAAACACAAATAGTTTTCGAGCATCGGGGCACTGTATGCGCGGTCAAGTGGTTATATAGTCTTTGGCACAGACATAACTTGTAAACTATCTAATGAAAAGATTTACACTGATAAAACTTTTAAGCAAGCAAACCTGCAAATAATTTACCGGTATACTCTCTGCAAGGTTGCTAGTAATGTGTCCTGTGAACCCTGTACAAGGTACCCCCTAAGCCGCGTGGCTGCGCGGGCGCAGGAAGCCACGTCTCGGCGTACGTGCCACCAGCGCACGCGCACTGCCGGCATCCGACGAGCGACGTGCAGGAAGGAACCAGGAGACAACGTCCTACACTCACTGTTTTATGTCAAAAGTCTTCAAAGCAACAAGCGGAAAAACGCATTATCGTGATAACTGTCGCCAACGCGGCATTTTCGCTGGCCTCACCTGGCGTATAATGTCCCACTGCTAGGCAAAGGCCTCCCTCAATAAGTTTGTAATAATTGTAATCAGAAAATATGTATTGATAACCTTGTAACGACTTAAATCGCGAAAAATAAACGTTCATTCATTTCAGTTTGAAAATTAAAATATTCCTTCCTTACAAATTCTATCGGATTCTGAAATCTTATTTGTCAGCACACTGTTCCAAGTACGGGAGGGTTAAAGCACATCAATCTTCCATGATATAATTTCCCGTGTAACGCAGGGCTCTGTTCTAGGTCCGATATTGCATACACCATATTCACAGCAGACTTACCATAGAGCCCGGGTATAGGGAATAGTGACTACTTTGCAGACGACACAGAAATACTGAGCTCTAGTCAGGGTTCCGCCCCCTTTTCCAAAACCAAAGTTTTTGCAACCAAAAAGCCCTAACAAATTCAAGATTGGATGCAAAAATGGAAGATCCACATAACATTTACCCTTAGGCGTGAAAAGTCCCCACGAATGTACTCCACCCTGGGGCGGGCGGAGGGGTCTGTCAGACTCGAACTGACTAAAAACCACCCCGGTATTCCCTTCCCACACTTGCACCGGGGATCATTGGAACTAGAGCGCCTTCCACAATTTCCGGCTAGTGCCGGTCCGCCGAGCCATTCTTTGAGCGTAAAAGCCTGTCCCGCCACTCCACCACTAGAACCTCGCGGAGCTGATACCGACGCAACTCGATCTCTTGCTGCATCGCTTCACCGCCCCGCGTCCGCAATTCCTCACGCCACCGGTACAGTGACGCGAGGATTCTTGCCTCTAGGTCCCATGGCGGTGACCCACAAGCCGCCAAGTACGAGATTGTGCGATACCCCCTGATTGACCTGACGGAAATCGCCCCCTGCGGTTTTCGCAGTATCGCGATCCTGCCGGCCGTCAGGTCAGAGGCCCACACCTGGCCCCGTATAGGGCCATGGATCGCAAAACTAGATGACTGTCCACTAGTCCAACTCTGCCATCAACAGCTGCCGCATCATAACTGCGAGGTACTTAAGAATGTACCTCGACAGAAGACTGACTTGGTGAAACCACATTAGAGCCAAAATAGACTCGCTTAACATACGATATCGCTGTACTGCAACTGCTGTTGTAAACAGCAAACTGTTTCTTGACATCACACTCCTAATCTAACTAGAACTAGAACTTTTATAAAGCCTATAAAATTTATTATGGTTATATGGCACACTGCTGTGGGGTTCCACTTGCTACTCCAATATAAAAACTGTCCAAAGAGCACAAGACTCGATCCTTAAACAAATGCTCCCTGGTTCATAAAGGATTCAGAGTTTCATTCATCACTAACACCTGAATCGTCTGAAGACACGCAAAATCCTGAATCTGGGTAGCCTACAATGAGCTACCGATAATAAGAGTCAATCCCAGTGGGGAACTGATTCTACATGACACTCATTCTGACAACACATCTGCTTATAGTCAATTTACTGATTGCATTACAAGTCCAAGATGCAGATAGTAAATCATTTTGAATCGGCAAATCTCCGGCACACAAAGTTCAGCACTTGAAAGTAGAACACAAACTTCTTCAAAAAACTGGCAAAAATTATTTAGGTTCTCAGACCCGCGTGGAGGAACTAAAGTCCTGTTTGTATGGCACGTCGCATGGTCCTGCCGGCGAAGACGTAAAAATGTGATTTCCGGTGAGCGTGACGCGACGGTGGAGGGCTGCGTCTGCCCCCCTTCTCTCACGTACCACACGACACCGGCAGACTGTGTAATGACCAACTTCTCGAGGTGAATAAGGAACCTAGAGAAATGACACGGTGCCACAGAAAAACCAGGCTATATTCTTAGCTGAAACTTACACTTTGTCAGAAATTGGCTTTATTGCTTTCCTGTAACATCAGATTTTCAGCTGAATCCCTAAATATTATTCTCCACTATCCAGCTTTGTCCAACATGTTGTCTTTGAACTAACTTCTGAAATCATTCAATGTTGGTAACCTTCCTTTGGATATTTCTTGACAAAACGTTGCTAGGTTTTCTATATAAATTATGCTTACTGGAGCTTTTAGTGCTTTTCACCACATGATGGTTAAATATCGAAAGCATCCACAGATTATTCAGGGGTATAATCGAATGAAACAGAGAAATATTATACATTACAAAAACAGTCAAAAGTATTTTTGTGTTATAAATACTCACTCTATCTATGCTAGGCACGACCAATAGTAGTTTCTTAGTAGTTTCTTAGTGACTAAAAGCAAGATGAATTGTTTGAATCAACAGACACACTAATTTCTGTCATGTATGAAGTCCTCAGCTTAACATACGCCCGGCTGATTTGTGAGCATCGACCTGCACTAGCAGCAACAGTGACCCAGCGGGAGGCAGCATTTTGATAATTGGAATGTAACATGTGCATTGTGCACACAACACGACCAACATTTAATAACTCCGCACACACACATTTATGTTTGTTCTGACAAACTGCTAAATAAACTCCAATCAACGCAAATGGTCTATATCTAATACATATGAAGTCAAGTCACTCAGTAAATAAAACTTGTTCGCATTCCTAATAAAATTATGTATATAAATGTATATAGACGTCGACGGTTAATCGTATTCCGAGTTCGTGTTCGGGCCAGTAAAAATAGCACCTGCGAAATATAGCACAAAAAATGTATGTCGCCGCTCGTAAACGCCATAAAGCAGTCTTCCATCGATCAAGAGTACGAACGAGACATACATATGGGCTCATAACGTGACGCCGGGAGCGGCGAGAGGAGCGGAGTGGGAGCGGTGAGCGGAGCAATTGCATTAGCACTACATTCTTATTGAAACCTCACCCTGCGCTCCCTGATCAACACGTTAATTAGACAATTTGCGTTTCCACTTCCAGACACTGGCCGTAAGCGACGTCCTAAACACCGCTCTCCGCGCCGCACCGAACACGCCAGAATCGCGACATCTTAGAGCAGATAATCGCGCGGATCTCTGCGCACTCGACAGTGGCATCCAAGACATCGGCGGAATAGCTGATTCCTATTGTAATGTATGCTAAGCGGGTGTGACCGCGACAATTAGGCTAGGATGTGCGGGCCACGGCCGCGGTCGTGTCTCCACATCGTCACGCTGAATTGCGATCAGCAATTAGTGGCTCATCGCTGCATCGGCGACGTGTTTATTTAATCACGAGCGCATACGTAATGTGCGCGCGCAGACGACGCGACGCACCGCGCGAATGCTAAGCGCGAGGAACGGAGACGTGGGACGCTGGGACTGTGGGACTGTGGGACTGTAATGTGCGCAACACCCAGCACCCAGCACTCACAGCAGCCGGCGGGGGCGGCGCAGTAGGCTCAGCGGTCGCCGCTCATAATGCGATATTTACTGAATCTCCAATTCAAGCCACGTTATTAATAAGGAGAGAGGTCGGGGCTCGTGATCGGCTCCTACGCCGCTGCTCCGCCGCAGCGCGCAGTGCGCAGGCGCGGACACGAACAAAATAGTCGAAAAAGGTAAGCGCGCAGTCGTGACGGGAATGTCACTGATGTAATGTATTTCAGGTCGCACTCATTGTATTTTAAACCGCTATTGTTTCGTATTTCGCGCCTGCGCACAGAATGCTGTGCTTGTGCCCCGACTCGCGTCGTTTTTCACGGTGCGGCGTCACTCACCAGTTGGATGTTCTATAAATAGTGGTCACTGTATAAGCAGCGATGGCAGGTGGTGGCACCGCTGTCACCTGAAATCAGCACGAGTTATGACGAGTGGAATCAGAGCCTCCGGCGCGCAGGGGAGGGAGGGGTGCGGCTGTCGCACGTGGCGCGCTGTTCCCACGGTCGGCGATTGATTAACGGTGCGGTTCGCGCTAACCGCGGCCGACGTGAGAACACTCCCGCTAATGTGCACACGCAACATTCGGCCCGTGTCGCCGCCGCGTGACAGAATTGCAAGCGAAGCCACCACACGTCGCACTCCGCGAACACTTACTGCCGCGGTGCCGCCATTCTACTTGATGTACCTGCACCATGTCTTGTACAACCTAACTTCGTACATACGTTTTTGCTTGACAGCCATCTATATATTAAATCTGAATATATGAATCAACACAGTTCTTTTAGCAACTATGAATTTTGGCATCTGCCCCATTAATAACCACGTCCCCAAGAAACAACCAGCGATCTTCGACTGGTAAGTAGGGATCATCAGTACCTGGTTTTCAAACTGCTGCTGTAAGGTACGACTCCGAGTCCCAAAATTCTAGAATATGCTTGTCATTAATTAACAGCGGTTACTTTTCCGAAGACTATCAATAGTCCATTGCTTAGATAGCATGATCATTGATCACCGATGGTCGGCGTCCGGTCGGCAGCAGTCGGTGTGATTGCGCGCGCGCATGGGAACCGTCGCGCTCTCGGGATTCCGCCTCCTGGAACACTGCTGCTGCACCACGAAATCTTTTTCCTTGCTATACAAAGCTGTGGCCTGAATGCTTTGAAGCAAGGGTGGATACACAACGCAGCTACTCAACAACTCTCTTATATATCTAATGAAGCTTTAGTAAATTAGTGATCCTGAATGCACGCAATTTATCAAAGTTTGGCGACAGTAGGCAATAACGCAGTTTATACATTTTAGTAAGTAGCCGGCACAGAAAAACCAGCTCTATTTTGATTTTGCTGGACAGTTGCGGCGCGCGTTCATACTGGTAGCGAAGGGGTGGCTATACCGCTTACATTTTATACCATTTCAGAAAGACTACGTGGTCGAATCTCTCAAAATGTTTAGTGCAGAAGATGATGTCTACGGGCCCTTCCTACTATAGAAGATATCCTGTTGCTGAGAATCTGGTCCACGCTACTGCCCTGGTAGGTACATAGTTGAATCATAATTATACCAATGACAATGAGCGGCCACTGGTGTTAAGACGCCGCGCGGTACGACGTGTCCGCATACAAATGAATCATAACACGCGTAATTGTGAGATGCGGTCGCTGATAGCGGCACTCAGGTAGACAGGTTCATTGCTCGGGCACGCATGTTCGAGACGTCCTGATGTACCTACACGTTTCAGGTGAAGCACTGCACTTTCTTCAGTCAATAGTTTGTTTATTGCAGCACTTTCAGCAAGCTTTTGTTACTTAATGAACAGGTTGAATCTAGAACATTATGTTTCATAGGAACGTCTTAGACATGTTTTTTTCTGCAATGCTCCCAGCTGTCGCAGTGGACAGCTGGGAGCATTGCAGGAAGTTTGAAGATTTCTTGCACGCTGCCTGCAAAGAAAAAGGTATAAAAACTGAAATGCATATAACATTCCACTTAAACAATATCGTGGTAGGAAGGTTGTTCCAGACCCTACTACAATTACTACTACTGTAATAACGAATGTCCGTTGTCACTTCTACTTTGTGTCGAGATGTCTGCAGCGCGATGTAATTTGAGAGCGATGTTCTAAGGTGAATGAGAATGCGAACCACTTCGGATTGCGTTCACACCTGTTGGCGATAAACTGAACTAATTAATATTCTTTTGGGCGACTTGTACAACGTTGCCGTCTGGCTTGTGTAGTTGTGTCGTCTGATACAAAGCTAAGGTGCAGATTAGGAAAGGAATGTGTCCGTTTGATAATCAGATGAGGGTAATTGATCACCAATCTATTCGTCTATTGGTTTACTGCCTAAGTGCAACTGAGAAACCAGGAGAATTATGATGCTATATAAACCTGGTCAAGAGTGAATCATGAACATGATGTTCGGAAAGCCATCCACTCATTTGCGTAGTGTAGCAGTGTGACGTCACACGCCGAGCATGCCGAACCACGCTGATTAGGGAAAGCCTCGTCTATTCTCCGCGGAATAATGATGAACTCGCTTTCAAATCACTTTCTTTGTCCTACGTACTCGTGGAGAAATGCGGCACTGTTGCACACACTAGAAAGTCTAAGAAGATGGCAGCCTTCGACTGTGTTACCTGACATGCGGACACACTTTAAGTGCTTACAAAAGTACCTGGAAATCTTGAAAGAAGTAACACTATTCTATTTAAGCCTTCTATGCTGCAGTGTCCAACTTAGGCATCAACAAAAAGTTTATCTTCAGGTGCAAGTTATAAAGGGTCGGATAACTGATCAAAAGGTTACGACATTTTTTACCGAAGCCTTCCACTGTTAACTTATGAGCACGACTCCTCTAATTGAGACCTGTCTACTAAACGCTGACATTTGCTTGGAGCTTGCTGCTTCCGAAACTAGGTAGTCACTTTGTGTCTACAAAGAGTTGTTTCAGTTATAAAATAATAAAATACATGACATGTGAAAAACGACAGGAACTCAGACTCACGCAGATTTCGTATGACTTCTAATAACCCTAACCGTAACTACTGAGGCTGACACAGTCGAGTTGGAGAACTCAATAAGTGGATACACTTTTGGAAGAAAAGAAGGTTAAAGTAGCTTATTCATTTCTTTTGCATGTCACGCTGCCGAAACCACTTGTTTTTTTTTAGGTTTTATAATTACTTTTTTTATTTCCAGCTTTTCAAATACCTATTCAATGATACCCCGCTTAACATACTTCGTCGACCTTCACTTTTAATTTTGCACAATAAGGCGCCTGGTTGTTGTCATATTACATTTTGATTATTGTCTTGTCTTTAGTAACACTCGCAATATTAAGACAAATCGATTGACCTAAGAATCATCAAAATCGTGCCACGCGTTTGATCTCAAGAGCGCCACAAAGGAAGAAACATACATACATATTTGTACAGGCTGATAAACACATTACCCTCCTCGGTCGGGTAAAACAACAACAGACTGAAGACAACCCTTAACAACACATACATATTCAGAGTAAGATCATTTAATAGAGTGGCGCCAAAATTGCCGACAGTGGCCATAAAAGTAACGGTGAGGCGACCTCTAGCGTCACGAGCGAGATCATCACACGTGGCGGCTACGGAAGGGTCTCAGAAGGTTTACTCAGATGACGCTGCAAAACATATCAACTGCAAAGTGAAAAACCGTCGTCTTTTTTCAACAGTCTCCTCTTAAGCAGGTTCACAGTTGCTGTAAGTTTTATTTGGCCACTGCAGGAAACAGATTGTTCGCGAATGCATTGAGTGAAACTTCTGCTGTGGTTGTTAGTGGTGAGCGTGCCTGCAACTATTTATAATCATAACATCATCATTGTCTAGCTCGGAGGAAGCCAGCTATATTCTACAGCACTGTTTACTGTCTCTTGTTATGAACAAGTCTGCAGTTGTAGTAGTGGCACATAACGTATAGGGACCTGATGGCGTTATTGTTGTCAGGAAGTCAGGGCTTTGATGTCATTTAAAGAAACGGAATGTTTTGTCATACCTATGTAGGTAGATAGACTGGCTAAGCAAATGCGAAAGTCCTGTTCCAGCCATTAGATACAGAAGGTATCTACTCATATTCACAGCGAATTAATTTTACACTGAGTAGTTCTATCTATGAGCCATGCTGACTTCAGTAGTGGACAAAAGGCACCGTGGCCGATCACCAGTTCGTCAGGAACGTTACGTGACTTACGTGACACCACCAGCACTCCCCCGAGCTGGGACCGAGAGCCGGCTGCTGCGCGACAAACAACCCCGCGTACTTAGCAGCGCGGCTGCTGCGCTTGTTCACAAGTCGCGCTGCGCGGGCGCACGCTATTGACTCGCGGCCCTTTGACAACGACAAACATCGCCCAAACAAAGCTCTGCATATTAGAACAAGAGGCGAACAAACACAAGGTTCCTGGTACCAGCACCCGACTCCGCCTCCGAGCCGCAAGCCGCAACGTACTGCGGCGGACACTTGGTAACTTGGTAGCACAACACACATTGTGTTTGTTTGTCTATACATGCTTCCAAAACCACATCATTCGGAATTACGAAACACGAGAGCGCACAACAAAACGTTCGACGGTTTTAAGCATCAATCCGTATTTCGTTAACTTCCAAATTTTAAGAAAACAAACAGCTAGCTAAGTTTTATAAATTTAATGTACGAGGGACGATGTTATCTCGTAAAGACGCATTTAATGTAATATAGCTGACGCAGGTCCTTAAAAAATGTCCGCGACATCGGGAACGACGAAATCCTTCAAAAACAAAAGCCGTCCGGGCTCATCATTTAAGGACAGGACAGACGAATCGTATCAATACGCTGATGGAACTTTTAGGGACGTATAAAATACGAAGTCATTGTCTTTTTTGCGCGTTGGGTTTGCGCGCACGATGTGGCCGCGGAATACCAACAAGGTGCGCCGGCGCAGTGGAATGCGCGGCCGCCATTCGCGGGACGCCTGTCACACGTCGCTCGCATCGCGACGCCGCCGCGCGCAGGCACACCGCGCTGCCCGGCTGCGCGCCGGCCCCGCACCGGCCACGCTCAGTGACGCACACACACACACACACATAAACTAACGACAACTCAGGAAAAAACTGTCATTCAAAACGACATCTCACGACAACCACCTCAAGTCAGGACTTTGAAGTCAAGAACGTAGAGTCCAGTTCAGATCGCAGCTCAACCATCAGTTGTGAATGCTGACGATCTTTGTACGAGTTTCGGACATGGATTTGCTTAGATAACAATCGTGCCCCCAGTGAATCTGAAATGTTGATTTCTTTATCAATTTCTTTTGTTCTTGGTGTTGTCGAGATTTGAACGACTAACGTATTGCCCTCGAAAATTTTACCGCGACTAATTAATTAGCTCAATTAAGATTTATGACATTGTACACTGTTTCAGTGCTATGTAGCAGCAGAATATAGACAATGCATGCAGCGTGCAGAGCCGACATGTTAAGCGAAGCTATTCCTAGATTAATGTTATTTAAATTGTGCGTATTTAGCACTTGGGTAGATGTCGATAATACCTGCATTGCTGCTTATCTCTACCTATATAATATACTCTATCCAGTGTAAAATGGAAACTATAAAGTCGTTACACCCGCTGTATAGCTGGTAAGTAGTTACAACCCGATGGTAAGAGTGTACACCCTGATGGTAATATGAGCTTAGGCTTACTCTCTAACGGCTCATCGCGTTAGAGAGCAAGTATTTACCACAAGCATGCACTTTGCATGATACATAATAAGTATGGCTTAAAACAGCTTAGCAGACTCAGAGTTAAATAAGTTGTAGTCCTCTGGTCGTGGGACCTCCTACCATTAAGTTCGTTGACTTGACGAAGCTTTTTGTTTTCTTCCATGTCCAGAGCCTCCGACCAGGTCTCCTGTCCGGCCTGCAGCGGCGCCTGCGCGCGCGCCGCTGTCACAAAGTTTGAGGAGCCTAGAAAGTTTGAGGAGCTCGACAAGAAGTGCACGCTCTCATTAGTCATTCCGAACCCATCTATATTGATGTCAGTGTTTTTAGAGCTGTGCCGTTGAGCCACAGTCGCGCGGCGCCCTCGGGTCCATGCTCGGTGCGCGGTTGTGGCGCGGTTGCCGGTTGCTACCCGTGAGCCGTCGAAGTATTGTCTACCTACGTAAATAATATAATACTCAAGTGTTTATCGTACTTATATTTGCACATTACTATCGCAACACCTATTCAAGATTGGTCTTTCCTTCTACAATTTTAATTTTTCCTCATAACCTACCTAAGTTTCAGCAAACCATGTAAATGTGTACCTAGTACGTTTGCACTTGAGATAATAACATATATAAAACTACTACTACTAGGCCAATTTATTTCGGTAAAAGGTTAACAATTCATTGACCACAACACAGGCAAGGCCTTTTCTCGTGTCGCAATTCAAAGGTTCCGATAAGTAAACATCTCATTAAGAGACCAAAAACTTTCTTAGTCCGACTAAATATGGAACGAATAGACTGGAATGTTTGGAGAGGTGAACATCGCGATACATTACTTTTATGTAGTGGCAAATAACTCCACTCCACTCTGACCAGTGATGATTCACTGTCAGGCATACCTGTAGCTTCAGGACTATGTTCTGTTGTTGAGGTATGATGCACTGAAGGCAGCACTGAGGAATCACTAAATAAACAGCAGCAATTATTACTTATAGAAAATAATACTGAGTTAAGTACTACGGCTCTTGTATTTTTTTGTAACTTTCTGCTGTTTTCCATCACGTGAGAATGTGTGCCCCTGTGCAAGTTTAGTCTGCACCTCTCACCACAAACATAGGTACCGGCTTAGTTAACTTTCAGTTTCCTGGGTAGATTTAAGTGTCTATGACGATGATCGATACACTGTTATTGTTTAATATAATATTTTCCAAAACTAAGAAGAGACAGAAGCGCTAACATGATACAAGATAGATACGAACCTACCGTTAAGCTAGGTATAAATCAAAATAACAGCAGATTATTTAACATAAATGATTTACAGCGTATGTGATGGATAGTATCGCGATGCGCCGGCGCCGACGGAGACGCGGCGCCGCATGCTTGAGAACCAATTAGTGTTGCTGCTCTTGCGACGGTGACAGTGACCGCCGAGCTCCGAGCTACGGCAGCTGAGGATGATCATCTTTCTTTGTATATAATACTGTGCAGGTGGAAAAAGTGGTTTATCTGTCACCCCTGATAGCCTCCCCTGAAGCTCTAAGAAGTCATCGAGATCATTGCTTTTACTATCAAGCATAAAACAATTTAATTCTATTTTATCTACTTTCAACAGTTATTTTTTTATTTATGTAATAAAATAAATGATTTGACGGTAATTTTAATGTGGCCTACTTACTTATCGAATCCTCGCATGGTGTCCAACACTGATGGTCGTTGTGTGTTATGAACTTATGAGTTTAAGACTGTATGCGCGGATCAAGTTTATAGTTTAATTCAAATACCGCGGAAGGACTACGAGTCAAAACAAAAACACACGAAAATAAATGAACCTATCAGAAAAGAGTTATTTTTCGAGTGATTTTTATTCATCCTAATAATGTACCTACCTGGTTGTAGATAAGTTAAATTTAATGTTAATATACATGGCTATGTGACCTATGGCCTACCAAACCAAGATGAAGATGAAGGGACAAACTTGAATCCTTCCGAAAATCCGAAAGGACTGGGCCGCAGTCCCGCGGTAGCAGAGGACAAATGAGAGGATGCGAGGCGTGTCCTGAAGGTGGGGAATACGGGCTAGTAGTTGGTATCTAAATTCTAATTCAGGACCAAGCAGTTATCGACTCTTCACGTGATCAGAGGGCTGGCCTATTTTTTGGCCAAAGAATCCAGAACGTTGGCAGCATTGCCATCCTACGTGGCCATGCTACCAGCTTTCTGGGCACTTTAATTATAGTGACTAGTTCATATTTTCATCATTTATTTAAGTTTTAAACAAACTTAAAATTATGTAATTGGCGTTAATACATTAATTAATACAAATGATACCTACGTAAGCAGCCCACAAGACGATAATTATTAATTTACAAAATGGATTAAGTACCTAATTTAGCCTTTATTCGTATCCTCCTTTCTTTTATATTCGAATAATATTGTTCGTGAATTAAATAAGCACTTAAATCAGTAAGACCTACCCACAAAAGTAGCTATCTTTATTTGTTAGGTTTTCTCGCATTCAACAAAAAAGAAATGCGTTCGTGCGGTATGCATGATCCAAGCATGATCCCAAACACTGACAGCTGCTGTAAACCATTTTTTATTAATCTAAAATTATTTATCAAAAATAACCCTAACCAATTCGAAACCGTATCCTCTAAACGCCACCAAGGTGAACTGAAGTCAATTTCCCATCAAACAGCCCTTTAGGTACTCAAAAAGTTTCCTAGGAATGGCACCAAAAATATTTAAGAAACTACTTAAGGCAATAAAAGCATCAAGAGATTCCAATACATTCAAAAAAACACTCCATAATTTTTTAATCCAAAAAGCATATTATTCTATCAATGAATACTTAGAAGAAAAATAAAAAATGTTTTCATCTTATTTTATATTTTTAATACTTCTATTTCCTAATTATTATAAGCATTAGTTCGTAAGATTTTTACTTTATTGTTTGCTAACTTTGTATTGTTTATGGTTCGTTTTGTTTGATTTATATTTTATTAAAGATTAAATATTAGGTAATAACAGTAGTTTTTATATTCATTAAAACTACAACCTGCAATTCTTAATGTGTAAACATTATTTGTACGCCTTGCTAGGCAGCACATAGTGAGACATAACTCTAGTTACCTATAACACCATGTACCTAATTACTTTTACCTATGTGTCACGAATAAACAAATTTGAATTTGAACATTAAGTTATCGCTATCAGCAAACATTCATTATAAACTGGATAAATATATTGACAGGCTATCATTTTATTTTATAAGTGGATGCTTCTGACTGTTATGAGTAATGATGTAACATGACTGAAATGCATTTGTACTTATATGGCTAAAGTATCTAATACATAGTTCTTATAGTTAATACCTGGGTGGCTGGAGCAGTCGGGCGCCCGGCTGGTACAGGCGGCGTCGGAAACGCCACCTATTGTGAACATGACAAAACATCACGCACACAGCCGCACGCGCATCAATACGTCCGCCCCACACTAGCGTGACACTCTGTGACATCATCACTTAACTTTCAATGTATACGTACTACACTGAACAAGATCGACTGCCACCCGGCCAGAGCACGCAGAGCTCCCCCGTCCCCCGCACGCCAACCAGCTCAGGCCAGCGCGGGGGACGGCGGATTGCACGTCGGGATCTTATTACAGCGGGCGGTGTACAATGAGCGGACTCGAGTGCTGGCCGTGCAAGTGAGTGCCATTGTTTTTCATGTGGCGCGTTTTTTCCTCTTGTTTCGGCGGCAAACGTCGTCCAATAGCAAGCGCGCGGCGCGCTCATTGGCGGAGAGTGCGGGGGCGGGACGCACTCGCCAATTCTTCGCGCCTTTTCGCGTTGCACTCGCGACGTTCCTCTGTTTGTTTTTAGAATGCGTACCGTTTTCAAAAATTGTATGGCTCATACATTCGTAGACCGTAGGTATTTCATACACAATCCTGCTAGACATTTACGCACAAAACTTATATATACTTACATAAATAAATATAATTAGGTAGGTACCTAATATTTTCAGTCAACATAAAATTCGATTAGTTTTATGTTAACTGGACGTAGGTAGGTACTCATAAATCGAATAATTGAATAGGTGTTTTACTCAATTAAGGATAATTCTATACGAATCAATGGTAAGTTGAGCCCAGTAAGTGGTCACGTTCATAACAGCGACAGTACAGTGCAGGCTGGTGCACTGTCCCTGGGGACTGGGACACTCCAGCTTGTGGGCTAAAATGTAACCTACCGGGGGTGTGTGTGGGATCAAGTGTAAGATCCAATGTAAGAAATCATACAAGAGCAAAAAAAAAGATGTGTGTGTTCTCCTATTAAAAATAAAAAAGATGTATGTGTAACAATAATAATAATATGTTTTGAACAGAGGCATGGAGGTTTCAAAACATTATTATGTACCGATACCTACTTTGTTTTCCTTATTTAGCAGGTGTAAGTACACACATCAAAAGTGTCTAGGGATCAAGCATTTTTATGCGGATTTCTTGAGATTGAGATGTGGCTTTGTAATAAATTTATGATTTTATAAATTTATATGGATCCTTTTTGGTGCATTTCATAATTTGAATCAGGAACTCTCAATCAAATTCGAGTAAAAGATGAAAATAAGCTGTCAATATTTTCCCTATAAAAACATACAACGCATTGAAGACATTATTAGTGCTACTGTTTCCCTACTACTGATTAAAACCAACGTTATTATGGAGCGGCGACGTCATTTAAGCAGGGAAGAAATGCTCAGAGCCGTGGGAATGATAGAAGCTGGTTCCCGGCAACGTACTGTGGCTTTAGCTCTGAATACAAGTCAGAGTGTTATCAGTCGACTTTGGACACGTTACCGAAGCACTGGTACCGTGGCTGAGCGCCATGGAGGACGGTATCGCTGCACCACACGGAGACAAGACCGATACATTCAAATCTTAACTCGAAGAGCTCCAACAATAACCGCCATGATGTTAGCCGTGAGGCTTCATCACTCTTCAGGGAACTTAATTAGCGACCAAACAGTCAGAAACCGCTTGCATGAAGTGAACCTTCATTCCCGAAGACCGCTACGGGTACCACCTATAGCAATGCACAATCGTAGGATTCGATATCAATGGGCTCTTGAACACAGAAATTGGGCAGAAGAACAATGGCGTTTCGTGTGCTTTTCTGATGAGTCTCGTTTTGGTATGAGACCGGATACAAGACGTATACGACACTGGAGAACCCCTGGACGCCAACAGCGATTAAAATCCTGCCAGGAAGTCCATCCTTATAGTGGTGGAACCATCATGGTATGGGCGGGTATTTGGATCGGCGGAAGAACTGAGTTGATTTGGATCAGAGGCAACCTCAACGCTCAAATTTATGCTGAGACGATTGTATCAGACGTCATCGTTCCTCTACAAGTGCAAATCGGTCCCTTATTTCAGTTAATGCATGATAATGCACGACCGCACACCGCAAGAGTTGTAAGACAGACTCTCGCCGCAGCTAACATCAATGTCCTGCCCTGGCCTGCTCAGTCGCCAGACTTGAACCCGATTGAGCATGCATGGGATATGCTACAGAGAAGAGCTCTGCCGAATATGGAGGGTATCCAGTCGCAAGAAGACCTTTTTTTGTTGTTGCAACGAACATGGGCGGCCATTCCACAGCGTGATTTGGATGAACTCATTTTGAGTATGCCAAACCGATGTTCTTGTGTTGTTAGTGTTCGCGGTAGAAACACGGATTATTAATTGTTTAAGTTACCCAATAAAATTTTAAAGAAAACTGTTATTTCAGTCTTTTTTTCGAACTTTAATGTTAGTGGTTCAAATGTCAAAAATCCCTTTATTAGGAAAATGGCAAATTTCTTTATTAATGCAAAGGTGACTTGGTTTATCGTTACTGTGACAAACGAAAACACTTTATTTGATGAATCCTTAAAGAAAATTTTAATTAATATCAATCAGGAGAAAAGTTATTGCAAAAATATATGTTGATCCCTAGATACTTTTGATGTGTGTAGTTGTTTTTTCCTCCCTGATAAGTATGGGCGTCAAATTCAAAAACGGGTATTTGGATACTTCCCGTTGACTTAGAACCATGAAATTTGGCAAGAAGCAATGTGTTACAGCACATGTATAGGAAAAACCTGAAAACTGTAAATATGTAGTTTAACAAAATACCTACAAGTTTGTACGGAACCCTTGGTGAACGAGTCCAACTCGCACTTGGCCGGTTTTTTGTTAAAATGTGACTAATTCGTAATGGATAGTTACTATGACTATGACCTCGAGTAGGTACCTACTGTATTTACTTCACGAGGATTATTTTAAAATTTCCTCAACTATTTGAAAAACGACTATTATGTGTTCCGTTTGACATCCGAAGCCCATGAGAGAGTGCACGTTACGTTCCATGAACAGCTGCTAGATGTCCTTACTTTCCGCCTCGTAATCGCGCCACTAGCGCACCCAACGTCATATCTGTGAACTACTTTCAAAAAACCCGCATACAAGCCGCCATAATGAAGTGTTAGGTCATTGGTGCGTCGTTTTCCGAACTGTGCGCAGCTTTGTTAGTATCGAATAAGCGATATTTTTTATTTTTAGAACTTTTGAGATTAAAGTAGAAAGTTCATGAGATTAGTATTTGAATAACTTAAATTAATTTTCCGTCTCGCGAGCTGTGTTTATTAAAGTAAAGTTATTTTTCACTTTTTTAGTGTTTTTTTTGGAAGTCGGTTATTTTTTTGCAAAAAAGTTTTTATTTTACCATTCTTAGTTATCGTATCACACACAAATACTTGTTAAGTATTCATTTCGCAATTTCTTTTACTTGGATGATATATTTTTTCCAGGTATTTTGATTTAAAAACCAAACTACTAAACCGATTTTGATGAAATTTCTATGGGGCTAATCGAGAAGTATATCCTTTCAGATAAAAGTAACACTGTAATAGTGTCATACATACTACTGTAATACTGTACCAACGTACTGTCGAATCACATCACACAATAATTGTTTTCGCACTAACGTAGTGTCGCACTACCGTAGTGTCGCACTACCGTAGTGTCGCACTACTGTCGCACAATCGTTTGTCACACTAGCGTGATGTCGAGCTTCAGTGTATCGCACAAGCGTGCATTCGAACTATGTGAGTCTGTAATGTGAGTCGCAGTACAGTTTTGTTGCACAAGTGTTATTCGCACATCCATTTGTCGAGCTCACGTAGTACACTCTTAACAAATTATATGATAGCAAATACATAGTACTCCATTAGCATAAAGCCTACCCGCCACGCAAAATTATTTTGGCACCGCGTTACCTTCAACATCGACTGTTCCTACCCTCAATTTACAAAAAAAAAAATCTTACGTCCGCCGCAGCTTACCCCTTGCTTAGAAAATATTGTAAATCTAAACGTTTCCGTTAAGGAACCTAGTGTATCTAAAGCAAATTCAGATCGTGTAACGAGTATATCAGAAATGCAGAGGTTCGACTCTCGGGATAGGAATGCTGTACGTTACACAGAAGTACAGAAAAAGTATGTAGATTTTCCTAGTTTTGTCGAATTGAAAGTGAACGAAGAATTGCGGCGTTATCTAATGCTTTCCTAACTCAAAACGAGCATGTGAACGCGGCATTAAAAAAACTAATTGATTGGTCTGCTAATTCTAACGGCCAATTATCTTCAACTAACCTCTTTGACAAAATAAAAGAGTTGTTTGGTGCCGAGTCATGTTATAAAACGGTGTCTCATGATATTTTCCAAATTATTTGCGGTAAACGTGCTGAGGTCATAGAGACGCGGCGCCGATCGTTATGAAAAAATGTTAACAGTAAATACATTCGCGACGACATAGAAAAAATTCCACCCTCAATCGAATACATATTCAATCCTCAACATTTATCGCACTACCTACAAAAATTTGGGGGTATAGAAAAATTTAAAAAACAGATTAATAGTGCGGGAACTAGTCGTCCGACATCTTTAGAGCCTTCGACGTCTTTGCAAAATAATACTTTTCGTTCGCGACAAAACAAACCGAAGCGAAGCGACAAAAAAGACAAACAAAATTACGATTTCTCTTCAAAAAAGAAGGGGGGGCGAAAAGATAAGAACGGGAGGGGGCCAGGACATAAGCCCGATAATACCGAGTTTTTGGGGCGGCTGTCTTCAGTATTATATAGAAATTTGGAATCGTTTCGACCCTCCAAAAACTATTCTAAAAATGATATCGGGAGCTCGTATCAATTTTTCAATCAGGCACCGCCCTTAATTCTACCTACTTCGGGCAACCTGTCAAAATTTCAAACCCCTATTTCGGACAAAATGACAATAGAAATTCACAAGATGATTCAGAACGAGTGTTAAAGCCTGCTCCTTCGACCCCATCGTTCATTTCCCCCTTTTCATGATCAAAAAGAGCTATGGCAAAACTCGAGTAATATTCAACTTGAAAGCACTAAATTTATACATGGAGCCAAAGCATTTCCATCTTTTCCACAATCAAAAAATGCCTTCGTTTCTGCAACAAGGCGACTGGATGATCAAGCTGGACCTCAGCCAGGCCTATTATCACCTCCCAATACGCACAGAACACAGGCGTTTATTGCGCGTCAGCTACGGTGGGCAACTTCTGCAGATGACATGTTTACCATTCGGCCTGGCTGCTGCTCCCAGAATGATTGCTACCATAACAAACTGGACTGCAGAATATCTTCGTACAAAAAGTCTGCGTCTCGTCGTGTATCTAGACGACTACTTGTATTTATTAGTCCACCAGAACAAGGAAGTACTCAGCGTGTATCTAAACATAGCTGTACGCTTCTTGTCCAGTCTGGGCTGGTGTGTAAATCACGAGAAATCGATCACTAGGCCAACGAGGTCGATTGAATATCTCGGCATCGATTGGGACACCCAAACAAACCGCAAATCCCTACCACCAAAGAAGGTAAGAAAGATTCGACAGATCCTCTCGACCAGACTCGCAGCGGGCAGTTGGACCCTCAAGCAGGCGCAACGCCTCTTAGGGCTTCTCAACTTTGCATCCTTCATCACCCACCGGGGAAGGATGCATTGCCGTGCGCTGCAATGTCACATCAAAGTACTGCGTCAAAATCCTCTCAGAGCAGTACAGCTGACACAAGACGTTCGCCAAGAACTGGAGTGGTGGATGGAGAATGTGGGTCAAAAGACAGCAATTCACACAGATGTGTTACCCACAAACTTTGTCATCACGGACGCTTCCGACATTCTGTGGGGTGCCCTGGTCAACAACAACAAGGTACAAGGTGCATGGCAACCCGACCAGAAAAAATGGCATTGCAATCTCAAAGAGATGTATGCTGTGATTGCTGTGTTGTCGAAGGAATCCAGAGCCCTCCGGGACTCCAGGATCATTCTACAGACCGACAACAAGACAGTTGTCTCTTACATTCAAAAGGAAGGTGGCACGAAATCACACCGATTGATGGAATTGACGCGGGAATTGTTGACTCTGAAAGACGAGCTCAATGTTGTACTGATCCCTCACCACTTACCAGGGGTGTACAACACCGAAGCCGACCACTTGTCGCGAAATCGCACCGGCAGCGAGGGGCACCTGCAGGTGGCAGCAACTTCAAAGATACTTCAAACTTGAGGAAAACCGGACATAGACTTGTGATAAATTACGTTTCTCTAGATTCCTTAGACTCCAACGCCTGTTATCACGACGCGTTCAGCAGATTCTGGCGATACGACCTCGCATGGGTGTTCCCACCTTGGGCTGGGCCACCAGACAAGCGATTGGTCTCCACAAGAGAAAGATCTTCTTTTATCTTTCTGGCGACCTTCTACTCTTAAAACTTACACACCTATTTGGGATAAGTGGTCTTTTTGGTGTAGTCAAAGTAATATATAAATATTAGAATTTCATCCAGTCACATTGTTATGCACATTTTAAAAGCAATTTCAATTGCAAAGCCGTTGCCACCCAAGGTGCCCACATGGGATGCCAGAGAATTAATTACTAATTTAAAATAAAACACTCCTTGCACCAGTAGTTTGTATGAGGTGTCTAAGCGGACGGCGGCTATTTTATTATTATGTTCGGGACGTCGTGTACACGACCTATCCCTCTTGCATATTGACTCTGATCATTTTGTAGATAATGGGGATTCCATAACTTTACATCCAATGTTCGGGTCAAAGACAGATAGCGCGACTTTCCAGCAATCCAGTTGGATTTTGTTGTCATCCCAAGATCAAAATATAAATCCATTATATTGGCTTCGCACGTTAAAAAATTATCAAAGGAAAGACGGGGTTCATTAACAAATTTGTTCATAACTACTAGAGATCCCGTTAGGGCAACCACACCAACTATAAATCGGTGGTTGGGTAAAACGTGTTCTATCTGATGCTGGAATACAAGCCTTTCCAGGTAGTTTTAGATCGGCTGTCTCATCATTAAATTGACTAGAAAATTATCCGATAAATGACATATTATCAAAGGCAAACTGGAGGCATGAATCAACTTTCAGAAAATTCTACCGTAAAGAAATCAGATCTAGTATCGAAATGTCCTCGGTGCAATCGTTATCAAGATTATTTCAAGTCCCCGATTAATTATATGTTAATTCACCGGTGTTTTCAAATCAAATTGATTCAGGTTAAAATTACTCATGAAGAAATTGCACATTTTCTTACTCACTTACGTTTTCTCTTAATATAATAATACTGCCAATGCTTAAATGGCTAGATTTTTGTTCATATTTAAAACCTGTGTACATGAAGGTACCTAAGGTATAAAATGGTGATTAAAAATAATATCAGTTTATAATTCACATTGTTGCTTTTGATTCATACAATCCACCAGGAGATAACAAACATTTCTCTCATAATGGACTTCGGATGTCAAACGGAATACATACATAATACAAAAATTTTACCTTCAAATAAAATTTGTATTATGTTTCCTAAGACGTCCGAAGTCCAGGTAAGGTCTTCCTAGAGATAAGAGATACCGCGGCCCCGGAACACAAAGGGCGATGAAGGAACATGGATGGGTTTTAGTCAGTAAAAGTCTGACACTCCCTCCCGCTCAGCCCAGAGCGGGAGAAGTCATTTGATGATTTCCGATCCGAAAAAAACAAAGGTAAGGTGTTCCTGGTATATATGATACCTACCTACCTTTGCATCATTATGAGCCGAACAATGACCTAACACTTCATTATGGCGGCTTGTATGCGGTTTTTTAAAAGTAGTTCACAGATATGACGTTGGGTGCGCTAGTGGCGCGATTACGAGGCGGAAAGTAAGGACATCTAGCAGCTGTTCATGGAACGTAACGTGCACTCTCTCATAATGGACTTCGAACGTCATAAGTAAGATAATACAAATTTTATTTGAAGGTAAAATTTTTATATTATTTTTTCAAAAAAATCTTTTGAAAGTGAGAGTAAGTACACACCTAAATGGTCCTGTTTTGACCCCAGAGGATTTTTTAATAAAAAAAAACCGCCAAGTTCGAGTCGGACTGGCACACACAGGGTTCCGTAGCACAAAACAATATAATAACAATATTCATATATATTCCCATTCATATGTAAATTTGCACTCAAAAGCAAAACTAAATTTGTTTTTCTTAATGTAATGAAAAACAAAGTTACTGCTGCAGTTTGACAAAAAATTCCTATAATATCTCAAAAACGAAAAATATTTTTAGTTTTTGAGATATTATAGCTTATTCAAAACAATAGCTTACTGAAAACAATTTTCGTTGAAAGCTTTTTCTACGTTCTGCAAACTTAATTTGTTTTTAGAATTTTCCTCCACTTGCTTTAGAATTTAGAGGGGGGGACACATTTTTAGGGGGTTAGAAGCAAATATTTCATCAAACATTGACTTAGGAAACAAGTGTTTTTGGAAACTTGATTTCATTTTTTAAGAGCTGATCTTGAAATTTTTTTTTTCATCCCTTTGTTACATGTATGAGGAACACTTATTTTTATTTTTTTATTTGTTCACTCTTGTGTAGGTAGCCGTTCGTAGAAAACACCGATTCTCTAAATTTAATGGTGCCAACAATCTCTGAGTAAAATGGCTGTGAAATATGGACGGACGGACGAACGGACAGGGCGAATCTATAAGGTTTCCGTTTTAGCCATTTGGCTACGGAACTCAAAAAAGGAATTACTGATTAGGATTGTGGTGATAGAATATTTATAGCCAGTGTTTTAAATTTGTTACCAGAAAGAGAAAAGATATCTATGTCAATGAAGTGTGTGTTGTAAGTTTCCACAAGTTGACAAAGAGGCACTCGTGCCCCGGCGTTGGTCCTGCTGCATGGAACAGCCGGAGCACGCGGGGCACGCGGGTCGCCCCGCGCCCGTCTGATAACAGTTCTAGGTACTGTATAGCGTAACTTACATATTTGTTATTTCAATACAGTCGAATTTATTGTTTCTCAAACCATGCAGCATCATGCACATCAGAAGTAAACGCCGAGACTCTAAACTTAAAACATTATATTGCTGTAGGAATTGTGTGTAGGGATTTAGGGAATTCTCGAATGATAACATTTATAGTTCACAGTGCGTAAAAACTTTTTCTGTACTAATGCTTATTTAATATTGTATTTGAGATAGAAATGATTCCAAATAGGAATCGCGTATTCTAATTGAGATCTTATCAATGTTTTATACAGGTAATAGCAAAAAAGTAGAGGGCTGTTTGTTGTTGTACGGATGTTTGTTACTCAATCACGCCAGAACGGCTGAATGGATTTGAATGAAATTTGGCACAAAGATAGATTATAGTCTGAATTAGTACAAAGGCTATATATTATCACACAAAAATTCTAAAATAGTAGAAATGGGTTCTGTTTGTTATCCTTTAACACCCCTACTATTTTTTTTCTAAATATTTTCAATGTACAGAAACGCGACGTCTACAGATTTATTATATATATGTATAGATTAACTTTTAGCCATTATTTTAAACTTTAGAGATATTTTTTTTGGTAGTCAATACTACCATAAAAAATCTCTAAAGTATATGATATATACAGATATATGAGTTTAAAGTGTTCAAGAAGCAATCATCATCATTACTTATGATTATGATACATGCAACGACATCTATTGAATCACTCTGGTACTAATGAATAAAAGTGCTCACAAGATAACTTTAAATGGACTTATCGGGTTTTTCAAAAAGTTATGATAGCAAAATGTACTTTAGAAGGCGCTGCATTGAAAATCTTCATAGCCTATATTGCTTGTACGATCGCTCTCCATGCATTAAATTTTGGCAGTTTAACTCCCGGTTCAATTTCTGAATCGCTGAATCGTGTTACGATTTTCCGTGAAAGAACGACTCTCGCCGAGTAAACTGCATCGATGTCGGTTGTTAGGTGTCTTTCGTTTCGTGTTGTAAAAGTACTCGTATTTGGTTTCATATTTTGTATATATTGGTATAATAATATATATTATTAGAAATCAGAAACGGATAAGATTAAAAAAAAACAAACTTTACTTGACCTAAAATTATCACAATTTACAAAACAAAAACAATCAAAAATGACACAAAGGAATTACTCAAAATACAGTAAGAAGAACACAAATTAAAGACTCACGACCTTCTCGTACGACGGATGACAGCAGAAAGAGAGCGCGCGCCCCTTTTACACTGCTTTTATACCGTCATCCGCCGTACCCCTACCCTCAACCTAAATAATAGCCAACACGGCCTCTCCTGACACCCTGACGTCCACGGCAGGCTTGGTCGACTGATCCAGATACCGCTTAGTCAATTTCAGGCATATCCAGGCCTCGTGCTGGTTCTTCTCTCAGGTCATCAGGTCTAGTAGACGGTCCTGGTGCTGGCTCGTCTAGTGTAGGCTGATTTGGCGTTGGCAAAGATTCCGGTTGGTCCTGGTTTGGGTTTTCATTTTCATCATCATCATTCGCTGAAATCATAACGCAATATTACAATTTGAATCGTAGTAAGTATATACGTTTAGAGTTAGTTTTAGTTGTACTATTACAAGATAAACTATTTGAATGCCTGTGTTCTAGAGGAAAGCTAAAAACATTTCGTTTAATAAAACAAAATAAACTATCCCATGGGTCACATTTAACTTAAGTTCTCTAGAACACTACACATTCAGACAACCACACCATAAAACATAACAACATGCTTAATAAAGTACACTGTGAGCCCCCACTGCACAGTGACTGATCGGTTTGCAAAGCCGACCAGCTTCCGAGGTCGTGGGTACACCCCTCTGAGTGTACCACACAGACAGACAAGGATCCAACAGCACCATTCATAAGAATAGATGCAACACTTCCGGATCAGAGAGATCATACAGATCTGAGACTCACCCTCAAAGAAGGCAGAGCATGATTCGGGAGTCCATTCACCTCCCCAGGGAACCATAAACTGAGCAGCAGCATATGTGGTCTTCCCGTATGATCCAGCCAACAGCCTCAGCTCATAGCGGCCGTGAGGAAAAACACGCACCACTCGATAGGGGCCGCGCATTCCATGGTCAAGCTTGCCCGTGGACTGAGCATACTTGATGACGAAGACATGGTCGCCTTCCTGAAACACACGAGGGGGGCGTCTGTCCCGGTTAACATAGGTGTCCATTGCTGCCTGGTTTCTAGTTAACCGTTCGGCCGTCCTTTGCCTGGTGATTTCTCTTCTTGCCTCACGACTACTTGTAGGAGGCTCCTGGGCGACGTCTCGCACCAGAGCACGAATCGCTGGCGTAGTGTTTTCATGGCCCACTAACAATTTCAGAGGCGATGTTTGTGTAGTCTTGTGCTGTGTTATATTAAGAATTAGTTGCAGACGCCATAATTCCTCAGCCCATTCATGTTTTCTGTGATTTGCCTCAATTCGCAACATGTTTAAGACAGTTCGAGCGTACCGTTCTACTTGCCCGTTAGCGTGATGCATCTCAGCAGTAATGTGATGTAGCTCGATTCCGAGGACTTGCATCCACGACTTGAATCCAGACGACTCGAACATGCGGCCTCTATCGGTCACTATTAATTTCGGTGTTCCAAATAAAGATATAACAGTCTTACAGACCTGCTTCAGTTCGTCCAAGTCTTGGCGGTGGATAGGAGTAAGAAGGCAGAACTTAGTGAAGGCGTCAACAACTAGCATCACGTGCTTAAATCCTTTCGATTCAGGCAAAGGGCCCAGCACGTCGAAGTGTAGGGTGTCGAACGGGACGTCAGGTTTAGGCCAGGAGGAAATAGGTTGAAGAGGAGCTCTAGGAACACGTTTATGAGCAACACAAGTTATACAATGACGTATGTATTTTTTTACAAAAGCCCTAAGGCCAGGAAACCAAAAATGTCTAAGTATAAGCTCTAAAGTTTTATCAGCACCAATATGGCTGTGTTCATCATGAAAGACCCTAAGGAGGCTTAAGCGTTGACCCTTCGGTATGTAGCAAAGCAGCCTTGGCTCCTCCCCTACCTGACTGTACCGGTAATAAAGAACATCTTTTTGTACTTGATAACGTGATGAGTCTAACTCTCCCCGTTCTACCGCCTCGATCATGTTACGGGTCTCTTCATCACCGGATTGCGCCATTTGGGCCCAATTACGCGGCCTTTCAATGTTATTGACCGAACTACTGGGGTTGCGACTCAAATAGTCCGCGTGCGGCAACATGGCGCCTTTTCTATATGAGATGGTAAAATCAAAATCTTGCAAGTAAATCCACCATCTTGCCACACGCGGTAACAAATCTTTCTTACTCTGAGTAGCTTTTAATGCGTTACAGTCTGTAACTACCGTGAAACGCAAACCAACTAAGTAGTGCCGGAATTGCCGCAGCGCTTTTACTACAGCCAGGGTCTCGAGCTCATATGAATGATATTTTGGCTCAGCACCCTTAGTCACCTGGCTGTAATAAGCAACCACGCGCTTAATGTTGCCTTGATGGACTTGCAACAAAACCGCACCGTAGCCCAAACTGCTGGCATCGGTATGTACCTCCGTGGGTAAACTAGGGTCAAATATAGCTAAAACAGGTGCGCTGGTCAGATTAGCGATTATCTCCTGCCTGACACGCTCTTGATCTGATCCCCAACTAAACTGAACGTCCTTGCGAGTTAGAAGTGCTATGCATGCTGTCTTAGTCGAGTAGTTTGCGATGTATTTACGAAAATACCCTGCTAACCCGAGAAATTGGCGCACCTGCTTGACGTTTTTCGGGGGATTAGAATTAACTAAGGCCTGAATTTTTCCGGGAGATGGTCGTACTTCGCCATTTGATATAATCCGTCCTAGGTATTCAATCTCGGTACACAAAAACGAACACTTTTTAAGGTTGATCGAGAAACCCGCCTGGGTTAACGTAGCCAAAACCTCTCGCAAGGTCCGCAAACCCTCGTCAACTGTATCGGCCAGGATCAAACAATCATCAATGTATACCAAAACTTTTCCAGCCTCGATGCAATTGCGTAACGTAGTGCTTATAATGCGTTGATACACTATGGGCGCATTAGCCAAACCATAGGGCATCTTTAAATATTCAAAATGACCCTCGGGCGTTACGAAACCGGTTAATGGCACAGATTCGTCATCTAATCGAATTTGGTGAAAGCCTGTGGCCATATCTAGCGTGGTGAAGAACCTACACTTGCCCAAGCGATCAATGTGGTCATCAACTAACGGTAGAGGATATCTATCCTTAACAGTTATTTTGTTCAAGGCGCGAAAATCAACACACATGCGGTCTGAGCCGTCCTTCTTTTTGACCAATAAAACGGGGCTAGAATAGGGCGACTCCGACTCCCGTATGATGCCTTTAGACATAAGGTCTTGAATAATATCGCGAACCTTCAACTTTTCGCTGTGAGACATCTTATACGGGCGATAATGTACAGGGACATCGCTGCTGAGTTGAATGCGCATACATCCGGTATTGACAGTTGATGTAGCGGTTCCCGAGATCATGTGTTCTGAATAATCTTCTAAGATAGCTTTTAACTTAGTCAAATCATCACCAGTTAAAGGAGTATTAATAACGGGCTGCACATTCAACGCCGCAGTCGACACAGTCAACGGATTTGAATCACGAATAATGCGTTGAGTATTCTTAGTTCGTATGTAAACAACGCCATCTCTATTGAGCACATCTGTTCCGATGATAACAGGGGCGTTCATACATTCGCTCGGAACTACTAACAAATCTACCTGCAGTGAGATACCTTCCAATTCAATTGTAAGCGTCACATATGAATCAATTTGAGTAACTGACTCACCTACCCCCTTTATTTGACAGCTAGTAGTTTTCTTAGCACAAGAAAAATATGTTACAATCGAGGACGATATCAATGATACACCAATGGCTCCAGTGTCGATTAAAATGTCTACTGGAATGCCCTGAATGACACCTACGACAATATCACTGCGCTTTTGCAAAGGAGCCGAGCAGAAGTTGACTTTTTTGTTGTTATTACGTTGCTCATTAACACGTTGTCTGGCAAAACATGATTTTATGTCATGACCCGGCTTTTTGCAGTAAGCGCATGTGATTTCACTTGAAACTGGTTTATTTTCAGAGGAAGATGGTTTCGATCCAGAATCGGTATTAGCACTAGACTTAGGTCGTTTTGGGCACGAAATTTGCCTATGTCCAGACTCACCACAACTATAACACTTGGTTAGAACTTTCTTAAAACCGTGCGATTTGTTCTTGTCCCTATTGACAGTAAAATGGTGATTTGTGCGTTTACTTGTATCTGCAACTGCAATTTTAATAGGTTTCACAAAAGTAGACAGATAATTGACGAAATCAACTGGTTTTAAGTTAGCATTCGTTGCTGTTGCCTTCACTTGAGGATCAGTTATTCCTCTCAAAACAATATCTGTGATTAAATCATCGCAAAGACCTTTTACGATACGCAACCGCAATAGTGACTTCCGTGCATACTCGGCATAAGTACGGTACTTATCCGAGTTAGTCGACATTACCTCAAACAAAATACCCGCCGAATCTATTCTTTTAATGCACAAAGGTTTGAAATCAATTTTAAAGTTTGTCCACGTTCTATCATTTGATACCCACTCATTGAGCCATGATTTAGCATCACCTTTTAGACAGTTCCCTATGCGCGAAAGACATTCGTGGTCGCTCCATTTATTGGCAAGTTTAGCCCTATCGACTTCACTAAACCATGTATCAACGTTATGGATACTGGGATCGAAATTAGAGACGTAATAATGACTAGTACCTACGGATTTTAACGAATGTATCGCTTCAACAATTTGTTCCGTGCCTGGTCCAGCGGCGGGCTCAATTGACACTGGGGCATGCGAACGCCTCTCTAGCGCCTCCAAACGTGAGAGCACAGTATTTAAAGAGTCACAATTTCTCTGCACTGGCGGCAAGGAAGGCGTACGCACAGACCGTGAAGACCTCTCTCTGCGGTTAACATTAGTTGCACGACATGGCGAGTACCTATCACGACGACATCCTCGATCACGACGGCAGTCTCGCGAGTCACACCTCCGAGAACGTCGTCCCTGCGAAGCCGATCGACGACTGCGCACACGCTTAGCATGCGATGAACGACTGCGCGGGCAGCTACACGAGCGTCGGTCTCGGGAACGCCGATCCGGAGAACGTCGGTTACACGAGCGCCGATAACGCGGTGTGAAACTACGTGAGTGACTGCGCGAGTTCCGAGTTTCAAGCGATCGATCCCGCGGACGGCTATGCGAGCGTTTACCGCCGCGTGAATGTTTATTCGGAGAACGATTATTACGCGGGCACCTGCTACGCGACTTAGGCGAGCGTCGATTACGAGAACGTGAACGTCCCAGCTTATCCATGTTTCAAACTCTGTTATAAACAACAAAACAAACGGCAACACAAACCTAGTTAACGTAAATGACTATAAAATTATAAGGAATGTAGGTAAGCGAAGAAAAAACAAAGCGTCAACACAAATAATGTAAATGACAGTTAACGAACGTAAACAAAGAAAAGTACTCTCCTAAGAAAATTATATTCGTAACTTTTAAACTAACGAAACTTTGTTCTAAGAAATGGATGAGAACAATAATCAGGATAAAAGTGGGAATGTTTTCTTTATCCCACTTCTGATATTAGAAATCAGAAACGGATAAGATTAAAAAAAAACAAACTTTACTTGACCTAAAATTATCACAATTTACAAAACAAAAACAATCAAAAATGACACAAAGGAATTACTCAAAATACAGTAAGAAGAACACAAATTAAAGACTCACGACCTTCTCGTACGACGGATGACAGCAGAAAGAGAGCGCGCGCCCCTTTTACACTGCTTTTATACCGTCATCCGCCGTACCCCTACCCTCAACCTAAATAATAGCCAACAATATATATATATATATTGGTCTAAAACTGTGGTCTAAAAAAGTTAAATAGTTTATGTAAAAGTATTTGGTCCAGTGTGATGGGAGGTGACGGATATCCCCTAATCCATCACCCCTGAACTTGCCGTCGCCCGGTGCGTCTGCTGCAGGAAGGGCGAGATCCTGTCATCTCCCTCACCCTTTTCGCAGCTTCCTGCTGTGACATCACACTTTCGCAGAAGGACGTCACCGCATCCCAGGACTCTGCGCTGCCGACCATCGAGCGAACAACGGTCGGCAGCGACAGGTCTCCTCCCACCTCTGGCAAGAGGGCACGGTGACGTGAGTGCACAATGTTGCACAAGCATGTATTAGAGGCGTTAAACCGCAGCTTGCAGCACATCCGCGGCAACCAGGCGCTGATGGGCGGCGTTGTTATTTTACTCGCAGGTGTTTTCAGACAGTCACTGCCAGTTATCGAGAGGGGCACACCGGCGGGTAAAATAAACGCATGTCTCAAGGCGTCGCCACTGTGTCCAGGGTCGAAAAGCTCCCATCCCATCTTACGTGCAACATTCGCGTCCAACTGTACAATGACCATGAATCAGGTGTCTTTGCAAATAAGCTGCTGCAAATGGGAAAATTTTAATAATTTGCGTAAGGTATCGGGCGCAGATGGGAAAATACTATTTTCCAAAGAATTTTCCCATTCAGTGGCTGCACAGGATGAACTTATCATGCACGTTTTTTTTTTTTTAAATTTGGAGGTTAATATAAATAATGAAGAGTGGTTGTGTAAAAAGGCAGTGCTGTCGCCAAAGAACGAGTGGATTAGTAAAATTAACCAAAAAAATTAGACCGTCGATATACATACAAGGTATAGTTTTGCATCCTCGTCAAATTCAAGGAGGTAACTATGCTAATGATTCTCGACCTGAATCAATAAAAAAATAAGTACATATTTTTTATATTTTTTCCTAATATCGGAAATCGGTAAGTGTACACCAACCGTATTAAAACGCGGCCCGTCTAATACTAGCCCTATAACCGCGCTTTCACACACACAAACAAACGCAGAGGTTTATTCGATAAACGGGTGATTCTCCTCTTTTGAGAAAGGCTTCTTTCTGAAATAGTGTCAAATTAAAGCAACTAAAAAAGCAACGTTTATTATTATTGACCAGGTACCGTAATTTATATTGATTATTTACGTCTTCTATGACAACCTCCTGAATTTTGACGAGAATGCAAAACTACACCTTGTGTATGTAGATGATCGTCGGCGATTCAAAAGTATAGACATCATACGCACTGTGATAGCTAATGACGAGAGTACTGTTTTCAACTCCGGTTAACTGGAGCTTTATGTTGCGTTTCAGTTCTGCTAATGCGAAACCTGGATGCACCCAGACTGTGCAACGGTACCAGGCTTCGTATCACAGAGCTGGGCAGTAACATTATAAAAGCCGCCATTATTACAGGATCTGCTAAAGGAGAGAGCGTTTTAATTCCCTGCACACCCATTATTCCAAATAACTTGCCATTTCAATTAGAGATGTTGCAATTTCTCTTAAAATTGGCTTTAACTATGACGATCAACAAATCTCAGGGACAAACCTTAAAAGTGCCAGGTATTCATCCGGGCACTCCATGCTTCTCACATGGTCAATTATATGTTGGTTGTTCACGTGTTTCAAGTGCCTAAAACTAGCATGTGCTGACGGAAAATAAAAAGACATTTAATATTGTATACAGAACGGTATTGGAATAAATAACTATCGCCCAGCAAGGCGTTTGATTGTTCACTTTCAAAAATATAATTGTATAGCACCATAATGTTCTAGTTTTTAAACCATAGCGTCTCCTCAACGCCACTTAATTTTGTTTCGGACCTCTGCCACCCAGAATTATAGCGCCTAAAAAGGACGCTTTTTTTAGTCATCGCCCATTATTACATTTTGATCAGGCTGTTAGTTCTCACACATAACATAACATAACGCCTGCAATCCCCGAAGCGTTAGGCAGGGGTGTACCTAATCGTACAACCACATTTCACCAGTTTTGTTGAAGTCCCATGTAGTAGGGAGCTAGCCTATTGCCATCAACCGGGCACAACTACAGATTCCAATCGCGCTTGCGACCACTCGGCCAAAGAGGCAGTCTCACATATACACATCAAAATTTACCCTTTAGGAACTCCAGACTTGACAGTTACAATTTCAGATTCAAACCCATTAATAACAACCTTTTGTGTCCTGTTAAAAATATATGATGCAAACCATCGAAGTAAATTGCCTCGGATACTGTTGTAGGCAATCTTTTCCAAAAGTCAGTGTACACAGCGTCTACCTGGAATTTCTTGTCCATATTTTCAAAAAGATGGTTAGTGAAGATCATTAGATTAGTAGCAGTCGAACGCCGTTTAACGAACCCATGTTGTTCGGGTATAATAAGGCAATGTAATTGAGAATAAAGAGCGCTCTACACTAGTATCTCAAAGTTTCGACAAGGTGGAAATAAATAATAGATATGGGACGATAATTCTCCACATTGTCTTTGTCTCCACTTTAACAAATTGCATATATGAGTAGGGCTATCAGACAAGGTACTTTAAGATACATACTTGCTGGGGAATTAGTCTTGCCCTTTCTGTTGGATACAATTATGTTCAAAAAATAAAGTAATAATGGTAAATGTAAGTAGATAAATAAATAAATAAAAAATACTCTAAAAAAATACTTTACGTTTTTAGGTATACTGTCTTTGACTGAATTAATATAATTTATAAAACAAATAACAGATTCATCTTGAAATAATTTACGGGAACCCGAGAAGTGAATATAGTCGCACAGGGTTTGATACATTTTCCACTGAATCCACGCACGTTTTGATCAAAGACTTTGTAAACCAAACAGGAAATTGTGAATTTTTAATTCGAGTTACTGGAACATGTTGTCTAATTATCCCGTACAAAGTGTTGACAACCTGTGCAACGGTCAGATGAGCTAGTTTGGTTTCCCAATTTATAGAACTGAATTCTGCATTTATGTCAGGATATTTAGTTTTATGGTAGTTGTACCTAGGTACAAAACGGCATTTCATGGGGCTAAGTTGCCTGTTGAGATCAACAAACACTGAAAAGGGAGGATGATGGGTGTCAGCCGGCAGTAGTGACGTACAAGATACAGTCTGACAGTCAGTGTTGGAAATAAACAAATCAAGTATTCGTCCGAGATTATTTCTAGTCTTATTTTATTGTGACTCGTTAACATGAAATTAATTAAGTATAAGCTTGCCGCTTGAAATTGTGATGGTATCTGCCACTGCATAATTACCCGGATCCAACCATTTTATATGGGGCAAGTTGAAATCTCCAGCAATAAATAATGATTTGGCATGTCTAAATACTGCCTGCATATTGCATCACTAGTGCGAGGTGGTATGTACGCTACACTGATAACGTGGTGTTTAAGAGACTGAGATGTAGGTAACTGAACCACAAGCTGTTCGACACAAGCATGGGTAAATTGTGTCACCATGGCAGTGGCTCGCAGCCCACGAAGTATGGCTATTAAGACACCCCCACCCTCACGCTTTTTCGTCGCTGAACGATCACGATCACATCTGACGATTGTGTAGTGATAATCAATAAAGTCGCTATCGTGAATGCTTGAAATGAGCCAGGTTTCAGTGAGTATGGTAACGTCATCAGAACACGACATGATGCTCATATAAAGCGTGTGCAACTTAGTACGAATTCCTCAACAATTTTGGTAATAATAATATAAATATCAGAAGAATAGAATGGAATAGAATATACTTTATTGTACACCAAAATTGAAACAGAACGGTAGAATGAACGGTGAACGGAAGATAATTAGTAGCCATAGATAACAATTGTAAAAGTATAAACAAATTAGTACGGCAACATTCCGGTATACAATTAGACATCCAAAGTAAAGTGGAACCAGAAATTATAACTGTTTGTTTTCTCTTTAGCCATAAATGACGCTTTGTTTAACATAACTATACGAGTAATTATGATAAATCACGCATCGACTCTAAAATCCACTTTATCTGATTGATTGGCCGAAGGAATTACACCATTATACACAAGTATAGCTGATTTAACAAAATAATGGCTCATTTACATTAGGTCGTTTGACCGATTCGGTTGCAACCCGTATTCGGTCAACGACTAGTGTAAAAGTTTGAATCAATTCATTGATTTTATTCACTTGCAAACAAACCTAATGCTGACAAAAATATGATGCACAATAGTTCAGTAGCCGATACAGTCATACCGCAGTCAGGCTAGTAAGGAATGCAAATTCAATTTGGTCAGATCTCAAGCCATTTTTAGAGATTTCAGTCACTTGGAAGTTTTTCTTGGTCTCAAGATCTCGACTGCACCTACTCGTCGAGATTACAAACGAAATGTCGAGATTTTTCATCTTGATCTCGCCAGATTGCCAGTTGAGCTATATGGCCAACCCAGCCTTACCACGTGAGATAACGAAAGGTCAGTCTACACTCGAGAATAATTAATTGCAGGTTCAGTGTATCAGTGGCTATATAATGTGCTGTGGTCGTGCACTCCTAGCTGCCACCTCGTGTGATGTGGAGACCACACGTAGCTGCGACAGGAAGCGTCTCGCGATACGATCAGTCGTAAAGATAAGTCGCAGGAGGAACCAGTAAGGACGTCGTGATGCGCCGGCGCACGATGCGCACTTGTAGCGCCGCGTCGGGAGAGGTTCCCAGCCCGCGCCGGCGCGGCGCGCCGCCATGTGTCGCGACTTGGACTATTTCTAAGTGCTGCGAAACTATAATACATATACAGTGAAAATTGGTTAAGTGGGACCTGGATAAGTGAGAAACCTCCATAACTGCAACTCATGCTGAGGTCCCAACACTTTGGCACTGAATTACCTCTGTTAGTGGGACGAGGTAAGCCTCTATATCCGGGATTTGTTCTTTCGATTTATCATCATAGTTACCTCTATAACTGAGACAGCGAGTAAATTTTATATGCATTAACCTCTGTAACTGAGATAACATTGTTTGTTTACTCATTCTTATTCTACCCACAAATTCCACACGTAATTCCAAGTACGTAAGTAATTTTGAGCTTCAATTACCTTCAGTTTTAGTTTCGCTTTACTATCATACAGATGTTTATTTGAAAAATGCCAAAACGAAACCTACAATCGTTATCATTACGTGAAAAACTGAAGTTAATATCCGTTTATGAAAGTGGGAAGACACGCGAAGAAATTTGTGCCGAATTTAATGTGCCAAAATCTACTCTTTGTAGAATAATTCAGAGTAAACATAAAATTGCTGAAATAACCTGTATTCTCACCTCTATTAATGGAACCCTCTGTAAATGAGACAGATATTTATTTATACCTGTATATCTGAGACACTGGGTAAGTGGAATACCTCTATAAGTGAAACGACATTGCAGGTCCCTTGATGTCTCACTTAACCAGGTTTCACTGTATTTCATGTTAGGTTAGAGATCTACGCTTCATGAATTGATAATGAGGTTAAGATTACATAACATTTTTAGGGATTTTATTTATCCTTTATTTATTTTTCTAACTTATTTTAATATTTTTAAATATCCCTATACAAAATCAATATAAAAAAACATTTAAAAATATATAAAATAGTAGCCCACCAGCACCGGGAACAGGGTCCGAGCTACCGGTGGTCAGGGCTCTTGAGAGAGGAACCTCCTAACAATACGTGCCGTGTCCAGAAGTATTGCCTTTTGAATCAAGCCCTTGATCCAGCCGCCAAGCGAGAGCCTCTTCAGATGTTGGTCGAGGCTCTTGGCTATTAAACCATTGGCTGATACGACTATCGGCACAATGACTGCTGTACTCACGTCCCACATGTCGACAACCTCGCGAGCAAGATCTAGATACTTGAATTGCTTATCTTTCTCTGCTTTCACGAGGTTCTCGTCATGCGGGACCGTTATATCAACGATCATTGCGCGACGCTCCAATCGATCTATCACCACAATGTCAGGCTTATTAGCAACAATAGTCCTGTCAGTGACGATAGGTCGATCCCAATACAACGTGATATTACCATCATCGACAACTGGGTCGGGCGCATACTTATAGTATGGCACTTCTGATTCCACAAGGTTGTACTTCAAAGCAAGTTGCTGGTGGATAATCCTAGCAACGAGGTTGTGTCTGTGCAAGTACTCTCCGTTAGCCAGACGAGAACACCCAGAAATAATGTGTCGGATCGATTCTCCCGGACGGTGGCATGCCCGACATATGTCAACCGTGCCATTTAGGGATTTATTATTATTATTTCCATTTATTTCGGACAGGATCCATATAAGTGTTAGTTACAGTTTTCTTAAGATCTATGTTAGTAAGTACCTACATAATCTATTAAACATCAAGACAACAATAATTTTAACAGTTACAATCTTCCCGTAACTATTCCCACCCAGTGAGCCTGTATGGGACAGTCGTGGCGTGATGCTATCATTTGCAAAATGCTGTTGGTGCTACCGCGCAGTCTATCGAATAATGACGCCACTTTCTTACGCACTATAGCGTGGAAACCGTCAACGCGCGCATTTGCGAACATTTGCGACGCACTACAATGCCGCGGCAACCCCAACAGCATTCGGAAAGCATTATTATACTGAATACGCAGGACGTTGTAAGCTCGTTGCGTATACCGAACCCACAGACCGCTCGAGTAAAAAGATTGGCAAAATGCCCTAAAAAGTGTTATCTTAACTTCTTTAGTACATCGAGCGAACCTACGGGCCAGCATATTGCTCCTTACCGCAAACGCCCTGCGTTCTCTTTCTATATCTTACTTAGTAGGATATTTGGATATTTATTTGGATATATTACTTAGTAGGATGAAAAACACGAAACATTTAGACATGTTACGTTCTGCTACTCCGAAAAACTGAAATTGGAGTTAAAAGATTGTCGATCCATGAATATGACTACAAGCATGAGCGAGTAAAATACAACATCAATGCTATGCACGAATACTTCTTCCGTTGTTTCCAAGGACGAAACAAAGTGGCAGTGGTGGTTTAGAAGGTACGCCAACGGATCAACAGTGCGTTGTTGAAGGTAATGGGGATTGTTCGCAGAGGCGCCTCGCCACCAGCTTATCCGCCAGGGCTAGTCATGTGGCCCGTGACGAATGCTGCAGAACCATGATTGTATCAACTCATGTTTTTTTGTTGTAAAGTTATAGTTTCCTTTATTTCAGTTGAGGCATCAGCCACAATCATATTATATATCTCTGGGCGAGTTGCCTGCAGCTTCAGGCACCCCTCCCGAATGATAAAATAAAAGGAATAAAATAATAAGTTCCTCATCAAAATGTTTATGGAAACAGTACCTACACGTGCCTACTAAGACTGCGAACTTGCCGCCTCACGCTTCAGGACGCGCTGCAATCGACTTGAGATTGGTTGGTATGCATTTGAAATCATACCCCTTTATTACGACTGCTACATAAGTAATTCGGTTCGCAAAGCTTTTTAAATTTAGATTTCAGCTCTACAAAGGAGTGAAACACGAGTCTTTCGCATTTAAATCAGCGTCACCCTTCGCTACACAAAACAAACTTAATATCGGCCGAGAGTCCTCAGCGCGCCCCCCTCAAAGAACTGCCCCTCCCCCCCCCCCCACGCGCGAGCACAGGTCAGGGGGCGCTCATTATCCGCGCACAGGCTCCGCAGTCGGTGCGAGCCACTCGACACCTGTACCGTGTAATTGTCTCGTCGGCACCACTCGGGCACTCCGGCACTCCAGCACTCCGCCGGCGCCGGGAGGCGACCCGCACGGAGCACAGACCCACTCACCACTTAATTACATAAATTAATGATCTGTTTCGTTGACGTGACATTGACTATGGCGTGTAATTGAAGGTGTTAACAAGATTTTCATGATCAGTATATAACTTGGAACTGCTTAGCACTAGGATCTTCTTTCTGTGCTTGCAATAAAAGCACGGTCTGAAATAACTGTCACATCCATAAAAATATAAAAAACTTGTTTCTTAAAACTTTGGGCACGCTGTAGGTAATGATCACTGACAGTCGTTGTTGCAGGTCATTTTTATTTGACTTTGAAGAAGAAAATATTACAATGAAACACTCTCATTCCTCAGTCCTGCAAACACGTTTTTACAAACCATCATGTGTATGATGGTTTGTTACAACGTGTATACCAAGAACCAATCCATTGTTTCGAGAACTTAGTTCGGGGACTGCGAACAAAGCAAGTGAGGAGGAAGTCTCGTCGTGTTTAATTGTCAATTAATGTTATTAAAACAATACGTGGCGTGTTTGTGATGCAAATGTCGGAGATCTCCTCCCCTGCGCCACCCCCGCCCCTACCCCGCCAGCGCCCGCCGCGCTCGCATCAACACTTTTCCTGCGACGAGACGCACTTGAGCACAACACCAGCACGTTATAATGGACGCAGTAATTGGTACACAGCCAAAACAAATCCTTTTGACATAACAAGTTTAATTCAATTGCTATCCCTGAACATAGCTGTATGGTGTAGCTGCAGCTGAAATTTTTAGCACACCTTCTATAGACCATCACGGCCATCTGTTAATGTACTAAATACAATAACTAGATTGTCAATCGTTTAGCGATAAATATATCGAAATTATTATGAACTACTTTTTTACGGAAAACTTCGGCGTAGACGGCTCGTAGCACCTGCTAACTTGTCGTACTCTGCAGTAGCGCATAATGTGGAAATATGTACTATCAAAAATCGTAATTTTGTCAATATCCTAAGTGTTAGCACTTCACATCGTCGCGGTCGATATAAAACTTAATACAATACTGACAACAGCATAAAAGTTTAACAACAACAACAATCGGGCTATTCTTGAGACAAAGACCAGCAAACGATCTGAAGTCGTACAATACAACACACCGCTACGAAATAAGCGCGACTTCAATAAAGAGTTGTGTGAAATATTTCCAATAAAGAGTATTGAATGGTGGTGTATGCACAGCGAGGGGTGTCGACTGTCGATCACGCGGTCGTTGCGTCGCGTCGCGTGTCGCAGCTATTGTATGTGCACAATATTGCGCAGCGCAAACAAACATGACGCCACGCAACACCGAGCAGAAGGCCCACACAGACTAGCTACTGTCCATGAACATGAGTAAGTGTCAGGCTACTCGCTTGTCTACTTGAGCTCTCTGCTATCGCAAGTAGACGATACTTTCCCGAATTTCCCGTTAACACACAAAAACATTAAATTACACAGATATTGCTAGAATATTACGGCTTATGTACAAAGACGAGCTTAGCAGCAAAAACCTGTCTTATTTGTTTGTGTTTTACTTTTAACACTCTCATATATATTTTGTTCTACTGACGTAACTTGTTCGCCGTGTCGTGGGACTGCGCCGGCGTTGGGGCGTCCCGCGCGGCTCGAAGTCTCCGCGGGGCCGGCGGCGCGCGATCAAAGGCCTTACTAATGCCATTAAACAATGCCCTAATGATTCGTTATACGTCAATATTCATAAAAAGAGGATTGATTGGCGCGCGGTGTATTGATGCGCGGATTTGTTTGCAAACCTCCCTTACGCTTTGTTTCTCAAATTACTATTATTCCAACAAAGGGTCGAATCAAATAAGTTTGTCAAGGGGATAAAAACGGGAATGAATGCAGTGTCGGTACGACATACGTATGTTACGAGCTGGGTACGGTATAAATTGAAACACTACCAATTAAACACTAAATAACTTGAATAATCTCAAACCACTAATAACTCAATCACAAAGTCATTACTGATCACTATTCAGTTATAGTTCACTTCGAAGTGTTTCGCTGTGTAGCCAAAATCAGACTGACTGTTCCCGTTTTTTTTTTGTTTTATGAATGGCATCTCGCAGTTCAACCTAGGAGGTTGTCGTCTGTGGATGCCTTGAATTTAAGGCCTCCAGCCAGGGCAAAAACACTTACAAACTAAGCGACTACACGCTAAGGGCACCTCCTGTGGGGCTCGGACCTCGGCTTAGGGCGTCGCTGGGGGAGGGCAGCAAGGGGACAGGCTGGATCTGAGTGGTGATATTATTTAGGGCTGGTTTAAATCTACTGGCACAGCGTCGCGGGCTGGCTCGAGCAAGGGTCGGGGAGGGCAATTACCGGGACGTCGCGACGGTCCTCGACGGCGAGGGCGGAAATACGGCGGTTTGGATCGAGGTTTACGCTTGAGGAGCGTACTAGTTTCCCTACGGCTCTCCTGGAGGAGAGTGATAGCGTCGTCGGGTGTGACTAGAGTGTGTCTTGGTCGGCGAATCTGACTGATACGCGAGGGGTCGTATCGAGCGGCCGATGCGATCAGGGGATTGCGATGTTTTATTGCACGATCGAAGAAATGCTTGGAAAGGCGTTTCATGAACTGCAATATGGTGGGCATCCTAAGGTCTACGTTGAGACGTTCGTTGCGTACGTAAAAGGGGGCACCCGTGACCCTACGTAAGTATCGGTTTTGGAGCGTCTGCATCCTATGAATATAGCGGGGCTTGGTATGTGCGAACACAACACAAGCGTACGACATGATGGGACGGATCACTGCGTTATAGAGGCGCAACTTGCACTTAAGTGACAACTTGCTCTTAGCCGCTACCATAAAATGAAGCCTACTCATAGCGAAGGCACCTCGGTCGCGAGCTGCTTTGGTATGTGCCCCGAAGGACAGGTGTTGGTCTAGTATGACTCCTAAGTATTTGGCTTGCTTCTCCCAAGGGATAGGCTTACCGTACATAGTGAGCGGACGGGTGACTGTTCCCGCAAACTCGACGGGTATTTATATGGCGATAAGATCAATGACAGGTATTAATAATACCGACAGCTGTGAACCTGTGTTCAAGTCTCTAAAATTACTCACCTTTCCATCTTTGTATATACTTGAAGTTGTAATATTTGTTGGAACTAACAGACACCTATTTACCCTAATGGAAGATATACGAACACGGCCAGGATCTGTTAGATCGTAATATAAAAATCTAATGTTCACAGGTAGACACAAAACAGCATTATTGAAAAAAAAGTATTTTCACTTCAGTAGCTCAAACATGTAGGTTTTGCTGCCTGAAATCAGTGAGCAAAATGCGATTTTGCTCACTGAGTGAGACAAAGTAACTTTTTAATTTTTGTTTTCAGAAAACCACGAATATCTTATTCAGCCTTGGGTTAATCATACAATTCGAAACATTCACACTCTATCTCTTTCCCGCCATTAGAAAGAGAGAGAGACAAAGACCAGCCCTTTCGAAGTTCCGATTTTGAATTCTACCTCAAAGACAAACACGTTCGGAATTTCGTACTAACTAAAGAAATTTTGCAAAAAGATAATTGTCTTTTAATGTAATTTATTGAATTTTTAACTTATTGTTGTATTTAAAAGAAAATAAGTATTTACTGCAAATAAAACTGATATTTAATCTGTAAACATTTATTTCTAGTTTCAATAATGTTACGTAATATATTTTGAATAATAAAATATCATGGGTTCTATTTCCGAACACGCCTTAATTTAAATAAAAGAGCGGGAATAAAATTTCGTGGCTGGCGTTTGATAAGTTAAAAAATATTAAAATAATCGTAAAATATGTGTGAAACTAGCGACGAGAACAGTATTTTAACACCGGAAGAGTTAAAACAACAAGTTATTAATGCAGAATTAAGTTTCCTACCTGAGAAGTCACTCGAGAAATATCTGAAAGCATACCATGTCTTCAATGAATGGAGACTTAAAAAGGGCGCAAGCAGTTTTTCGGAGACGGTGTTGCTATCTTATTTTTTAGATTTATCACAGAAGAGGCGATCATCTACAATGTGGAGTATTTACTCAATTTTGAAAGCTACTTTAAAAACAAAACATAACGCGCATATTGAAACATACGCAAAACTCGTATCTTTTCTAAAAAGAATGTCAGTTAAGGCTAAAAAGTCCAAAATTTTCACAGCCCTTGACATAGACAAATTTCTTAATGAAGCTCCGGACTGCAATTTTCTTGCCGCTAAAGTAAGTGGTACCTATAAATCTATGTTGATAGTTGTTAAAATTTGTGTGTAGACTGTTATGTATAAAGGTACTTACTGCCTACTACTAATTTTTGGAGGCGCAATGAATCCTAGTCTGGCTTAGCAATACTGTTAAAATATTTATTACGAAATGTAAAAGATGCTGTAAATGTTAAATTATGCATATTAATTATGTAATATTTTTATTACAGGTTGCACTGATCATAGGAATTAGTGGAGCCTGTCGCAATAACGAGTTATTACAGCTAACAGTTAATAATTTCGAAAAACATTCAGATACATTACTGTTAAGTGTTAGTAAAATTGAAAAATACGAAGACAAACCTTGACAGATCTTTTGTCGTACGCGAAGAATATGTAACTATTGTAGAAAAATACCAAAAACGTCCAGCCAATATAAAAACCGACCGATTTTTCATACAATACCATAATAATAAATGCTCAAGACAACCTATGGGAGTAAATAAAATAGGTGCTATACCGCGAGAAATTGCCATTTTCTTAAAACTGGAAGAGCCTCAGCTATACACGGGTCACTGCTTTCGGAGAACTTCGGAAACGCTCTTGGCTGATTTCGGAGCCGATCTCACCACTTTAAAACGTCACGGCGGGTGGAAGTCCAATACGGTTGCAGAAGGCTATATTGAAGACTCAATAGAAAATAAGTCGAAAATCTGTAAGCGTATAGTGGAAACAATAAGTCTGAATTCGACCTCGGATCCTTGGTCTCACCCACGCCCATCCACTTCCAACGACGCTCAGTGTACATAAACAGAAAGCCGATCAGAGTCACCAACGTTCACCGTTGTTCCTTCTCAATCCGCCACTGAAACAGAAACTTTAACCCCAGATAATTAAACTCAACCCAATGCAACCATAACGTTGCCAAATAAATCTGTTACTTTTAATTTGCAGAATTGCAGTAATTTTACTTTTAACTTTTAAAATGTTCCATTTTATTGAATGGTAATTCTAATGGTACCTCTACCTACAATGTTAATTATTTTGATTCACAATAAATAGTTATTTCAATCGATTCCTGTTTATTATTTTATCTCCTAAAGTGTTCTCGCTGCTGAAGTGAAAAGTTATGTGTGTTACACGAGAGCAAAGTTTTTTGCATCTCGTGCCTTTGACTCCCTCGCCACACTCAGGATTCAACTTTAGAATCACTCGCTACGCTCGTGATTCAATCGCTGAGTCCTTCGCTTGCTCAGGATTAAAAATCAGCACTCGCAGCAAAAAACGACTTTGCTCTCTTGTTGCACAAATAACTATTGTCAATGGGGCCCGTCATATATAATAAAATACCCCATACTATTAAAGATCAGACATTAAGTATATTTAAGAAGAGGCTAACATCATTACTAATAAATAAATGCTATTATTCAGTACATGATTTTTTGACTGATAAGAGTTTATAATGTTATATTAGGTAATCTATCAATTTTGGTGCAAATTTAATTATTTATTTTGTTTTTTTTTTACTATTTTTAGAATTAGATTATTATGTTTTATTTATTGTATTCATGCATGAATGATGTTTGTTCCATCCATCCACTGTACCTTTGTTTATATGTATACTTTTGTTTTTTGTTCAACTGAGTGGATCTAGAAACTTTTATAACTACTTTTTACCTTTGCATACCGTAAGGTAGAGTGTGAAAGAACTATTTATTAAAATGTGAACACCTTATTTTGTGGGTAAAAAATCAGAAATCATTTATTTTACAAAGACTGTGGGTACAGTCTTTGCAAAATAAATGGTTTCTGATTTCCGACCCATCCTTCGAGAAAGTTCACAACTTTCTGGTACCTTCATATGGCCGACCCATTCTTCGAGAAACTTCCACAACTTTCTGGAACCTTCCACAAAAGTTCCACAACTTTCTGGAAGCTTCGAGAAAATTCCATAGTGGAACATCGTAGGGTTATATCTTCTAAATAGTTCTATGGTGGAACATTCTAGACTCGAGCGTTCTCTTGAATGTCCTCGTAAAGCAGCCGACGTAACAGTTAGCTTCCAACCAGTCCGGTTTACACAAGTCACGTCACATTAGTGACAACTAGTTTCGAACTAGTCAGGACTACGCTCGGACTAGTGATAACTAGCTTCGGACTAGTGACGTCGAATTTGGAACTATTCAATGCTTTTCATATTATTAAGTTTGATACAGATATGGGCGGGCCTCATCTCATTGCAAAATTTTCCAACATCACTTCCGTACATTTTGTATGAAACATCGCAAACTACAGCCAGGGCGCACCGCGCATTTTTTGTAGTTACTGAACTCCTTTATGCTGCGGCCGGAAGGGGTGGCGATGTGCGCTTAGCTTTATTGTATAAATCAGTACGCAACTAATAACGTAAGGTTGACTTGGAAAATCGTCTTAGTTTTTAATTTGTCCAGAGCGGCCGGGCTCGCGGGCGACGGTGCGCGGGGCGCGGGGCGCGGGGCGCGGGGTAATCCCGGCCGGCAATAAGCCCGGATCAACCGCTCTAATGAAAACTGTCGCCTGACAAACAAGCCCGATAGATGTCGCCGCTAAATTAAACTATTTCGCGAATACATTAACTGAGCCCGTTCGGACATGCGCCTCCTTCTCAATTAGACATTTATTACTTCCAGCCCGTTTTACATATTGCCCCTAACATTTTTATCACGAATTCAAGGCTAACGTTTTGCGTTTATTAATGTATTACAATCAACGTTTCAGCCTCTATTTCTAAATTGATTCCGCTGAAATTGTTGTGTAGTGTTCTTGTCCTCAATTTAATCTCTTAACTCATTTCCAGTTATGGACATGGTGGTGATGGTGCTGGCATTGTTCTCCGGCATCTAGGCGAACGAAATGGCAGTATATTTAACTAACTGACCCACACAACTTCGTCTGCGTAACATTTGTGATTGATGCTTCGCTCCTATTGGTCGCAGCGTGATGTTATACATATAGCCTTCCTCTATAAATGGGCTATCCAACACTAAAATATTATTTCAATTCGAACCAGTTGTTCCTGAGATTAGCGCGTTCAACCAAACAAAACAAACAAACTCTTCAGCTTTATAATATTAAGTATAGATTATTATAAAATATTACTATAGATAGATATCAGCCATAATCGTGAGCAAATATAATCGAATAGCAGATACAACATAGGTACAACTCTATTCAAATATAATTACTTCTTACTTGTAATAGGGTTCTCGGAACGACTTCTAATTTGCATATGAAATCTGTCCGCTTCGGCACATAGGGAGACTACGGAAGCTTTTAAAAATGTTTTGTGTGATGTGTACGCAGACGTGATGCAGATAATTGAGAGATAACCCTTGACGAGTGACAATGGCCCGACGCGGTGCGTGGTTGGTGCGGTGCGGTACGAAGCGGTACGGTGCAGAGCGGCGCGAAGCCGCATGCCGCGTGCCGGCGCGACTCCTTTCTGTAATTAAAACGCAGCGAGGCGTGAGAACGCGGGGAGGCGCCCCGCACGTCACACACACGCGCTCGCCACACTTACCTCTCGTTATGATCGCCTCGCAGCACACAATGTTCTCTTTCAATTTTACTAAACAAACTAACAATTAAGAAGTTTAAACCCTCCTACACTAAATATACTCACTTAACTTTCCATTTATTGCAGTTCAACCAACTGGCTGGCCAATTGACAGCTGTACAACAAACAGGAATACACATGAACAGACAACGTCTAGTGTTGTGTTTTCATCCGTGGTTTGCCTTTTCCGGAACCTACGTGGTCGGCCTAATTGACTTGGCTGTGGTAAAATCATCAAAAATTTTCAATCGCTTCATAGTTTCGAAAACCAGAGGAAATCAGTCAATACTCTTCTATATGTAACGATAAGTTAAACAACTTAGACTTCCCTAAAGAGTTTGAACTTTGTGCTGATAAATTTTGTGATAATACCCCACCATAAATTTTTATTGGATAAAATGTATCGTCAAATTGTGTCTATATTAAGTGAAGTTGCGAGTATAAGCAGAACCCCAAAAGGCATTATAGGAAAAAGGGTATAAAAGGGTGGAACAAACATGTTAAGGAATTTCACACACAGGCTAGAATTAAATTTCAATTATGGTCTACCCAGTAGTGGTCCTATTTTTGAGGATATGAAATTAAGTCGTAAAATATTTAAATCAAAATTGAAATGGTGCATTAAGAACCAAGAAATAATAGAAATGGATATTTTGGCTTCACTCCATTCAGAAAAAGCTTTTCATCATTTTGGAAATGTACTAAAAGGCTACATAATACTCCAAGCCTACCAGTTAGCGTGGATGATAAAAACGATAACACTGACATAGCCAACTGTTTTAAAGACCATTTTAAAATGAGTTCAAATTTGTCACAGCAAGAACCCGAAATTCTGCAGTCAGAGGTCGAACATGCCCTTGGCTTTAGCTAAGTTACTCAAAAACCAAAATTCCAAAGGTGTGAAGCAGATTCTAAGCATCTGCAATTCTATCTGGAAGACCAGGAGATGGCCCGAAGAGTGGACAGAGTCCACTTCATAAAAAAGGCTCTACCAAAAATTGCAGCAACTACAGGGCCTTGGCACTTATTCCACATGTTAGCAAGATACTTCTGTACATCTTAAACAGCAGGCTAAAACACTTTCTCGAGCCATACATTCCAGAGGAACAAGCAGGTTTCGCTAAAGGCAAAGGTACGCCAGAAAAAATCCTGAACATTCGCCAAATCATTGAAAAGAGCTGGGAATTTAACAGCCCTGTATTGTTGTGTTTCAATGATAACACCAAAGCCTTTGTTTGTGTAGAATGGGACAAGCTGTGGGAGGTTCTAAAGGACATGGGTACGGCACAACATCTTATTGACCTAGTCCGATGCCTCTACATCAACAACCGCTCTTTCGTCAAAATAGACACCGACTGTTCAAATGTGTTCTCCATCAAGAAAGGCGTTAGGCAGGGATCCTCTCACCTCTGCTGTTCAATGTGTATGGAGAGTTTATCATTCGGTAAACTCTTGAAGGCTGGGAAAAGGGGTTTGCTGCTGGTGGAAAGCGTATTTCCAATCTGAGGTATGCTGACGACACCGTTCTCCTAGCTACAACACTAAGCGACATGGAGGAAATACTACACAGATTGGAGGTGGAATTAGGGCTTGCAATAAATTGGCAAAAAACCAAGCTTATGGTGGTGGCGGTGGTATCTTGCGGGAAAGCTATTGGGCGCCTATAACATCCAAGGCATCGATATTGTGGACAGTTTCGTTTATCTGGGCTCTACTAATATATAATGAAGGTAGCTGCGTCCCAGAAATAAAATGGCGGACAGCCATGGCTAAAGATGCTATCATGTGCCTTCAGAACATCTGGAAAAATCGTGGTATAAGGTACAAAACAAAAGCCCGATTGGTCAGAGGTAGATAGCAGGCTTAAAAACCGGGTCATTGTTGGCAATACCGAAGGCAAGAGAGCACGAGGCCGGTCGCCAACACGATGGTTCGACCAAGTAAAGGAAACTACGTCCTCAAGCAAATTTCAGCAGATGGAGATGGCAACTTTGGAACGGAGTTGATGGAGGCAGATTGTCCGTTTAAAGGGGTCCCATTACCACGATCCTCAGTAATGAGGGACCGATTGTAGAAGAAGAAGCCTTTTATTATTTCTCATTTTCATGCAGTTTTACAATTATATTGTTTTTCATGCAACAAAAAAATAATAAATATTTATACAAGGTGTTGCTTTGTATCCTTATCAAATTCAAGGAGGTAACTATGCTAATGATTCTAGACCCGAATCAATAATAAAATGGGTAGGTAATTTTTTATATTTTTTTCTTAATATCGGAAATCGATAAGTGTACACCACCTGTATTAAAACGCGGCCCGTCTAATACTAGCCCTATAACCGCGCAAACAAACGCAGGCGTTTATTCGATACACGGGTGATTCTCCTCTTTTGAAAAGGGCTTCATTCTGAAATAGTGTCAAATTAAAACAACAAAAAAAACTGCGTTTATTATTATTGATTAGGTACCGGAATTCATATTGACTATTTACGTCTTCTATGACAACCTCATGAATTTTGACGAGGTTGCAAAACTAAATCTTGTATAGTGGTGACAGACTGATCAGTGCGCCGCGCGCCGCGTAATGATATGATAGTTGATGTTACCATCCCGGTAACATCGACTATGGTAACAACGAGGAGAACCTTGCGAAATTTGAGAAAGAGAAACAAATAAAATATCTTACACACTAGTTTGTCGGCGGCATGTGGAATGTGAACTCGGCTATCATTGTGCCGATAGTCGTTACGGCCAATGTTCATCAGGCCTTGGCCGTAACGACAGATTTTCGTCGAGACTATCGCTAGGCGGCTGGATCAAAGGCCTGAGTCAGAAGGCTGCAGTACTCCTCCATACGGCCCGCATTGTGAGGCCCTAACCACCGGTAGCTTGGACCCTGCTCCCGACACCGGTAGACCACTATTTTTTTTTATATTTTTTTGTGAGTGTGTTTCTTAATATGTTTTTGTTTATAAGAAATATTTGAAAATGTAAAGAATAACATTAATGAATGAATTATGGAATATTTTTGTAACTCATTTTTAGTTCAATTATATGTATTAAAAAAATTAAAAGACATTTGACGTGTCGTGTCACTTTACAGGAAAAGTTAAATAACTTAATAGTTAAAATCGTTTTTACAGCCTCTACTTTGCGAAAGTTTCGTTTTAGATATACTGCACTACTTCGTATAATAATCTGGCCAAAATTCACAGTCTAAAGAGGTACGTTTTACGTAGCGCATGTTTGAAGAACACCCATAAGTGCCAGTGCATGCAGCCGCGGCTGTTTTAGCTTGATACTGAGCACGCGACGCCTGACTCCTTATCATCTGCTGCTGTTGCCGGGCTGCGCCGCAATGTGTTCATTGGTGGCGCAGAACCCTGGGCCGCCAACGGGACTACGCCAATACCTTTTTTGTGATTATTTTGTCCAGTTTGTGTTATTTAGTGTTTTTATATTAATTTAGTTTACTATATTTATTTCGTTTAGTCTTTATTTTTAAGTGTACCTTCTATGTATAGCAGCAGCAGCGATGCGGTGGTTGATAGTGCATGCCAATCTTCGACATCGCTGACCATTCTGGAGAGATGCCCGCTTTGTACCAAAGCACGGTTTTTTAAATGTAAGCGGGGTCTGAATGTGCATATTGGGAAAGTGCATAAACTACAAAATGCACCCACATCGGAACCTGTTTTAACACCCTCACCTACAACACTGGCAATATCCTCTTTCGACCCACTTTGTAAAACCCTTTCAAAATTCAAAAACTCCGTTTCTGTATTAAAGCGAGTTCCCCGAGGCGCTAGACCGCTTGTAACGCAAAACTTAGCAGGATGCGTGCGCCTTGCCGTCCGGGAGAACTCGCTAAGTGCTTGGGAACAACTGCTCACCTTCCCTTATCGAATGCTTCATTACAAAAAAAAAATTGGCAAACAAAAATACTTAACATCACAAATTAAAGACAATTGTAACATTTCGGCTCACAAGATTTAGATACAAAATTACCGACACAGAGATATACCTGTTCAAGAGGCATATCCAACCAAGTTAAGTGAAACCAAGTTAGGGGAAGGTGACATTAATGGAGCAGCCAGGATTCTCTTCAGTAGCGATGTCGTGGCACCGTGTTCTCCAAAAACACTCGCAGCTCTGGAGACCAAACACCCTGCCCCAGCAGATGGCCTTTCTTTTCCCGACCCTCCTGATTCGGACATACATTCCCACACCATTACAGGTCGAGAGTTGATCACAGCTGTTTGCTCCTTCCGGAGTGGCTCAGCCGGCGGCCTCGAGGGCCTAAGTCCTCAGCATCTAAAGGACCTTATCGGTTCAGGCGCCGGAGAAGCTGGTGAGCAACTCTTGAAGGAGCTTACAGCTCTGATTAACCGGCAAGGTCCAGCAAGGTGAACGAGGCCGTCATCGACGTCCTGTACGGGGTCAATTTATGTGCTCTGCGCAAAGGGATGGCGGCATTCGTCCCATTGCCGTGGGAACTGTCTACCGTCGTATGGCAGCCAAGATTTGCTGTAAATTTTATGGTGAGGCTGTTTCGAAAAAATTTCAGCCCCTGCAGCTAGGTTACGCCTCTAAAGGGGGCTGTGAGGCTACCGTACACGCTTTAACAACCTACCTAAATTCTGGCAAAAGTGAGGTCATTCTGAAGGTTTACGTAAAGAATGTCTTGAACTAAAAAAGAATTACCCCAAAGGAGAATGGGCACTTCTGGGCGGTTGGCGGCCAGTAATGAAATTAGCATCAAATGAAAGTACTGTTAGTAAGGAATAACTTTTACTATGAGCGTTATGTTGTATTTCATTTAGAAAATAAGATATTTTAACATCAGTAAAATGTAATTGTATAGAGCAATGTCGCATAATATTGCGTGTAGTGCTTAATCTTAACTTCAAAACGTATCGTATCATGTTATTTTTATTTTAACCCACCAATAGTGGGTTTAGAGACGCCCTTCCCGATTTGACACAATTCAATTACTCTGCTTATATGCCTGAAAACAAAGATCGTGGTGCAGATCAGCTCACAACCGAACAAGCGAATAGGTCTAGATTGGTTACTATATGCCGCATATGGGTTGTACAATTAATAAATGGCCGATTCAAGCGCGACTTCCAATTATTCCGCCAGAACTATTTTAATCGGGCTTTAAACCATATGTTCGAAGACTTTAAAATAGCAGCGTCACTAATTAACGCTTTCCAGGAGCCTATGCATGATAGCGTACATACAGCCACATTTGTGGTCATTATAAATGCCCACTTGAATCGACCAAATCACCTGGCGGACTATGTTATTCGTAATAATATAAACAGACAAAGAGCAACGTTCCAAAGCATCACTGGTGATCAGTCTATTTTTGACGATTTCCCAAATCTCACAGAAGATGAGCTTATTTAGTTTGATCTCGGTACGTATCAAATCAAGCTAGCCCGCTGTTATTATGCTGCGCACCTAGTACAGGGCTTCTATAATATTGAAGTATATCGAGAGCAACAAATAAGAGGTCTTAGCGACTACGTTACAGAGCAAGACGTTTGGTTATTACGTGTCCGAATCCAGTCTAGACATGTATGGTCTAGGATGTATCATTCGTATATTGTTGTCGACCGACAAATGAACGGACAAGAAGCTATCGCCCATTATTATTATTCATGTCTAAGTGGAAGGCGCACGGTCGGATGCTGCGCACATGTTATGAACGTGGTGTGGTATTTAGGCTGGGCAAGAATGATTTCTTGCTTGCTTTCTCCTCAGTTTGATAACTGAGGAGATTAGATTACCAGCTGTGGAATTAAGTGCGATTATAGATAATGAGTAGGCACTATTATTATAGGTAGATACTATCTGATGCCCGCAGTTTAGCTGGCATGGTTTGTTTGGTCTCCGTCTCTCGGGCTATTAAAAAATCAGATTAATCCATTGGATTCTACTGTAATACCTACATAGTATAGTTATTGAGCATGCTGATAATGTAATGTGTGCATTATTATATAATAAATATCTTTGAGACTATCATGGATTGTTATTTCCATGTATTCCCGTTCGTCCCCCCGATTTCGTCCACCTAGTGGGACGAACGGGAATTCATTATTTTTTTTCCCGATCGTCCCACTGATTTTGTCGGTGGGACGAACGGGAATAATTTATTAATATTTTTTTTAGTCCCGTTGGTCCCACCGAATAATTCCAGACTGGTTGTTTAATGGTCAAAAAAACCATGAGGATTTATTAAGGCCCAAACAATCACAGAATCAACTTTAGATACGTACTTCTATACGATTAGGTATAAAAATACATATACGCTTATATACATTCACATAAAATAAAAATAAAAAAACTCTTTTCCATAAACAGCTTTATATCTAATACAATTATGTATCTTTTCAAAGGCCGAAAACGCTCATTGAGCGAAAAAACCGACCACATCGCGATGTGTCAAACACAAAACGACCACGAAGCAAAATTCGGGCTGTGGCTGTTTTGATTTTCGACCACAACGCGTTCTGGCAATTTCTCGCGTTCTGAGCCTTTTTCAAACAGCCACAACCCGATGTCATGTAATACATATGTAAGGAACTTGCCGATGTTGATGAATAAGGAGATGCCAATTTTTGTTTTTGATGTTGCCATTTGATGATGAAAATTCTAGATGTCGGCTGAGAAAATGTTGAAATTCTCTACATTTAGGAGTCGTGTTCATGGTTTTCGAGGGCGCTGATGTCAAAACTAAAATCACAGATGGCGAATGTGAAAATTTTCAAAATTTCGTCGACTTCACTATCGGCGTCAGCGCCGCCGAAAACCATGAAAACGACTCCCATATTTTGCTCGTTTTGTGTTTGCCATATCGCGATGTGGTCGATTTTAAAACAGCCGCGACGCGAATTTCGCTGAGTGATCGGTTTTTTCGCTCAATGAGCGTTTTTGGCCTTTGAGCCTAACATATCTACCATCGGGCACTTTGCTTATGATTTTATTTATGTAAGTTTTTCTAAAAAATGTCCTACGCTTATTTCTGAATTAAGAAGTTGCATTTGACAACTCATAATATATTCTGGTCTGTCAAGATTGAATGTTAACTTACGCCGTTTTGGACTTTGTTTTGCTTTCGCGCTATATAAGTTGGAGTCTTGGTGTAAGCAATTTTAAATTTTTAGGTCTTTTTTGTCTATAACACTATTTAATTTATAATGCCAATTCTGCAAAGTTATTGGTGCGGTGTCGTTTACCAAAACTGCACCACACTTTTACAAAATTCGGTTGAAACTACTGTGATAGCATGTATTGCCGAAATTTTTCACTTTGGCTATCATCATCGGGGCTTTCGCCAGCGACATAAAACCAGCCTTCAAAAATACGGTCCTCAGGTAATAATGAAAGCACCGCACTTGGGGCTACTTGTATACAGAACAATTTATTTTGTAAAATAATTATTAAATCCAACCAAGTAACTAATTTGAAAAGTAAACTGCAAAATAACTATTAACATTTCATGCACAATATTATTTAGTGGGACGAATGGCACTAAACTAAGAAAATATTTCGATTCGTCCCCCTAAAATCCCGAGTGGGACGATCGGGAACAAATTTAATATTATTTTTGTAAATTCTCGTTCGTCCCACTAGGTGGACGAAGTCGGGGGGACGAACGGGAATACACGGTTATTTCACTTTCATACTACTAGATAAAACTATACTACGTGTTCAGAAACAAACGTGTATTTTATCAGTTTTTGAAGTACACCACAGTGATAAAACTTCTACACAGTAATTGTAGAACTAAACCACATCAATTAATAACAAAATCATTCTTGGCCGCGGACCGCCCAGGCTCCATACAAATTTACCCAATCTCCTTTATAGTTTTCTTTGGCAATGTTTGTAGAGTATGTTAGGAATATACTATGACTTCACGTTCCCATGCCATGTACCTTGACAAGTCCAAAAGAATACGCGGTCACGTGAGCGAAGCCGCGGGCACAGCTAGTGTAAAATATAATGATCACATAATAAAAACTAAAATTATTTTAAGTGCGTCAATTATTAAAGGTTAATATACTTATGAATAAACTATAACACAAAATAATAAAAATAAACTATAACACAATATTATTGAATAAAGTCTCTCAAGCGCCGTCATTGTAATCAATAGAATTGACATATCTTGCCTCAACAATTTTCTTGGCAGGGCATTCTTGACGCCTGTTTTGTGATTGCTTTGTTTTTAAAACGCAAGCATGTTGCACACTGTGGCAGTTCAGCATTTTTAGTGCACTCTTGAGATTGATGACCTCGTTTTCCACAATGTCCACACGTATAGGTAGCTTCCTGACAAGTCTTTGCAGCATGTCCATACTGTTGGCATTTAAAACACCCGGTCACAAGTGTGAAGTCCCTCACTGGGCAGGATGTCCAATTAATGTACACCCGGTTTTGGTTTATAAGGGCCTTCTTTATGCTAGCCGTCACTTCAAGGATAAAATTGCACGTAGGTCCTTCCTGTTTACCCGACTTGTGACTAAATTTTTTGGAGGCCATAAACGAGTCATGGGGTAAATTAGGCAGCTTGTCGACTAAATTCTGCTCATAAATGCAATTATACACTTCTTTTTCACACAAAACGGTCGGAACTCCTATCACTGCAATTCTTGGTCTTCTCTTATGGGGCTCTTCCACTTTCAGTCCACAACTACTAAGCTAAGTTTTTCAATATCGTCTTTGGTCTCCGTGCTAATAATAACGCCCCCGTCTTTAGTTTAGCGCAATCCTCTAACGTGCAATTTCATTTGTTCAGGGCATATTATTATATTTTTGGACTAACAATTTTGTGCTGTCACTGGATTTTAATTTATCTGTTGGATAAATTGCAATAGACAATCTGACGTTATTTGCGCTCATGTAACTATTTCTATTAGTTTTAACCATGTCAGCGAAGGAAATTTTATCTGCCATAGTTGTTTCGAAGCAGGTTTCCTAAATGCTAGCTCGAATGGTTTTCTGGAAATTTTCAAGACTATCCGTGAGCTCCCGTTTGTCTCTCAAAACTAGAGCAGAGTTTTGAAATTCTTTGGACTTGAGGGTCAAGTCCTGGTAGTAAACTACCAATTGTGAAACGCCATGTTCTACCTTGCGCGATAGGAAGTTGATCCTCAGCTTTTGTTCGGATTTCAGCTTTCCTTCTTGAGCAATGAGACAGACTTAATTTAGAAATTTTTCGATGGAGATCAACCAGTTCCCAATATCACTAGTGTCAACTGCTTCAGGTCTTCCTTCTGCCGCATGGTAAGATGTTTGAGGTTTATTCGCAGGGCTGCTAGGCGGCGGGATACTCCGAGGGCTGTTTTCAACATATGACATGACTTCTTAGTTGTTAGATCTCATAATAACTTGTTATTCACCAAAGTAAATCACAAACTTAGCAGAAAATGCGATTCAGTATCTAGGTCACAGATCACTCGAATACTATTTACGTCATTTATTAGATAATATTGCTTATGCACACGTCCGCTCTACTCAAGTGCTAGTAGAACTATTCCTTTGAGATTGATTGAGATATTCCTTATTTACTGTAATACCAAGTCCAGTTTTCCAGTCTTTTTTTTAATAACATCTCTACACTACAGCGATTAAGATGTTCACTACAGGAACTGATGGACGCTACTGAAGGCGCCAAACTAGTGGCTCAATTCTGGGCTGACACAATTTAGATTGCCATCGACACGCTAAGAAGAAGAAGCGATTAAGATCTTTGGCGATAAGGGGTGGCCTCGTTTTACGCTTTGGACCACTTGTTCCAGGCTAATTCTGCATTTACTTCTCTAATAAACGCTTTTTATTATATTACAAAAGGTGTCGTCTATATTGTTCGCCTTCAGCACCTCCCATATTAAATTGTGCGAGATAGCGTAAAATGCTTTTTATTAATCAATAAACGGCAAGTAGAGAGGCCTTTGGAATTCCCTATATTTCTCTATTATGCTCTCGAAGGTTTGAATATGGTCGTCGGTCGAATCTCCACTACGAAAACCCGCTTGTTTGTTTTGCAGTTATTCGGCTTAAGATAACATCGGCATCGTCACTTCTAGTAAACCTCCGGATAGTTCGTGATCCGTGAGCGTCGCACGTATGCAATAAGTCTGCGCAGCGGCCGCCACTCACAACGACGCGCCGCGCCGTGTACTGCGCACTGGCACCCACTCACACCGACACACACTGTATTTATAGACATCGAACAGCAACACTACCCGATGTTATCAGTTCTATAGAAACGGTCGCGGCTCATAGAGACGTGCACCTGTGTCTTTGTCTGTCCACCTAAATCATATCGCTTCTCAGGAACCCTTTGCTCGATTATCCACGGATATCGCACGCCGCCGCGCGCCGCGGCTGAACATTGTTCCTGTGATTTATGTGGGACACAGAGCTGATTCAATGTTAGAAAGGTGTTGGAAATAAGTTCACGGTGTTAATTAGCTACAAGAAACACCAATCTGTAGGACCGGCACGACTGACTCAGACTCGATTTGTATGTGGAATGGATCTGAGTGCATCCTGGAACAGATCACGACTAAGAATTGAAAGCACTGGTGTCTTATTAACCCACTTATTAGTGAATAGCTAGAAGATAATAATTATGCCGTCGGACGTCTCAGTCTTTCGCTCCATACAACTCTTCTAAAATATAAATAGTTTCCAACCTCACGATTTATTAAAAAAAAATTTGCGAAAAAAATAACCGACTTCCAAAAAAAAACAGAAAAAAGTGGAAAATAACTTTACTTTCGGAAGTCGGTGACTACTGTTTGTTTCATTGACTTTTTTGCTATTTATTTTCCACTTTTTTTGAAGTCGGTTAAAAATAAGGCAGTTTCTAAATTTGTTGTTCGTCCTAACTTACGATCGTCAATCTTTGCTTCAAAGGCAGTTTGGTTCATTACAATATTTAATAAAGGTGCGCGCGCGCCAGCAAACCGTCGCGAGATGGAAGAGAGCGGAGGGTATCTACAGTCTTTCTCAACTCATCAATATTTGATCTGATTTGCGTTGCAGATGCGCTGACACCGGTCGCAGCCTCCCTCTGCTCATTGTTATTCTTGTTTGTCAAATCAATCGTCCAGGTATCCACCTCTCACACTCCGTTACTAACGCTCCAACGTTTCGAAGAGCGATACTTATTGACGTCATTGTATATGATTAATGCTCCCCATTACGATTCAATATCAACCACTAAAACCCAGACTACCTACTCCAGCAATCAAAAGTGTTGTTAGCTCGGAGTTTTAGTGCGAGCACTCCTCATAACGAAATGACTAAAATTGGAACAGATACGAACGTTTGATTGCGGCATTGTCTTCATGTCGCGATGTCGCGGTGTGGCCCGGGAGTCTGGCACCTCGGAAGCTGACATTGACCTACGACTTCTGAACATTCAGCAGCCCTGGATACATAATGACCATTCGCTGTCCTGTACATTATGCAAACATCACCCCAAATTATACCTACACCCGCCCACTGAACCCTCTTGGTTTCTTATTGAGCTTGCGCGGCGACCACTCACTATGGAATTCATGCATACTATTTTTGTTCTATAAGACGTAGTATTTTTTCTGCATTAATTTATTTATATAAATAGCAGTAGTTGAATATTATCATGCGTGTAAACGTTATCTGCGTCTCTGTCTTTAATACGATGTAAGCTGCGCTGGCGCTGCGGCGCGGCGGCGCGCGGCGGCGGCGGCGGGACTGTGGCACCGTCGCTACATAGCGGACGGGGAGGCGGATACATATGTCACGTAGGTACTTTTATTCGATTAATTAGAGATATTATAAAACTGATGATGATTTTTAATTACTGAACTTTTGACAAGTTACCTACCATAAAAAGCGTATTCAAATAAAGGCAGATAATATTGAAAACTAATAATATTGTTTGGATATTTAGCATTGATTTTATAATTCAGTTTTGGACCTTACCATGTACATACTTCTATCACTGTAACGATGCGACCTTGCATCTCACACACAATTGTTTTGAATTAACCAATTTGACAACATATTGTAGAATCACACGTCATAAACTAAGTATAAAACTTCGTTCCAAGAATGGCATTGTTTACAAGCTTGAAAGATTACTGTTATTACATAAACTAATGGCGATGTCATCGGCAGACGGAGGGTGCGCAGATTCGGGGAAGCGGCGACCTTCGGGTGATCCAGTAAAAAACGCGAAGAGTCCCGTTGCTACCTGTCACACCGTCACGACTGCCGAGCTCCATACCTGGCCAAGTGAACTGTGGGAGTGTGGGTACCTGCCACTGCTGCCACTACACGTGTTATCTGGTGTTAACTCATGTTTTTTACGACGAATAGGTAGGTATCATCTACAATTGGATAGTTTTTTTGTGCAAGTTATGTAGCGTGACTGATCTGTGTAGCGCATCCGCGTCCCACGAATGGTTAAACTATGATAAATTGAACGAATGGTGTGTCGTCAGTCCATTTGAAATCTTCAGTCTATCATCGATTTTTTTATTATTTTTTGTTTAAACAAAAGTGTGAATACTTGCGGAGAAGCGATGCCAGCAGCAGCCGCGGCGGCACAAAGCACTGCGCACAATAGCTGATCCGACCTCATCTCACGCTAACTCAAAAAATCAACAAAATAAAGTTTTGTGAAAAAAAACGCAGTTGGAAACGTGTGACAGGAGCAATTCCTTTAAATTCTCCATTTAAAAGGATCGCAGCGTGATATATGGCGGACAGAGTATCCATGATTTATACAGTGCTCAGTTCATAACGTGAAGATGACGTAACGGCTCCTTAGGGTACCGGTGGAACATGTCGGGCCCCGCCTGTCTGTGCTCTGCACCACGCCGCAAGTCCGCAACATAGAAAATGTCCGCAGTTGTTTGGCGCTGAGGATGTTAAAAAATAATTGACTGGAAGAAAAGCGCACTCTTGTGAATCAGGATTCTTTGCGATTTTGGTGCATTAGACGTCTTTCCACTTTTATAGTTTATTTCCGGAGCAATCCAGACCGTGTCCGGTTATCTTCCAGTATTGCTTATCAAGTAAGAAGAGTCTCGACACGCGAGCCGAGCAGATACAAATACTACTGCACGGCAGGTTTACAGCGTCATCATCCCGCAATAACTCGTAGTACACGATGATCAGCCGTAATCACCGGCGCCCGTACATACGCCGTCATGTACGGTCGGCCAAGAAAGTGGTGTACCAGTTTTGATTTAGTTTCCCGGTCATCGAAAATTACAACAAGGTTCGTTATAAAAAGATATTACTGAAAGAGACAACATTATCATGACGTAAACCTATGTATTTAGTATTCATACGTCATATGTCACATATAAGTACATGACATTTTAACCTTTAGTATAAATGAAAAGGACATTAGTTTCTACAAAGCAATTGAAATTTTTCCAAACAAAAGTAATAAAAACTATTTAGACAACCGAATTCCATTTGAAAAAGAAAACTGACAATTGTCAAATATATGCAAAAAAACGATATATTTTCCGTGTTATTTTTCAATCAACTGCATATAAAATCATCTCAATGCCTGCCAACTTGACCATTGCCGAAAGAGCACAAATAATTGCCCAATTTAATGAGGGAAGCAGTATCAGTGCGATATCCCGGAATTTGAATATATCGAGGCGTTCTGTCCGCTTTTGGATTCGTCGTGAAGGAGAGGAGGGAAGTTTGTTGGATCACAGAAGAAGTGGTCGCCGGCCTGCACTCTCCAATAACGATAGAGAATTCATGAGACGGGAATATGAAATCAATGGTTTTAAGCACACAAAACATTTTGCGGAGATGTTCGATGTGAGTGCCCAAACAATAAGGAATCATCTACATTACATGGGGTTGCACCACAGGCATTACGCCAAGAAAATATATTTGACGGATGCTCACAGACTTGCTCGTCTGAACTTCGCCAGAGAGCACTTAGAGTTTGATTGGTCTAATACAGTGTTTTGTGATGAAAAAACGTTTAAATCCAGTCAGCATGGACGTCTTCACCTTTGGCGATATAATTCAACACGGTATAAAGATGATCATGTAATCCCAAATAGAGAATCAGGTCGAATTTCCGTAAATATTTGGGGCTGGATGAGTACGGATGGTGTAGGAGAATTGTGTTCTCTACCTCCTCGAGCGACGGCTGTAAATTATATCGACGTGCTTCAGAATGCAATGCTACCGACAGTCCGTAATGTTTACCCGGAGAACGAAGTGCCACAATTTGATTTTGTTTAAGATAATTGTTCAATTCATAATGCGAGGATCGTAAGAGCCTGGTTTCGTTCACACACTGACGTAAGGGTAATTCAGTGGCCCTCAAGATCGCCGGACCTCAACCCGATAGAAAATCTTTGGGGCCTTATGGTCCAACGATGGTCGCATCAAAATGAAAGAACCAAACAAGCTCTTATTAGTCACTGTAACTATATCTGGGAGGAAATGCGGGGAACCGATATTTGCTCACGGCTTGTTGGTTCAATGAGGTCTCGTCTTTTAGAGGTTATAGAGGCCAACGGCGGTTACACCCGTTTCTAATTTTTAAAAATTTTCAATATCTTCTAAATATTACTATATATGTTATGTTTTTGTTTGTTATAAGTATTTTAAAATTGATTGTAGAAATTTAATAAAAGGATAAATCTATTTTTAGCTTGTTTTTTATTGATATTGTAATTACAAGTTTACAGAAATTGTAGGTTTGTGGACTCGCCTTGTGCCTTTACAATTTTATGTAACTTGTTGATTACAATTCTGAATTTGTAGATACAATTTTGTCATCAAAATCTACAGCCCCCCGCCGTTGATTTTACGACGTCATTGGTTCCATCAAGTTCAAACTAAGAACAGCTGTCACGTTACAAACAGTAATAGTCGTTATCAATAATCAGATAAAGACAGCAATAGAAGTTGTCAGATCGATCTGCAAGCGAAACTAATCTTTATCACCTATGAATCTGCAAGCGATATTCAACCTTAGGGTGGTACACCACTTTCTTGGCCGACTGTACATGTTCAGACATACAGCACGACGTATAGCGTGTTATGTTATGATTAAGCAGGATCCAGTAAATCAATGTTGTCTTACGTATTGCTCATCTCGATCTGTGATTACATTAGCTAAGTATATTCATAGAGTGGCAGTTGCCGGTGGTTGCAGGCAGCATGCCAATTGTTAATCAATTTTACTTCCTGCTGTTCAGCTTAGCTCATTATGATACCAAAGAAAATAACTACAACGCAGTTATAAACGATGTGCACTTCGGGAACGCAGCATTGTTTTACATTGAGTTATTATAAACTGTTCCCCAGTTCGTTATCGTTGAACCTAATTCGCATTTACTTCATTAGGTTTTCTACAAGTCTCCCGATCTCCAGAATTTGTCTTACCTTCCTAGTTCAAGATTACCAGTTTCATCATCTCTCGGTAGTTAGTCGCGCCACATCTGTCATCCGGCCGGGGGGAGGCGGTGCACGCGGGGGGGAGAGTGTTACTGGCTAACTAACTATAAATTACAAGGTCACCAATTAAGATAACGCTATGCTCGCATTGCAGAGTACTGCATTACGACCGGAAGCTATCTGCTACACTACGAGTATCGCCTGCCCTATACAGCAACCTTTAAGAAAGATAACAATATCGTTGTGTAGGTACCTCCAGCTCCTCCACAAAAGGGTCGTCGATAGCGGCGTGGAAGGTAAAATATCCCCTCGTAAGGTATGAGTGAACAATCGACAATACCTTGGATTTAAAACAAAAACATGAGTTATATGAACAAAACGGTCGGCGCTCATTGTGCGGGTGGTTCGGGAGCCATAAGTTACATGCGTATGAGCGGGCGGCGCGGCGGCGCGGCCACGGCGCGGGTGCATCGTTACAGGAAATAAAAGAGGAGCGGCGGAACAATAGCGCGGTCAATACGGTAGCCGACATTTGCATATCGCGCATCGACTCCCGCGCCGCCGCCGCCGCGCCGCGCGCCGCAGGGCTGCTGCGGTAGCTACGCCTTCAACGATACACAGAATATCCAACTACAATTATAAGGTCGTTAATGAATGACACTGAGAATTTAACTTATGATTAGTACGAAACAAATCGTGTCACGTCTGCATTATATTTACCCGGTTAAAGAAATATTTCATATCAAATTTAAAATGCTGTGTTTTCGAGGGAGATTACTTCATCAGTGAAGCATGAATCGAGCTCGCGTGGACGCTTCACCAATAGTGAAGAGGAAAAAGTGACTCACTTGAACCCCCTTCTGACTTCTAGCCAAAAAATACTCACAATTAGCAAAAAAAAGTCCCATGAATATCCGATCACTATAAATTTCATTCCACCTTTTTGTTTAATTACACTCGACTAGAAATAACCACAACAACATTGTCACTATCAACAGTTTGGTTCTGAAGTCGGAGCACATTTAGTATTTCTGGACCGATCGAAGGTTTTGATAATTATGTTGTTTTCTTTTGCAGTAAGCATGTCTTGAGAAGCGTGCAGGTCTAGGCGGCTGGACATGGAGTGCATAGCGCAGCTGCAGCGGGTCGTGGACAGCGGGCAGTGCGCAGTGTGCAGTGGGCAGCCCTAGCGGCGCGGCGCACAACTTCGACAATACTTGTTTATCTCAGTTCGTAGCGCCCACGATATTCTCACTAGGTAGCTTTTGTTTGCGAACTACTACTTTTACTACTACTTTTTATTAATCAGCATCTGAACCTTAATAAAATATAACTGTTATCGCTTTATTGATTACCTACTTAAAGTAGATAATACCCACTCAACATACTTACATACAACTGTCATATCTGTGACGACACGGTTGGCGCAGTGGCTAAGCGATTGGCTGCTGCGCTGCGTGTCGCGGGTTCGATCCCCGCACGGAACAAATATTTGTATGACCTGCAGGTAGTTGTTCCGGGTCTGGCTGTTTGTGTACGTGAGTTTAAATGTTTGTAAACGCACCCACTATATAGGAGAAGTTCCTAGTGTTGTCCTAATAAATAAATAGCAGCACCAATCTACATATAAACCTCATGGAACGTAAAAAATCGTTTCAGTAATAACACATTTCCACAGGTACCTGTTTATATCGTAGTCATCGGTTTCACACAAGCTTAGGTACTGAAACAATATTATTATTCCAACTTTTTTCACTGGAGACTTCCTATATCACGTTACTTAATGCTGGGTAGTGAAAGCTATGTACCTACCTTTGTCGGAGCAGTGCTGCACGGCTGCAAGCCACTGAGCTGCAGGCTGCAGGCCGGAAGGGTGCACTCGTTCGTGCCTACTTTACTGAAATCTTAACGGTAGTAGGTAGGCAGGCGGGTACATATTAGCCATCGGTCGCGTTGTGGCCGGCTGTCAATAAAAAGAAACGCGTGTTTGTGTCACGTGTGCCAACGTGACACATTACCATGCATTTGAATTGAGTGACAGCGCCCGGAGATTTTCCAGAATAATCCATAGTGTTGCATACGCATGAGCCAAGTCCTTCAAAGACCCGCTACGCGCCCTATTTGTAGGGTACCTACCTCGCACGTGACACTACCGCTGACGTCTTCGTGCTCAGCTACTTCACAAGTAAGATACTAGCCTACTGGTGAGTGTCATGTGTTTGTTGAAGTTCCAGCACCAACCAAACAGACGCGTCCTAATAACGTATTATGTGCAACCTACCTATCCAACAACATTACGACACTAAAGACGTCTAGAGGAAGAGACCTGACATCACCACCACCATCAGCTAAAGCGTAACGTAACGTGCGACACGCACCTGTCTCATACACGTACAAAGACAAACGACTTACAGATCAGGAATATCGTACAAGGGCAATGTATCGTTTTTACACAATGTTCGTTTGTCAATAATATATGTCGTAAAACTTGGGTGCAGTGATAACATTGTGTCGGTAAGAACAACTAATTCAGCTGATATCGCGGCAATCAGAAAACTGTCTTGCAGAGCGTCGCCGTCGTGCGGAAAGTTTTTGCTGCGCCGTGGCCCCGAGTAATTCCCAAAATGGCCCCTACTCTAATGTATAATTCAATCGATTTCATTAGTTGGAGTTTTTCAGCGTCGCCGGGTCACCATAACAATACATACATATGTATGGGCCGCTCTAATAAATTGATCGGAGCCGAGTTTTTAGCGCGTCGTCTCGTCCTCTTGTGCCGGGGTTGCGCCAGGTTGCTCCGGGTTGCTCGGGGTAGCGCCGCGCTGCTCGTCGCGTTTGATCTCCCGAACATTTGCAAGGCGGCCGTCATTAATTAGCACACAGTCATTTCTTACACCGCACGGTGCACATGCAGCTCGTGAGCATTTACCTCACGCACCACTTATATTAATTAATTTAATTATCAACACTAAGAAAAGTAAACGAATGAGAAACCTTTGGTCAGTTTCACATCATGGGCGATCCTTATTATGGTTAAGCATAATGCATAATTGGTGCATTTTATCTCTCAGCCATGCTACGTGGTTGTTCATTCAGAGTCATTGACTACACGAGCGAGAGTACACGTGCCGACTGCGAGCGAGACCTCCGGCACGACTGCCGCTGCTGCCCACGAGCTGCTGGTGGGACACTGGTGGCGATTTCAACGAGATGACGGATTCAATAACTGTGCAGCTAAAAAATATTCTCTTTGTTAGACTTATTTCATCGATGATTGTGAAAGAGGACTGCAACATTTCCCTGATCACTGAAAAAAGTACCTAGGTATTGGACAAGTAGCTCGAAATGATAACTATCCCGTAGTCGGGTAAAAATAGACCGCTGCTACTATGATTTTTTCTTACTTATGGTAGCTTCCCAAAAGATTTTTGTCACTCAAACATCATTCTGCTCCACAAAAAGGGTCATAACTCAGACATTAATAATTACAGGCCCACTTATCACACATCTATTAAACTTTCATAAAAATAACAGAAAATCGTATACCCGGTGAATTAGATAACCAATATAACCATCAACCTCCTGAACAAGCGGCCTCCGCCCTGCCCTTTCCGCTACAGACCATCTACATACAGTCGACCAAATAATAGAAAAATACCAAGAATACAAACTCCCACTGCACCTAGCTTTTGTGGACTACTCCAAAGCCTTCGACAACATTTCACATACAGCCATTTTTAGGGTTCCGTTGCCAAATGGCAAAAACTTAACACTTATAGATTCGCCCTGTCCGTCTGTCTGTCCGTCCGTATGTCACAGCCATTACTCCGAGACTATTGGTACCACACAGTTGAAATTTGGAGAGTAATTGTCTTCTTTAAACCGCTACACAAAAGTGATTTAAAATAATGAAAAAAATAGCTTATGCCCGCGTGGAGTTCGGTTATTGTCCTACGGGATCGTACTACCGGTATAAAAAGTAAGACAATGAAGTCGCAAGACGAACAGAAAAAGCCTGGAAGTGCTACTGGTCCATGAAGGAACTATTCAAGTGTGAGTTGCCTATGGCACTGAAACGCAAACTTATGGACATGTGTATTCTCCCCGTCTTAACCTATGGTGCACAGACTTGGTCTTTGACTAACATCCAGAAGTATAAACTCAAGGTTTGCCAACGAGCAATGGAGCGCAGTATACTAGCTGTTAAATTAACGGATCGTGTTCAAATCGCAAAACTGCGCTCCAAAACAAATATAGCTAACGTGGCTCAAAATGCTGCTCAACTCGAGGGGCAGGACATGTCTGCCACATGCTGGACAACCTGTGGGCCAAAATAGCAGGAAACTGGTGCCCTGACACAGTGAGGCGGGGTCGCGGCAGGCCACGAAGGAGATGGCGGAACGAACTGGACAGGTTCCGTCAGAACTGGAAGGAGGGCCCGCGGGTTCGGGAGAAATGGAAAGCTCCACTCTTTCCTAGTAGGCCTTTGCCCAGGAGTGAGACAAAGCAGGCTAGGAAAAAAAATGTATATGTATTGTTCCAGTAGGTACACAGGTGGGGTGGGGTTGATGCTGAGTACAATAAGTAGATTTTTTTAATAATTTCTATTAAGTACTTTGGTAGGTGGTACACAGGTCAAAACCTCATAAAACTTCGTACTACATTCACCAAACGCGATTCCGGAGCCGAGAGCGTTCCCATAACAGTTTGGTAAAAAAAAGCTTACATAATACAAACATTAAGAGATTCCCGAACGGAAAACAGCAATCCGAGTCACGCGACCGACGGATGATCCGGCGACTTTTTTACGACAACAAAACATTGCGGAAGTTATGTTTCAAGGACATTACGCACAGATCATTAAACTCCATTCTCCTCTCCTAAGTGAAAGCAAGACTATATTTATCACTGTACGCTTTGACAACCCTGTCCGGCGGCGGTGGTAGTGGAGCGACACCCCCGTGCGAGCCAATTGTGACCACAAGTTGCACAGCTTTAAAGTCGCTTGTTCGCTGTCGTGTTGAACGCCGAGAGGACACACTCGTGGAGGGTTGCCGCCCGACAGAATGATCTCGTGAAAAGTTATATTGTCATTATTTTATGACGTCTTCATCGAGGGCCGCAGATTGGCGCACATTGGTCACGGCGCGCGCGCCAGCGAGCCCGAACTTGTGAATTCATACTAGAGTAGTTCCAAAGAGGGCAGAAAGCCGTTATTGTTTGTTCTGTCGTGTGCGCTATAAATTACTGTTCACGAGACAGTTTATTTGAAACTAATGTCGAGGACAAAGTAAATATGTACTCGTTATTGTAGCTATAGATTTAATGATATAGTAAATCTTCTAGATGAACCGAAATTATATACATACACCTTTGTTAAAAGTGACTTTAGATTACACTTTATTATGAATACAACCTTGTTTGCTAATGTTTGTTTATTTTCTATACAAATAAATAAAATTGAAGTTTCTGTTTGTAATATCAAAATAACAGCTTTTTACTGAATGCATATGAAAGTATGTATGGTATTTATAACAAAAAAAAAAGCCTTCAGTCCGTCTGTTTGTTCCGGCTAATCTCCGAAACGGCTGGCCCCATTTTGACGGGACTTTAACTGGCAGATAGCTGTTATAAGGAATAAGTTAGGCTACTTTTATTTAAGTAAAAGGATTAGGGTTCCGTGCAAAAAAAAATTAAACCCTTGAAATTGTTAACAAAATCCGATTCAAATAGGGAAGTAATATGTTTATAATAATTTCACGCGGACGAAGGTCGCGGGGTCTCAGCTATTATGAAAACAACATGTAACTTTATCTAATGTTTAAAGTTTGGAGTCTAAACATTATATAACTAGGTACCTGCCCACACGAGAGTGCTAATGTTGCCTGGCAAGTTTCACGTTCATTAAGTGACTTCATTTGCAGCAGGTAGCTATTAACTACGGAATTCCCATATCTGAAAAACTAAATATCAAATCGTATACAAACAAATTTTCGTTGAAAATTCTTTTTACGTCTTACATACATTTTTTCAGAATTTTTCTCTTATTACTTTAGAAATTAAAGGGGACGCACAATTTTTACAGCTTTAGAAGCAAATATCTCATCAACCAACCTTGACTTAACCTCGATGGCATTTTAAGACCCACACACACAAGGTATAAACGGACCTTTCACGAAGCTGGCAACAAGCATTATAAGTGCATCAAACTATGTGGCTACGCAAAATTTTTTAGGCGAATAAGCACGTTTTACGATAGGACACTATGTAACTCACTCAAAACACTGTGCTGATGGATGCATAGAATAGTACGGGGGTCGTTGAGGTATTTAAAAGTAAAGTTACAACATTAAAAACTTGTATTAAAAAAACTTATGAAAAAGTTGGACCTTTGACCCCCAATATCCCCGTAACTAGAAGGTTCCCAGGTGAAATGATCACAATAACGGGGAGAACAACTACCTTCGGATTCGTTAAAGGTATTTTTATACCCAATAAATTAAACTGCGTTTATCTCGTGACATTCCCAGTATGCATACAAAAATTCATTCGAATTTATCCGGTAGTTTAGTCACAGGACATTATTTTTATTTTCTACATGATATAGATTAATAAGGCTAGTACCGATAGGACCCGCCATCGGTATAAACCATAGGTTCCCAACCTTTTATGGACTACCGCCCCCATTACAAGAAAAAAAATCCAACGCCCCCTTTTACAAAATAGTTATATGATAAACATATTAGACGGCTAGATAAAATGTTTTTTCATGAAAATAGAGGTAATTCATAACGCCCCCCATTTGCCTTTGGACCCGCTAACGCCCCTCATGAAAAGCTCTAGCGCCCACGAGGGGGCGATACCGCCCACGAGAGGGCGATACCGCCCCCGTTGGGAACCTATGGTATAAACACTAAACACATGTTGCCAACTAACAAAAACCTTTACAAAATTCGTTCCTTAAAATTTCCAGACTCGAATTAGTGCAAATTATACCTAAGGCTAGTAAATCAATATTTTATAAATGGTGTTGCATTTCGGTATCAGTTTTATTCTCTACTAGCGACCCGCCCCGGCTTCGCACGAGTAGGACTAAACTATGTATAACTGATAACTTCCGAAAGATGGATGGCGGCGGTCATGTGACAAAGTTTTAGCAGATATCTAGGGCGGGCAGCACATCCGGCTTTACTTTGTTTCATGCATCATAAGATTGCTCTAAAGGTAAACACGCTCCTACTATAATAGTGTTTAGACTTGAGAAATTTTTATGTTTGAACTCACTTATCTCAGAAACAAATCATTGACTTTATCGACTTGCTCATTTCATCATCTTCCTGCCCTTGTCCCATTCTACTTGGGGTCGGCGCAACACGTTTTCTTCTTCCATTCTCCCCTATCAACCGTCATCATTTACATCATTTACTCCTTTCTCTCTCATATCATATCTCACACAATCTATCCATCTTTTCTTTGGCCTTCCTCTTCCTCTCCATCCATCAACATTTATATCCATCACTCTTTTAGTAACATGCGTAATGCGTTTCATCCCTCCTCATTACCTACATGTCGAAAACAAGACAGACGACTTCCTTTCAATTTTTCTGTAACAGGCGCCGCTTTCAAATTTCCTCTAATATACCCATTCCTTACTTTATCCATTCTTGTTACTCCATACCTCAACATTCTCATCTCCGCTACAAGCAATCGTTTTTCTTCCATCTTCTTCACAGCCCAGCATTCTGATCCATACAGTACGACAGGCTTAGGCCTGGCGTGATTAGTCACGGACTTGCATATTTTCCCCTTTAACTTAAGGGGCATCCGTGGGTTGCAAGTTGTTCCAGTGACCTGTTGCCTTTTCATCCATCCTGAGTTGATCCGATGCGTTACATCCCGGTCTACTTCGCCATCCCCTTGGATAAGCGACCCGAAGTACCGGAAGCCGGAGCAGATCGGTATGAGCGTTCCGGCAAGAGTGATAGGCACAGGACTGGAGAGGCCGCCGAAATCGCAAAACAAGTATTCCGTTTTGGTTCTACTTAATTTCAGGCCAACATTCTCGTGTCTTTGCCACCGCCCCTCCTATCTGCTCTTGACCTCTTGGCCGCTCTCGGCAACCAACACAATGTCATCGACAAACAGCATACACCAGCTTTTTCCTGGATGTCCGACGTGAAAGCGTCTATTATCACCAGGAAGAGGTGAGGGCTGAAAGCCGACCCTTGGTGCTAGCCAACCGCCACATTGAAGCTACCAGTAGTGCCCGCTGTAGACCGTACTTGGGTGCTGCATCGACTGTACATCGCACAGATCAACTGCACATACTTCCCAGGCACACCTTTCTCCTTAAGAGACCACCACAGAACCTCACCTCGAAAAGGCATACGACCGGGTACCCCACCCGGTCGTATGCCTTTTCGAGGTCGATAAACACCATATGCAAGTTTTTATGTGCACCTCTGTACTTCTCGCACAGCTGGCGGATAGCGAAAATGGCATACGTCGTTCCCCGATCGACTTGCTCATTATTTTGTTTGCGACAAAAAGGCCTATTCTGGACTAAATATTTATGATTTTAAAATTTTTGACCAAATTTTAAAATCATAAAAATGGTTATTGTGAGTCAACCTTAAAAGATAAGACATATCTATCGCGGACTTTTTTTACTTTTTAAGAAGAATAACTCCCTTTTTCGTAATTTTTGTGTAGCTTGTACTTATATGCAGCGCAAGGCACGAAAGCGTTCGTAATAGGCATGATTTAAATATATTTTATATACATACATATGTCACCCGTATGACTCCGTGTGAAACCAGGGCGGGTCGCTAGATTAAAATAAATTATATAAATTGATTATGTAACTTATTTATGACAATCACATATAATTTTGGAAGAAAAATAGTAAAATCCTAATACATTATAATGGTAGGTACACGAATGGAACAATTTGCAGAGCATGTTTTATACTTTTTCTTCATTTAATATTTCTAGGTACCTCTACTTTTTATGGCTTAAGGCCAAACTATTTTTGTAGTCCATTCCTAAATGACAAATAATGTAGCTACATTTCATTTAAGACCTGTAATAAAGATGTATTAATAATTTTGTAAAAACATGATTAAACCTAATTATATCTTTAGTTTTATACTTGTTAAATTGCCATCTATCGGTACAGCCGGGAACTTCGTAGTTCGTTGTTCGTCGTAACCAACACTGACGTAACTTGGTCCGTAGCGACCCTCAGCTCTGCTACGTCGTAGCTATAGCTACAGCGCACGCACAATAGTTCGTACTCGTTAGTATAGGTGGCTCTGATGAGCTACTTCATCGAATAGTCTTTACTGAAGTTGACAATTTATTAGAGTACTAGATATCTGCTTCGGTGTGACTGACACTGGCTTGGCCACCATCAGGGATTTTAATTTTGATAACACAAATAATTTGTCGATAATTAGTAGAAATTTGTCGCCAAGCCACAGATTTAGTCGGTCACTATTTCAAAAGTTATAAGGGTTTATAGGTGGCCGATCTGTAGAGACTCTCCCCAGTTTGGCCACATTCATGTCTCAAAAACTAGGGCACCTAGCGAAGATCTGTTTTCTCCCAGATTTAGTCGGCAATTTGTCGGAATTTGTCGCCAAGCCACAGATTTAGTCGGGTCTTAGTTTAGAAGATATAATGAATAATTTTTTTAAGGTATAGTCCAAGAGCTAGATCGAAGAGTTTACGAAACGTTGGCAAGAGAAAAAAAATCTAGTAATATGTGTAATACCTATACTTCTAGTTTATCGGTTTTAAGTCTTTAGAAATGTCAGAGGACGAGTGACTGAGGACTTTGATACAGTATGCTGGAGGTGGCTGTGTATTAGCTCTATGCGAGAAGGTGATGTACTTAGTTTTGCTAAAATTAAGAGTTAGCAGATTGACCTCTAACCAAGAAGTGGCCTCTCTAAAAGCATTTTCGGCATAAAGTCTAGTTGAGTCCCAGTTATCACCGTGAATGATTAGCGCTGTGTCATCAGCATAGGTTATGATTTTGCAATTCAACAACGATTTTCTGCACAGGTCGTTAATATAGATGAGAAACAACGCTACACCAAAAGCTGGACTGGAGTCATCGCTTACATATTCTCCTATCCTAACGACCTGGGTTCTGTTTGTGAGGTTGCTACGAAAAATGTCCAACGCAATGCTTCTTACTCCCACAACTTCCAGTTTTAAAATTAATAGGGAAACAGATACCGTGTCAAAAGCCTTGCTGAGATCTAGGAATAGGCCATCTGCTTTATATTTTGAATCAAGCAGTCGAATGATACTCTCAGAGAGCTCAAGGACAGCATCATTAGTCGACTTATTTTTTCGAAAACCAAACTGATTTTCCGCAATAATGTTGTTCTTATTTAGGTATTTATTAAGTCTACTGTTTAATACCCTCTCGAGTATCTTCGAGATTGCTGTAAGAACAGAAATGGGCCTGTAATTTGTGACATTATGTTTGTCCCCACTTTTATATATCGGGCACACCAAGGCTCTCTTAGGGTTATCTAGAAAGACACCAGTGTTAAGGTTACAAAGGGCGGTAATAGGTGGCACTAGAATGTGACGGGCCTGCTTCAGAACATTTACAGGGATGTTGTCTATTCCAGTAGCACAGTCACTTCGTAAGTTCATGATAATATCATTGGCATCAACGTCCAGTAAGGCCATAGAAGATCCCTGGGAAGTCAAGTCGGACCTAAGAGTTTGAGTGAAACTACTGGGATTTGCATTTATTTGTGAGGCAAGGTCAGCACCAATGTTCGAGAAGAATTCATTGACTTTGTTTACAGACTCGTGACCGTCATCCGACAAATCAAGAAGTTCAACGGGAAGAATTAATAATAAAATAAAAAAATATAACTAACATTGTAGTAATTATGGTCATGTAGTAGTGGAGAACTTAAGTATGCCTATATTGTAGATGTAATTATAATTTAATGTCTAATAAAGTGATGTAATTTTCATTGTGATAATTGTATATTGAACAAGGAAAATAAATAATTGGATAATGTAAATGACTGAAAATTTGAAATTTGTGTAACTGTGACTGTTATTTAATGTATAAGTGTAAAATTTAAAAAATCATTGATTTAATTAATAATGTTTGTACCTTAAAGATATTTGTACGCCATGAGAAATGGCAGGCATGTCGTGAGCCAATCTTATTTAAGATCTTGCATGCATGTATTATTTTAATTCTGTATGTATACACATGTTTGAGCAAATAAAATTTCTTATTCTTCTTATTCTTAAGAGAGCTCGGTGTAGTCACATATTCTTAGGATTATTCTTATTTGATTGTAATTCGTTGCTGTCACATTCTTGTTTTATTTTTTTTTGCAATGGTTGCGATATCTCGTGTAGGTCACTTGAATTTTCATGTCCTTAGGCTTAGAGTTCGCCCTCATATGCAGCTTGTCTCTGTGTCTGACACACCTTAAAAGACCTGGCGTAATCCACGGCTTTATACATGTACTGCGATGTGGCACTCTAACCAGTTTCGAATTACTGCTTATAGCACTAGATACAAGGGCCACAAGTTGATCCGAAGCGACATTGGCATCTCTCGCGGTAATAATAGGCGTGAAGTCAACATTGGCCAGCGAGTGAATAAGAGCAGTATAGTCAATTCGCATAGAAACGGCTTTTGTCTGACGTATTTGTACGTTTGCATCGACGGCAAATAAGACAGGAGCATGAGCGGTTATTGGGGAATCAAGTATTATAGTAGTCGCGTTTCTTCTTGATCTCAACATGACATGATCCAAGCAATTGCTCCCCCTGGTGGGTATTTCATGAGCTGCCAGGAGACCATGAGCTGCCAGGAGACCATGAGCTGCCAGGAGGTTTAGGTAGCTATCTGCGTTGCTATCGGTGTTAATTTTATCTATGTTTATATTTAAATCGCCTACAAGGGCCACGGTTTCAATTGAGGTGAGAGATTCTAAAGTCTGGTCCAAACTATCCATGAATTTTTCTATATTTTTGCAGGAAGGTGAGCAAAATACTGCAAGTAACACTAATTCCTTGCCGCAATTCATCATCAGACAATTTGAGTCGTGGAAAGTAGGTACTGTAACCACATGCTGGCTGAAGATTAAAAAAGTACCTTTTGATACCAAATACAAAAACTGTGGACCGGGACTTTTCCGCCGTACAATTTTTTATATTTGTATATATGTGACGGCGTAAGCGATGGCTGAGCGATAGCGCCGTTGTCATTAGGGTTCGGTGGTACCGGGTTCATGATGAAATGTTAAAATAATAGTTTCGGTTTCGGTACACAAAAATCACAGTTTATTATTTAACACAAATTTACATTAAATAACACTAACAAATAATCTCCACAAAATTGGCAAACCGACAGTTTCGTTCTGAAGGAGTGACTTGGTTGGAGTTCCGAGCAAAAGTGATCTCGGCACAATCCCCACTCTACAAAACGACTCTGTCCACGTGCCGCCATTAAAACAACATCTGACGTCACGGCGTTTACCCCTACTACAATGGTCAAATCAGCAACTTGATGTTTAAAAGTTATCGCTTTCTCCGACACGGCCAGCCTGACAAGTTACACGTCCTCGTGAGTACCTGTAACCAAACAGTCAAATCTGGAGCAACAGTACAGGCTCGGTCAACCTGACCACATCTTTATGGAAAAGCATAACTTGAAAATAACAGTTGTCAAACAAAAGGTTCCTCTAAGTGTCAATCATATTTACTCAGCAACTAAATCAACTTCGATCACATACAACGCTCATGGCCCAGCTGCCGCAGCAGCTAGTGACACTTATGCCACCCATATCGTCATCACCTCATGTGATACGACCACATACATCACATAGAGTCTGCGACTCCCAGGTCAGTACAAGACCAAAACAACAATAGTCTCCATTGAGACCCAGGTCCCCGCCGTACCACCAGCTGCCCATCGCCCCCTGAACAGCTCACAAGTGAGCTGCAGTTACGACTACAGACTAGTGCGTACGGTGCGACCAAATAGCCATGGTATGTGTCTACTACTCGGTGGAGGTACTTTCATCACCGTCCTCTACGTTTAACTCATTAGGAACACTACTTAGAGGCATCTTTCGTATACGATCGTGAGCGTACTTGTAGGTTCTATTACCATTCAAAGATTTTAAAAGATAACGATCACCGTCAAGTACTTCTACAACTTTAAACAGTCCCTTATATTTGGGGTCTAATTTAGTCTGATTCCGTTCTTCATTTTGAATTAAAACCAAATCACCAACATCAAATTTTACCAACTTAGCTTTACCTTCATCAAATCTAGATTTTTCATAATTTGCATTTTTGTCAATATTTATTACCGCTTGCTCTCTCGTCTCGTGAAGGTTAATCTCCGTTTCGGTATCGTCTAACGTTAAAAGATTTAGGGGTCTAGCTACGCGGCCTATCAAAAGTTCGAGAGGGCTTGCTTTTATGACACGGTGGACAGAACAATTTAATGCAAGTTGGACGTCTTCTAGTGCATCTTGCCAAGATCGATCGGATGTCTCTACCGTAGTCACTCGAGTTAACGGTAAGCCATTGATAAAAGCATTCGAATACTCATTCAAAAGGGACGTCAACCGGTCCTTGTTTTCGTTTGAAATATCAGAATCAACATTGTCACTCATTATTGTCATCAATTACGGGAGGTAAATCGCAACAACCTACATTTGTAACTTTCGAAATACGTAGGGTAGATTCAGTTAAATGTACCGTATAGCCAAGTGTCAAAATATCGCGTCCGATCATAACATCGTATTTCATACAATCGTCGGGTAGTACGTAAAATAAAATTGACAGTTCGTTATTGTCGACCACAACATCGCTAAGAATTTGTTCAGTGCTAAAAACATTCGAATTATTACCGATACCAATTACTTGCACGGTTGAAAGTGAACGTTTGCCCGAGAATTTATAAGCTACATTTTGTTTAACGAGAGAACACTCGGCGCCGGAATCAAAACAAAATGAAAACGACTCACCGGATTGTTCCAATTGCCCGCAAACACCTGCTATTTTGCAGCTATCGACGCGTCGCTCCGCCGTTGCGTTGGCAGCGCTGCCCGCCGACGATGACGCGCCACCCGCACTGCCGCGTTGGCAGTTCGTAGAGATGTGTCCGGCTTCTCCACAACGGAAACACGTTATTCTTTTGCTGGAACCCGATGAAGTCGCCGCCGGTGTAGTTTTCTGGGCGTTAGCTCCAGCAGGCTGCGTAAACTTCGAACGACAGTTCACCGCTTTGTGTCCCGGTTTTCCGCACTTATGGCACGTGAACATAGTGGAAGTTTGTGGCTTTAAACGCTTTGCATCAGTGGCGCCATCACCAGTACTGCGATCGAACTTTCGCTTCAGACTTGCACTCGCCTTAATATCCTTTTTTTTTTTTTTTTTTTTACGCTGGGAAAAAATGCGTTACGCATATCCTCCCGTCGGGGGACGGGAGGGGTATGTGGGACTCCCCGGGCGGACCCGGTATACCCACTAAAACGACCCAGCGCATTCCCGCTTCGTCAGAGTGGCGGGGGACTGGGAAACCGGCACAGCCTTTACTTCCAGTCCTCCGCCGACGATTACAAGGCGGACCCCCTCACACCCTCACGGGTGTGGGGGGTCGGGAATGACCGACGAAGGTGACGGGTGCAATGCGGGCGAAGGCACCCCCGCGCCTGTCGCCCGCCCGTCACCATGAGGAGGGAGGGCACGACGCCTTCTCCCCCTTCTTCGTCTGCGGAGCGGCGCAGCGAGAGGGTCGTCCTCCCGCGCGCGCTCCGCCTCCTCCTTTTGCGACATCACGTCCTCGCAAAAGGAGGCTACCGCCGACCAGGCCTCCTCACTCCCCAGCATGGCGTCGACCACGCCGGGAAGCGAGAGGTCCGGTCCGACCACCGCGGTCAGACCGCGGCGCAGCTCGGACCACGCCGGGCACACCTCGAGGGTGTGCTGCGCCGTGTCCTCCGCCGCGCCGCAGTCGTGGCACGCCGGCGCCTTAATATCCTGCAGTAACTTGTTGCGTGACGTTATTTCGCTAGTAAACGCCAAGCGATTAAGCCGAGAGTCGAACTGAGAGACATGAGCGAGCACATACGACGTGGCTATTTCTTCATGGCTTCGATTCTTCCATCGAGCCAACAGGGTAGTCATTAGGCGGCTGGCGTACGCTGCGAGACATTCGCCCTCCTTCGGCCGGCCGTTGTGGATGTTAACAAGCGATGCAGCAAGAGTTTCAGTGGATGCATAACGCGCAAGGAATAAGTCGCGGAAATGCTGCCACGTCATACCTGCATGCGAAATCTGCGACAGCCACGATGACGCATTACCTTTCAGGGCTTTGCTCAGAGCTATAATAAGCGATGCACCCTCCAGTGGACGTTCGTCGAGGCAAATATCGATAGTATCGCACCAAGCACGTGGATCGGTATCTGGTAGCTCCGGATTAATTTCTGGCAGCATGATCTGAGGTGCCACTGTTGGTGTCCTGATGGCTTCGATCAGCTGCATCATGTTCTTCTGCTGCATCTCGAACATAGCACGCCAGTGGGAATCGAGTCCAGATCCCAATTCTGATGACGGCGTAAGCGATGGCTGAGCGATAGCGCCGTTGTCATTAGGGTTCGGTGGTACCGGGTTCATGATGAAATGTTAAAATAATAGTTTCGGTTTCGGTACACAAAAATCATAGTTTATTATTTAACACAAATTTACATTAAATAACACTAACAAATAATCTCCACAAAATGGGCAAACCGACAGTTTCGTTCTGAAGGAGTGACTTGGTTGGAGTTCCGAGCAAAAGTGATCTCGGCACAATCCCCACTCTACAAAACAACTCTGTCCACGTGCCGCCATTAAAACAACATCTGACGTCACGGCGTTTACCCCTACTACAATGGTCAAATCAGCAACTTGATGTTTAAAAGTTATCGCTTTCTCCGACATATGTATATTTTTTTATTTTTTTTATGAATCTGAATGAAATACCTTTTCATAATTAATTCGCTGAATCAAACATTAAATCGATAATTGCAACGTCCGCAAATATTTACCTAAAAACGTTTTTTTCTTTGGTTGCCATTCTTTTCGATAAGATTCTTATTTCCAGTAAGACAACATGTTTTTTTTACTTCGTCCTTTGTGATCAATTACCTCGTATCAGTACACCATTCTGAACCCCCTCCCCCCTAATAAAAAATCAGCTGTTCCATACATTTTGACCGTATGTAGGAACCAGCTGTCTTTTTATAATAACAGTATAAAAATTCATTCTATGTGGCGAGTGCAGAATGATGTTCGGAATGCGTGGTAACGTTTTATCGTCCCTGTGCCCCTTCCATCCTGTATATAAAACATAAAATAGTAACCCACGAGCTTCGGGAACAGAGTCCAAGCTACCGGTGCGCGGTGGTCTCTCGACAGAGGAACCTCCTAAGTATACGCGCCGCCGCCGTGTCCTCAAGTTTTGTTTTCAATTTGGCTATTATGCCAATGACCGACGCGACTATCGGCACAATGACTGCTGTACTCACATGCCACACGTCGACAACCTCGCGAGCCTGGTCATGACACTTCAATTGCTTATCATTATCTGATTCCTTCTTTCTAATTACGGAGATATTAAAGGTCCAAGGTACAACTTTTTCACACGCTAAATACAACTTTTAAAAGATAAAACGTTTGGTTCGTTTTTGGTATTATAATTCGAGGTATTTACATAACATCACGCCTGTAATTCCCGAAGGGTCAGGCAGAGGTGTACCTAATAGTACATCCACATTTCGTCACTTATTTTTAAGTCCCATGTCATGGAGGGCGACCCTACTACCATCAACCGGGCACCAATCCAGACTCCGTGGCTGCTACTGAGAAATTCCTGATGGAAAAACCCAATAACACTTTGTTCGACCCGGGAAACGAACCGACGACCTCATGTTCAGCAGTCGCGTTTGCGACTACTAGACCAACGAGGTACTTAAATAATTGAAATACCTCCATGAGTCCTACAAGAAGACAAACTCAGAGTCTCAGGATACCTCGCTTATAGGAAGGATGAAAGGTCGGCAAGCAACACTCGTTACCGTGGTCTGGCGGTACTAGTGAGGCGTAGAGTCGTCCATCAAGAACTCCCCGTGCCGTCGCTCGGCACGTTTTACGCCCTGGGTGTGCAGCTACACGTCGCTGGCGAGGATCTCGCCATCTACGCCGGCTACAAGTCGCCCTCGGCTCAATTAGACCACACGGAGCTGAGGGCCCTACTTGAGGCCCACGGCGCGACGATCCTTGCCGGCGACCTTAACTGCAAGCACCCGGCGTGGAACTCGGCCGTGACGAACCCGGGAGGGAGACGACTCTATGCGGACGCGGAAGCCTTCGGCTACACGGTGTCCGGCCCAGAGACGCCTACCCACTACCCGGACAACCGCAACCACATGCCGGACGTGCTGGACATCGTGGCCTACCGAGGGCTACGCTGCCAGATCGCACAACGAGTGTTAGACGACGAGTTACAGTCAGACCATCATCCTGTACTCGTCGTCCTATCGGGGATGCCGACCCGACAGATGCCCGCAGCGCCACGTCGTAGAATCAATTGGGACACCTTCACAAAAAGGATTGAGGCCACCACTCCAGCTCGGCCCACGAGTACCTCCGCGGACGTCAACCAGATGGCGGTAGACGTCACTGCTTGCATTCAGAGTGCCTTGGAAGCGGCGACAGCACCTGTATCGCAGGTGAGAATCGCCGTGCAACAGCCGCCCCTACCTGCGTACTTGCGGAAGATGATCGCCGTCAAGAGGCGCCTTCGCAAGCAGTGGCAACAGTTAAGATGCCCCACACTCAAGACCAAGTTGAATCGTCTCGCGGAGAAGATCAAGGCCGAGCTGCAAAACCGAGAAGCCGAGAGCTGGGAGGAAAGAATAGAGGCGACGGCCGGCAGTTGGCCGTCCGTTCACAGACTCTGCCGCCAACTCACGAGTACCCCGGCTCCGGTGCGCCCGCTATTGGACAGCGGAGGGGCGCTTAAGTACATAGCGGAGGACCGGGCGGAGGTCTTCGCCTTGCACCTGGAGCGTCAGTTCCAACCGAACCCGACCAGCGACGTGGAACATGTCGCAACAGTCGAGAAACACCTTGGGGACTACTTCGCCACACCGATAGCTCCCGAGGAAGACGCCATCTTTTTCTCGCCTGGGGCAGTCAAACGCGCCATCCAAAGGACGAGGCCTAGGAATGCTCCCGGTGCGGACGGTATCACCAACGCAGCGCTGCGCCAGTTGCCGTACCGCATGGTAGCGGCGCTGGCGCGCCTTTACACGGCGATACTGCGCACCGGGACCTTTCCCGCCTCGTGGAAGGAAGGGCGCGTTATCATGCTGCCCAAGGCGGGGAAAAACATCCTGAAGCCGGAGAGCTATCGGCCTATCACGCTGCTTCCGACCATCTCCAAGGTGTTCGAGTCACTCCTGTTGCGGCACCTCCTGCCGCACATCACTCCGCGGCCGGAACAGTTCGGGTTTCGGTCGGAACATAGCACGACGCTTCAGCTGTCGAGGGTACTGCACCACATGGCAGCCGCCCTTAATAAGAAAGAATACTCGGTCGCAGTACTCCTCGACATGGAGAAGGCCTTCGACCGGGTATGGCATGACGGCCTTGTTTACAAGCTGGCCACCTCCAAAGCGCCCCGTCGCGTGGTAAAGGTGGTCCAATCCTTTCTGTCCCACAGGAGTTTTCGTGTGGTGGTCGAGGGTGCGCTCTCCAGCGCCCGCCCGGTGAGAGCCGGCGTCCCGCAGGGTAGCTGCGTGTCGCCGGCATGCTACTCACGTTACACCGACGACATCCCCACGACGCCAGAGGCGATGCTCGCGCTGTACGCTGATGACGCCGCGTACATTACCACCTCGCTTAACGCGAAGTACGCGGCGGTTAAGATGCAGCGCGCGCTAAATCTGCTGCCTGACTGGCTGTCCAAGTGGCGACTGTCGGTTAACGTGGGTAAGACGCAGGCGCTGGTTACTGGGTTAGCGCCCCTCCCGCCCCCCCTGACGTTACAAGGTGCCGACGTCGAGTGGTTACCCCGGGTGAAGTACCTGGGTGTCACCATCGACCGTCGGCTCTCGATGAGTCATCACGTCCGCCAGGTCGTTGCACGGACTAGGGCTGCCCGCGGCCAACTCCGTTCAGTGCTCTCGTCCCGCCTCCCGGTGCGCGTCAAGTTGGGCGTGTATAAAACTTATATACGCTCAGCACTGACGTACGCCGGTCCCGCTTGGTTCGCCCTCACTGGCGAGGCGAGCAAGAAAACCCTCCGCGCGCAGCAGAGTCTAGCGCTGCGGACCATAGTCGGCGCCCCTCGCTATGTGAGGAACGATGTCATCCAGCGGGATCTCGGGATTGAGAGCCTGGACGCCTTCATCCGGCGCCTCGCGACGGGAATGTTCGCGCGTGCCGACGCGTCTGCTTGGCCACACGTCAAGCACATCGCGCCCTGGCATGCGCGCCCCCCTGACGCGAGGCGCCTTCCCCGCGACCTGGCCGCGGACGGTGATGACTCCACCCCCCCCTGACTTGACTCCCGGGTAAGCTGTACCAGTCTACACGCAGCTTACCTGCACAATACGACTCCACACCATACTCGCACCCTGCTGCATGACGTGTTCTAAGTTAATATAGGCACGTCGTGCAGCTCGATCATCCATGCATCCCTCTACACTCATTTAGACTCACGCAGGGTGGCGCGACGCGGGCCCGCGTCCCTTTGCAGACACTGGGCGGTGTTACACAATACAATACCGCCCACACACACACGTCGGCTCCTTAGTCCGAATCGTAACCGGCCAGCTCTGGAAGCGGGGCGGACGGGAGCCACACAACCATTGTACGTGCGTCGTAGTCGACACCTCTGTCGCTGGTCGTCACTTGCTGGGCCTCCCCTGGGCAACTGGGGGTCTCACTCGGCAGGGACTGACCGCCGGGGTGTCGTGAAGAAAGCAGCGCTGTCTGACAGCGCTGTGGCGCGCCTGCAATAACTATCACAGCAACTACACACAGGGGCACACGTTAGCCATACGTGTCCCCCAAGGCCGAAGCCTATACGGCCACCCAACGCCGGGCCCGTTTTTTACGGGCCGAGGATAGCCCCCGCGGCTAAGGGGCGATGCCCCGTAACCGCTCGCCGCGCCCCCTGACGGGGGCGCTGCGACAACCTCCAGTGCATGAGTCCTATACTATAAAATGCATCCATCAGCGCAATGTCTTGAGGGCGTTACATTAAGCGCTTCACTCGCCGCTGAGCGTACCTACCTGCATTCACTGGAGTGGCTACGAGCCCCCGCTGCTATCTGCTATCGTGTGCACAATATGCAGTAACGATTACACGAGGACAGCTTTCCTTCATGTTGTTGTTTTAGTTTGCTCGGAGCACGCGATGCCACCATGTTAGCGCATGCAAGCATACAACTAACGAAAAGTGACTTTTTTGCTAACATTGCAAGTCGAGGTTAATGTGCCTAGATGTACGTCACCGGGGTGTTCCACGCCTCCACGACACGACCATCCCGATGTTTTGATGATCCGTCAAGGTCAGTTCCCATGGCAACGGAGGAACAGGACAACGACTTGTCAACAAATATATGTCCGGAAGCGTATGTTTAGGCGTTGCCATAGCAACCACCACTTGTTATAATAGCTTTGGAGTAAAAATAAAAACAGTTGTGATGGCACAGGACAGCGGGCTCGTGGGGCGCGCCGCGCTCGTGCTGTGACCTGTGGGCGTGTGCAGTGTCCGTGCGGGCAGTCGCCAGCTCGCAGCCGTGTGCGAAGCGACAGGCGGTGACAGTGTGACGCGTGACAGTTCCTTATTCAAACGAGCTTGTGTGTCGACGGCAGGCGGGCCGTATGTGTTGCATGGTGCTGGCTGCCTGCGAGGAGGTGTACCTTTTGCTGCTGAGCGCACTCGGGCGCCGCGTGCGCCGCCATGAGCGTGTCGGTGCGCTCGGTGCTGGTCGAGGGCCCCCAGGTGGCAAAAGCCAAGGGCCCATTTACCTATGCTAACACACCGCGAGCTCTCTACAACAATACCAAACTCAAGATAAACCCTTCCTGGTACGTGCACATTTTACTATTGTACCTACTCCACATAAAATCTGTTTATTGCAGTCGTTTTTGATGTCTCGGTACGATGTCATCTGTGTAGGTTATGTCTTGATGACGGTCTTCATGTCGGTTAAAAACATGGAAAATTGTTACTTTCTTATATAATAGCTTCCTTCCATTCGAAGATGCAATGAGTCAAGAGTCTATAGAATAAATACCTATATCAATATTAACAAAACACCGATAGTTGTTGCCTTTACCGATAGTTGAAAAATGAAACTTAATTCAGCAAGATCATCTTGGAGCTATCGTTCTGTTCTATGAAGTATTGTAATAAATGTTGGAGAAGGGTGTAAAGAGGATTGTGCAGCGCGTGGCTGTTCCTTGCTGGTCCAGGAGTGAGTAACCAGGACGCTACAGCATGGTTGCGGACTGCTGCTATATCTTTGGTGACTATTCTGAGCGGCGTTACCAATGAAGCTTGAAAAATCAATCGGACTCTATTTTAAAACGAATGTTCGTCCGGCGTGCGTGTTCTGTCCATACGTGAACCAATAATGGGTTTTACTCGTGGCAGTCCATTTACCTATACCTTCCTTTTACCCGTGGTTTCGCTCTAAAAAGGCAATAACAATGGATTTTTTCAAGAGTAACACAGACTACTTTTCAGACATTAAATTACCTCATCCGTTTGACCACCTGCCTGGCCTTGTTTTTTAAATCAGCCCGGCAAGATTGACTAGACTGGTTGTCAGTCAGGCTGCTGGGCTGCTGTGTACCCGTAACGACGCGCGACGTTCAAAGATCTAAAAATGGTAGCCGGGACCAAAGGCTTGACGCGCTTTCCGAGGCACGAAAAACCTCGGTAAGTCATGGGTGATCATCCGCAGACAGGCCTCGGCAAGCGCTGCTTAACCTTGAAGATTGACCACCACGAGCTCCCCCATTAGCTATTTATTTACATAAAATCAAGTCGATCCATTGCTCCTTCGTTTGTCATGCTTCAAAAAACGTTAAACCTACGAAAACACTGTAACATTGAATAAATCGTGTCTTCTTTCAAGACGGTCAACACAACGCAACGGCTCAAAACTCTTTCTTGAAAAGGCCCTTCGATACATGGTCCTGCCTTGTTACACTCACGTACTATCGTAATATTTTGATATGAAAAGACAGCGAAGATTGAGAGAGAGAGGGAAGCAGGTGTGCCTCAGTCCGCTCAAGGACCGCCATTATTTACGTCAACCATCTGTCAAGCACCATAAAAAATTATCTGCCGTCGAGAACATTCGTTTAGAAACGATTTTAAGACTTATTTTTACTACAAATACAGTTTTAATTCGGTCGGGGTTTGGTGGCACAAATTTGTGCCAGCGGGGCTCAACGGTAATACTTGTTTACTGGCACAAATTTGTGCCAGCGGTGCTCTAGAGGTCGCGGCCCGGAGTCTGGATTCGTGCCCGGTCTAGTCGCCTATTACTTAAACATATCGGGCCAATTGTGGTTGAAGTTATATCTGAGGACCACCTCTGTCCAACCTTTCGGAGATTACTGGTGTGAAGTTATGTTTAAAAGAGACATTTCGGCATTTCTTCTTTAGGGATTAGTCAGCTAGAAAGAGCCGGCTCCGGTTTCATAATATCGATCAAAGCTTTGACTTGTAAAAGAGCTTTCTGTGATTATTTTCATATCTAAATGCCTCATAAAATATGTGCAAGATACATACTCGTACATAAATAAATACTTTCTGTTACTTGCGGCCCTAGGTTCGATTCTCAGATCGGGTAAAGTGCTATTGGGTTTTTCCATGAGGAATTTCTCAGTAGCAGCCACGGAGTCTGGCATAGTGCCCGCTTGATGACAATAGGCCCGCCCCTTATTAAATGGGATGAAAACTGGCAAAATGTAGGTTTACTATAATTACACCCCTGTCTAACTCTTTACGGAAACACAGTCGTGATGTTATGTTATGTTATGTTATGTTATGTTATGTTATGTTATGTTATGTTATGTTATGTTATGTTATGTTATGTTATGTTATGTTATGTTATGCTATAATTGTTAAACGTAATCAGGTTTCGTGTTTGTTAGTAGTATGACAATGTTGTATTATTTATTGAACCTTGCAACCACTTCACTCTAATATTTTGGACACGATATACTTCTATTATATTTATTTATTTATTTAAAACACATACCACTATCATCACAGGCTTACCTAATACAATAGTGTAGTTATTAGCTTAATAAGATTAGACTTACAATTATACTATCTCAACAACCAAGAGTAATTTTACAAAATGCGGCCCGTGTGAATAGATATATCGTCGGTGAGCGTGCAAGACCGCGTAAGAGCAGTTTGTAAATACCGCGTATCTGCGTTTTCACGATTTTACAGGAAGAAGAAAAAAGTTAATATCTTGGACAATTAAATATATTTTTCCGACTGAACTTGTTTACTGTTTGTTTGTGACATATTTTATAGGAAAATAACGTAAATTTACCAATAGCTTGTTTAGATTCCTTGTAAAGTCATTTACGCGGTTTTGTAGTGATACCTAATATAAAATTTAGTGTACTTTTAGTAGGTACGCGGATTTGAAATTAAACATTTTCTTAAAGTATTGAATTTATTATGACAAAATAACAAAAAAAAAACTTCTAAAACATAAACATCTACTTAGAAAAGATTATGACTTATTAATTAATTATACTTTATGGATGTTCAAACTATTAATAAGTCACTAATTATTTTAAGACACTACAAAAAATTAACAGTCTCTTAGGTTCTCATTAAATCACAGCATTCAAATCTTTTCTAATTTTTTGTACTATAAAGATAACTTTACTCTAAATCTGATAATAAAGGCAACAGACAAAAAATAAACAGTACTATGTATGGCCATAACAAAAATAATTAGTCTTGTAGCTTATAGATTAATGATCAAATAATCACAGCATTCATTATATCTTTGTTATAAACTTATAATATATCAAGTTCAATATTACTTATAAGCTAAATTGTCATAAAAACTATGACAATCTCCTGGTATGATACTCTTAAGCTCCTGTAAATGATCGTACTTTGTTTTAGATATTGATTGTCTTGATTCATAAAGTGAAGGCACACTGCCAATCAAAGATGATACTTTCTTAGGTCTTCTAGGCAAAGGAATAAAGTCATCTGTAAAGTGAAGCTTATAGTCTATTGTGCCCTTTGGATTATACCTCAGTGCTCTTATATCAACGACACAGTGATCACCAGCCCCACGACCAGGTCTTATTGATTCATAGATCTGGTAGTCTTTAACACTGAAGTCTTTAAAAAACGTGTAATCAGGTGTAACAACTTCGTAAGGACATGGTACGCTCCTGCCCTCCTTTGTGATAGTGGCGTATTGTGAGGGTAAAAAGATTTCCCGATTCTTCAACTTCCTCTCAATCACGGAGTGAACCGAATCCACCTCCATCTGGGTATGGCCTTTCTCCAAATATTTCCGAGTTATTAATATGTTCTTGGCCATAGCCAATCGCAACAACGCATTAGACACAATATTGTTTCGGTTTTGGACTGTACAGCCATCTGTGAATATGACAACATCCTTGGGATCATCATTTAATAATTTTGATAAATAATCTGTGAAAAATTACGCGTACGTTGTGGCTTTTAAGTCACATACCGTCTCGTCAAACCAGTAACACGTGACTCTATTATTTCCCAGATTGTATACTGAAAAATTGTGCACAGCGAGTTTTTTTGAAATAAAGTGCACTGGCATTGAGGAAAGGACACAGCTTTACAGCCTGAAGATCTGCTGTTAATGCATGTATAATACCTTTCTGTGCTGCTTCTTTGTCTGTGTTTTTTTCAGCTCTAGCCAAGTCTTTTAGTTCAATATGTTTATTATACTGTGCATCCGATATATTACCTACTTTGTGAGCGCAACATAGGTCGCATGCATCTTTTTTTGGTTGGAACAGTCCAATGTTTTCTTCAAATAAAACGCTTTCAAATAATCTTCTCGAAGCTACAGATTCATTTCTTAATACTGAATAGTCTACATATATGCGGTACAATTGAGATTTTGATTGTATTAAGGGCTCTAAATACAACTTAGAAGTAGATTGTCGGCAGTAATGCGACGGTAGTTTTGGCAGCGCAGTTAAATATTTCTTAACCAACGCTTTTTTGGATTCTTTAACAGGGACATCTTCTCTGGCGTCAGATTCGTTACTTATAATAACGTACAGTCCACTCTTTAATTTCTAATGTTTCTAAAAATGTTTTAAACAAACTCTTTCTTTTTTATCATTAACTTTTAAATAGTATATTTTGGTATCACTTCGTCTTGAGCTCTTAGTTTTTCTTATAGTAGGTTTGTTATCCACCATTGAAGATACATACATTTTCTTTTCTTGCCAACTCATTTTCCAAGTTGATTTGGTAAATACGCGCAATTGCTGCCAACTTCAGACATGTTACTAGTACGCGGTATTGTTTCTATGGCAGAAACAAGGCTTTTTATTGGCTAATTAAATTCGCGTGAGATCTACTACAAGCAAATTAGCTTAAAGGATCTCTTGGCACGTTATGTCAATATTGCGACTTTTGCTGTTACGCGGTATCTACAAACTGCTCTTCCGCGGTTTTGCACGCCCAGCGACGATATATAGATATATATAGATTTTTACTATAGTTTTTGGATTTAAAAACTCCCTCTTAGCCAGCTTGCAGGTTGCTGACCAAGATAGCTTGATGACCTTCCTCAAGCGCAATTCGTTCAGAGCGGGTTTTATTCCTTTATTAATGATTACGCAGCAACCCCTCCGACGCCGCCCTAAAGTCCGGCCACATGGTCGTGGGATAAGAAACTACATACTATTCGGTAAATCTTAAGTATTTGGGATACGACACGCGGGATGCCAGAGTGACGTCACGGGCATCGATATTGTTATCAATGAGATAACAGTGCGGTTGGCTTTCCATCATCGCTAACGATTTATTAATTAAATTAACCAAATTGAGCAATAGATCATTCTCAACGACTAACCCATTAACGACTTATAAAAAGTAAGCGAATGTGTCTCCGGCAGTCATTAGCTGATCGGACTGGAGAATGTTTAACCACGTAAGTTACTCTCACATATTATTTATTACCTGGTCTACAAGTTATAAGCCTGCCAAGCCTGCCAGTCTTTGCTACAACTTAAAAATAACGTGATATTCCATTTTAAAATTATTAAAAACAATAAGAAGAATACCATTTCATTATTTATCATAGTGTATAAGTTTTACTATACCTAAATTAGAGATGGACCGAAATTCGTTTCACATTCGGTAACCGAAATTCGGCCGAAGTTCGGTTCATGGACCGAACATTCGGTTGAACAAACCTTTACTTATATGTAGCACAGACTAGTAGTCTATATCCTGCATTTTGCCAACTGAAATCACTGCGAGTTTAAGAAATCAGAAGAAATACTAAATTGAGTATAATTCTTGAATACATGTGTATGTCACTGAACTGCTCCTAAATGCTGGACCGATTTAGATGAAATATTGTCACATAAACACTCAAACATAATTTCATCATCCATACATCAAACCATCCAGGGACCCCTTACTAATTATGTAAAAAACGTACTTGAACCTATCGCCGCCTAAAGCCACGCGAAATTCTGCCGAACTTCGGCTTCGGCATATGTTTCAACCGAATGTTCGGCCGAACTCGACATTCGGCAGAATCCGCATGCGGTCCATCTCTACTGTAAATAGATTTATATTCATGGGTATTAAGGTCTATGTAATGGACTGTGCACATGAAAGCGAGACCGTTACATCATGGAATGTCTGTTTTAATTGAAAACTCTGTACTAATTGAAAAGTTCCAGCATTTCAATAAGTGCTCTCTGGCTTCATACGAGTTAGTGAGATGTTAGTAATGTATTGCACATTGCAGACGAGTTTGGTTCTGCTGCTGGTGGTGTGCGCGCTGTGGAGCGCCGCGCACGCCAAGCCCTACCTCGGCCTCGGCTTTGGGCTCGGCCTCGGCGGCCGCTACGGCGGATACGGCGGATACGGCGGGTACGGCGACGGCGGATACGGCGGATACGGCGGGTACGGCGGCTACGGCAACGGCTACGGAGGCTATTACCCATCAGTATACTATTAACATCATTACTAACTATCCGGAGGATACTGTACAGGTGGCCTCGTCTGCCAACTAAATAAAACTGGCCAGTTTTAAAGTGAGTGTTTGAATTGGGTGCCCATGAAAAGTATTTTTATATGTTCATCGTGGGGTGAGTTATCAGATGGAGACTCGACGTTATGTTGTGTGATAACATCGCCGAGTGCAGCGCACTGCGCGGCGCGGCGGTGCTGGCGTGCGCGACCCGCGGACTCTGTTATCGCAGCGCTTTGGGAATGATTCTATCGCAGTAAACCCCACGCTATAACATCATGTAGGCATATTATGAAGGGGTTATTTTTACTAGACTCTTCTGAACCTACTGTAGAGTTGGCCGTCAATCGATACTTGAGCGCTGAACGAAGTTCTGTATCAACGAACACAAATACTATTTAACCGGAGCTGACCCGCGTCGCGACCTCCAGGCTATTAACACCACACGACCATCACGTTCACACGAGCTCTTATTTACGAGTAATACCAACGTGGACAGTTCATAGCTACATACTTCAACGTATGTACATTGTAAAATTAATATTCTAATATAAACAATGCCGAATCGCCGATAATTTTACATCGTCAAGCAACTCGAGAGTGTCGAAACACTATAACATACTAGTAAACAAGGTATAAACAGACCCTTCTCGAAGCCTTCAAATAAGCATTCCGTACATCAAACTAAGTAACACTACGCACATATCATTGCTGGGAAACGCCTTTTTTGGGGGTGAAATATCACTTTTTACGGAATTTTGACATTCAAAACATTGTGATGATGGATACATTGAATAGTGCAGGGTTCGTGGAGGTTTAGAACATTAATATGAAGATAGTGCGTGGTACGCGTGATGTGTAGGACTTAAACATAACTGGCGAAATGTGGGATTACAGGCGTGATGCCATGTTATAAGATTAATAACTTGTATTATTTTAACTTCTAGCTAGCTTCCAATAGCTCCGTAACCAGACACTAACAGAACAAAAAAACATTGCAATGACGGACGACGCGGAGAACAAGTGCCTTTCGAGTTCGTCGGGTGTTTTTACACCCGTTATGGCACCACGCCTTCATTTTACACCCGTTATGGCACCACGCCTTCATTTTACACCCGTTATGGCACCACGCCTTCATTTTACACCCGTTATGGCACCATGCCTTCATTTCTCGATGGGACAGAGATCTATAGTTATAGATACAGCAGATAGATATACCTACACGTTTCCCACGGAAAAGTACATTAACACTTCTCGAATCTCGACACAGGGATCGAACTCAGCGCCAGACGGACCACGACCACAACACTAGACCTATAAATTCTCTTGGAACTAAAGCCCCGCGGACGCGCGCCTCCTGCTGCCACCAGCTTCCACCAGCTGCCACCAGCTGATGGCGCGGGCTCTCCCGCCGCATAATATGTATAGTTGTCTGTCCCCAAAATCTTAAAACAATGGGCTAGGTTAAAACAGCAAGGTTTGCCACCACAGATGTATACATTAAAGGTATGTGAGCATAGGGGACTCAGACTCGTTGTATAACAAGTGTTAGAAGTTAAACCCGGGAGGAGGTGCTGCCCATTAGCCACCCTGTACGATGGGGCGAGCCCCTCGCTAGGCGCCCGGTGCTCACTCTGGGGCAACGAACTTAACCTTGAGGCAGCGCCGCGGCTACCTCCGGCCCACCATTCTGCTGATACCCACACACACAAGTACCACTCTGCACAAGACGCGGAACAGTGTATGTAGAGTCCAAATTCATGTTGGCATCATTGTTTCGCCGAGATCCGCCAATCCACATTCTCCGGATTGGGCGCGCTCGGAGCATTGTGGACTGTACCTAATCGTGGGCGAGTCAATGGCAGTCATCGCGCCTTCCCTAATATCCGTCAGCTGTCTGTGAGAATGGGAACGATTTTGGTTTTTCTACTCGAATCTACTAAATATGTAGGACGAGTCAGTGACCACCATTGCCGCCTATTGAGCAGCAACTAATAGTCCCGTGGAGCTTCTGTCCGCCGCTGTAGGGTCGGTGCCGGTCACCCGCCGGCCGCCGTTGCGCGGCAACCGATGCCTCAACTTCCGCTCCTCACTTATTATACTGTTCTTACCAACTAGCAATCCCATTTCTATTAGAACAGTTTTCATATGTGTACACTATATAAAACCACGTAATTTAGCCGCACTTGTCATAATATTATTTGTAGGACTGCCTCGTTGGTGCAGTTGTCGTAAGCGCCATTGCTTTGCATGCATAAGGTCCACGGTTTGTTTCCAAAATGTTATTGGGTTTTTGCATCACTGCAACGTTAGGCTTTTCCATCATTGGAATTTCAGTCAGCTTAGAGACTGGATTCGTGCCCGATTGATGACAATAAGCTTGCCCCTATAACAATACTCTACCAGCAGAGTATTGTATAATTAATTGTGTAAATAAGGCCAGCGTTATTATCCCAATTTACTTAGGGTCGGCGCAGCATGTGTTGTTCTTGGACCAAGATCCCATGAACGCAAGTATTACTTGAGGGCTAGTAAGATTGTTTACCTCCGCCACTGCCAGACACTTTGTGTGTTGGAAAACCGGAGAAGCGGTTTCCCAAACCACCAAATAGCTTTGATGGTTCCTTCCCGCTGCCACACATAGTTGAAGGTCACATGTAGCTGCGAGCGAAAGGTAAAGGAAATGTATACGTCGTCAAAACTTCAAATAGTTGCCCTAGTAACATAAAGAGTGTAAAAAGACCCTTAACGAAGCTGAAAGGCACACTCCACGTCCATTGCGATTTTTTTTTTGTTTTGGACTATGGACCAACTGGTATAACTTTCTTACGAAGAGACTGAACTTCTACTACATATACCAAGGTGATTGTCTGCTTACCACAGATGTACATCTGCATAATTATATATATCTGTGTATCTGTCCCTCTCACACTCACGCACCCACATTATCATATCACACAATGAGAGGATACACACCTGTGACACACACACACAGACACACTATCCAGATTTTATAAATGTTTGGCAAATTCTGTAAACATTGCTTAGTTTTAAAGATTTTATAATTTAATTTTAAGAATTTAATTATTTTGTTTCACCGATTTAATTAATTTATTTCATGGGTTTTATTTTAGTGTTTTCATTTAAATAAACTACCTATTTGTAATGATTTTATAAATTTATGTCAATGGTTGTAATTTAGTAGCTTTATTAAAATATTTAATTGTCATGATCTTATTATATGAGTCCTTACCGCTTCTTGTTGATAATGGAAGCTTTGACGTCGGGCATACAGGAAGAGGCACCCTGGTGCATGCTAATCGCCGACGACATTGTTCGAGTCGGTGAAGATGGACCTGAGACCCAGAGCAGATTGGAGAAATGGCAACAGAAGTTAGAGAATGTTTGCTTGAAAATCAGCAGAACTAAAACCGAATACAATATGTATTCGATTTCGGCGGTCTCTGCAGTCCTGGAGTCATAGCGCTAGATGGCGCTTTTCTTCCTGCCTGCTCCGACTTTCAGTATCTCGGTTCATTCGTGCACAGCGATGGCTAAATAGATCGTAGTGTAAAGCACATAATTAAGACTGGATAGATGAAATGGCGGCAGGTCACGGGAACAATCTGCGACTCCCGCATTCCCCTTAAACTTAAGGGGAGGATTTATAAAACAATGGTTAGACCTACTGTTTTGTATGGATCAAAATTTTTGCCCACAAAAGGGATGAATGAAAGGGTTTGCATGTTGCTGAGATGAGAATGCTAAGGAGGATGTGTGGTATTACGCGAATGGATAAAATATGAAATGAGTACACAAGAGGAAGTCTGAAAAGTTGGGTGGTAATTGGTTGTCGTGGTATGGGAATGTGATGCGCAGGAATGAGGATGATGTCGTGAGGAATGTTTTGAGTATGAATGTGGATGGTATAAGAGTAGAGGAAGGCCAGAGAAACGATGGATGAACTGTGTGAAGGATGATATGACAAGGAAGGAGGTGTCTGATGAGATGACAAGTAATAGAGAAGTGTGGAAGAAGAAGACATGCTGCGCTGACACCAAATAAATTGGGATAAGGGCGGGAGAATGATGACGATCTTATTGTTTGATTTTATTTTTCGAATCTTTATAATAATTTGTAAGTTTATCGTTGATAAAATTTTGTTGTAAAAACCCACTAAGGCTAACATATCTGCGTGATGACGGCCATTAATTATTTATTATTTGAGGGGATTGGCGCTGATAGTCGAATACAGGTTTTTGCCCAGTTCGGCTACAGAATGTTTAACTCTTTTGTATAGTGAAAAATATAGCCTAAAAGATATTTGTATAACTGGAAAATTTACGGACTAAACTTATATATTATTATTACCTGGTGTGTTGCCAAAGTGGGAAAGCGTCAGTTAGCGCGTTTTCGGTAGATCTAGATAAAGTCAAGGACGAGCGGCACACGCACAAGGTCTTAAACAAGAACCCCTTACCCCTTACCCTTCGTCCCGGTACGCTCACTTGCTGTGCTTTACGTTATGTTACCACTTTGTCACAAAACTTACGAAATACTTAACGACTCACTTATACAACATTATTTTTAACCGACTTCAAAAAAAGGAGGAGGTTCTCAATTCGGTTATATGTTTTTTTTTGTGTTTGTTACCTCATATCTCCGTCATTTATGAACCGATTTGAAAATTCTTCTTTTATCTGAATGGATCTACTTCCCGATTGGTCCCATAGAAATTTCATCAAAATCGGTTCAGCAGTTTGGTTTTGAAATCAAAATAGCTGGATAATGGAAAAAATGTCATCCAAGTAAAAGAAATTGTGAAATTGATACTTGACAAGGATTTGTGTGTGATACTATAACTAAAAAGGGTAAAATAAAAACTTTTTTGCAAAAAAAACCGACTTCCAAAAAAAACACTAAAAAAGTGGAAAATAACATTCGAAAGTCGGTGACTATGGTTTGTTTCATTGACTTTTGTGGCACCGACTTCCGAAAGTAATGTTATTTTCCACTTTTTTATAGTGTTTTTTTTGGAAGTCGGTTTTTTTTTAAACCAGTTCGAAACCAGAATATAGTTTGTTCAGAATAAGTAACTGAATCGATTCCAATAATTTTTATATCATGTTATACATATTTTGTCCCAAAAATATTTAAAAAAGGTTTCGAGTTGGACACCGAGCGACACTTAGTACCTATCCGCAATCATACGCGCACAACACAGGCATTAGGCGCGGGCGCACAGTGTGGCGCCGCGTGGTGAGTATGTTTTTGTACGGACAACCAGGTAACATAACATGCTTATAACTTTGTGATTTTTCATGATATAGTTTTGAAATTTAGTACATAGATTCTTTAAATAAAAATACTAGACACGTGTTTCAGGTTTCGTATATACTAAAACTAATTTTGTATAGAATAACTATTTAAACTGGTTATCTCAGATTTTATCGATATCATGACATTTAGTTGTAAAGCGTCGACACTACTATCACAGGTTGTATTGAACAGGGTGAGAATTCGTCGAAAATACTGTTTTCTTGGGCATTACGCTTGACTCGAAACTGCAATGGAGAATAATTAGTTACCTACGTGTTTATTACTATTGTTTTATATACATTAGAAGCATTTTTTTTTTTTTGTAAATGTGAGTACCGTGTAGTAATTGATGTACATTATCCTAATCGGTTGAATTCAATTGTCTATTTATCTTTTTCTACATTGTGCTCACATATAGAAGCAACAATATTGTACCCAGGACTATGTAATAATTATGTAACTTGATTTGAAATGAGTGTCCATGGAGTTTCTTGCTCATTCTTCTACATGAGATTTACGATTTTTGAATGGGCAACTACAGTCCATTCACAGTTATTATGCCTGTGACTGGACTGTAAGTAGCTTATTTTTGACCATGCAAAAGTGCCTGTCATGGTTCTATTTGAAATAAATGCGTTGAGTTCGAGTTCTTCGTCAGGATAACTTAACCCTTGTAAATACTCGTACAGCTGTTACTGTTTAACTTATTCCCTTTATTGAATAGTTTTTTATTTGAAAAAATGCTTTTGGAACAGACCATAATGACCCGTCCACTGGATGAGGGCCCCGCCACAAACCAACCACCAGCGCTGCTCTGCGCTTATTTGCGAAAAAGTCATCTCGTGATTCATTAACAAAAATCCAAATTCGCATTTATAAATTGGTAGTAACATATGAATCCAGTTACAAAATAATGGATTATCACCATTATTCTGAACGCTTAAATTATCTTCTTATTAATTATTTGTACTTCCAATATTATGTTCTTCCAATATTATGTTTCATGGTGTATGTATTCGAACGCAATGTAAATTTGTTACTGAATAAACGAATTGAATTCTTATAAAGCTTAATTATTTGACTCGAATATCTTGATGGAAACAAAGCGGGTAGCTAAAATTCGTAGCTAATCTTTCGTAGCAACACACGCATAGCACTTCTGCGTAGCGGTTATCGTGCTACGAGCGTCTACGACTATTATTATGTTGGCGATTACATGACGCACGTCCTGAGAACAACGACTGCTAACAATCTGTTAGCTGAAGGTCACGCCACTGACGAACCTCTGCCGGTTCTTACACATTTTCTTTTTAAACCAAATTAATAACCTAACCGAACGGTTAACTTGTACGATGTATTAATTTTGACAAATTTTTGAGACCGTATTAGTAATAATATTTCGTTTTGAACGAAGTGGCCCTTTTTAGAACATTTCTAGGGATTAATATTATATTTCGTGCAAAATTGTAGTACTTACCTTAAGGAATTTGACCCAAATGTCATAAGCTATTAGGTATCTACCAGTCGACCCCTTGTCCACGTTTACTTTAATGACGGGTTTACACGAGTTGGAAGGGAAATCATACCGAAAACGGAAACCACGTACCCAGTACATCATCCTGAAACATTCCTATGTGGGGGCACATAGAATTTTTTCATCGGTAGGTAATTGTGTAGGTTTTGCACTTTTGTTGGAAACAGCAGATTTTTCTTTTTAATAACCGACGAAAAATTTCTTTGTGGGGGGTTTCTGAACGATGTACTGAGTATGTGGTCTCCGTTTTCGGTACGGCGTCCCTTCCACCCTGTATACTTTTGAGTCCTACTATACGTAGTCTGGTCATAAGTTTTGTCACATATGGAAAGTTAAACAAAACAATGAGTTACGCACTACAACCCTTTTTATATAAATACTAGCTGTCCCAGCGAACTTCGTACCGCCTAACAGTCAATGAATCCTACCCCGCCTACCCTACCTGCCCCACCTACCTTACCTACTCTACCCACCCTACCTACCCTGTCTACCCCACCTACCCTACCTACTCTACCCACCCTACCTATCCTACTCTCCTAGTACCTACCTATCCTACCCTCCTAGTACCTATCTACATATCCTATTCTCCTAGTACCTGCCTACCTATCCTACTCTCCTAGCACCTACCTATCCTACTCCCCTAGTACCTGCCTACCTATTCTACCCTCCTAGTACCTACCTACATATCCTATTCTCCTATTACCTGCCTACCTATCCTATTCTCCTAGTACCTACCTACCTATCCTACTCTCCTAGTACCTACCTACCTATCCTACTCTCCTAGTACCTACCTACCTATCCTACTCTCCTAGTACCTACCTACATATCCTACTCTCCTAGTACCTACCTACATATCCTACTCTCCTAGTACCTACCTACATATCCTACTCTCCTAGTACCTACCTACATATCCTACTCTCCTAGTACCTACCTACATATCCTACTCTCCTAGTACCTACCTACCTATCCTACTCTGGTCATCAGTGCGGTTAGCACGTGAGGTAGCTCTTCGCACTTTTGTTCAGTTTCGGATCCTCCAACGCGCACGCGAATTTGAACTTTATGCAGCGGTAATAAATTACAAATTGGCTCTCCATTTTATTTAGAAAACGTTTGTATGGGAAATAGAAAAGTGCTGTTTTGAGGGTTCTCCCGGCAATTATTCGATTTTTTCTCAACTTTTAAACCTTCCCTAGACCTCCACGAACATTTCAAAACCAAGATTAGATAAATCCGTTCAGCCGTTCTCGAGTTTTAGCGAGACTAACGAACAGCAATTCATTTTTATATATATAGAAGATAGAAGATAGAAGATAGAAGATTAATTAATAAACTTTTGTTTAGTTTATGTTACACTAATTGTAAGACATAAAAGAGCGGCGCCTCCTGGCACAGGCATCTATATTATGCTTAAAAGGAGACGCCACCAACTGTATAATGTACAACGTGTAATAATAAAATAAAACATTTTTGATTTTTGGTTTTTTTTATTTGTCATATATGAAAGGGTATAAAATACATATTTTAACCACATTAAAATTATTCGAAATATCCTCCTCTTGCTTCGATACAAGCCTTCAATCTGCAAGGCCAGTCATCAATCGAAGTACGCACGACGTTCATGTCAATATCGGCGACTGCTTTAATAAGGGATGCTTGCTAAACCTCATCGCAACTTAGAGTCACATAGACTCTAAGTTGTGATGAGGTTTAGCGCAGACCTTCTCCTCTAAGTGCTGCCATATTTTGTAATCCAAGGGATTCAAGTCTGAACTGGATGAGGGCCAATCCTTATGCCTGATAAAATCGATTCCACGGGTCGTGAGCCAGGGGTTTGGGTACTTTTCGCCTTATGAGCCTGCGCAGAATCCTGCTGGAATACCCAGTGCCTGTTTTCGGACATTTTTTGTGAAAGAGGTTCCACAATGTTTGTAAGGACTGTGTTTTGATATACGGGGGCACTGATTTTCACTCCTTTTTCACAAAAAAACACCTCCGTTGGACCCAAATAGGACACTCCAAGACAAACCATGAATGCTGAAGGGTGATGACCACGCTGAACACGTGGCACACGTCTGTTCGCTTCTTCACTAGAGTGTGCATACACTTTATCATTTTGTTTGTTGAAACTCTCCTGAACATTAAAAATTTTTTCGTCAGAAAAAAGTGTTTTGCGGTATTTTTTTCCCGCGTACCGCCTTAACAAAACCCGGCTTCTTTCGAGTCTGATTTTCTTCAGCCGTGCGTTAAGAAGATGTGCTGTTTTTTTTCTATAAGCACGCAGTCCTAGGTCTTCATTTAACATCCTTTTAACAGTAGTTCTGCTTAGTCCCATCTGCAGAGCCAACATTTTTTGCTTGCGGACAGGATTTCGTTGGATTCGCGCCTTCACTGCTTTGATGACCGCAGGAGTCCGAACAGTACGAGGTCGACCGCTCCTTTGTTTATCTTCTAATCTTGAATCTTCCCTGAATCGTTTGATAGTACGATAAATAAATCTCGGTGGAATTTTCAAATTTTTTGATGCAATGCAATTACTGTTACTCAGTCTTATTTGCGCGTCCACTCCCTTTTAGAAAATGAACAAAATTCCAGAAACCCTTTGTTTTTATTTTCTTTTAATATTCAAATTTCGAATGCCCATAACATTTTCCTCGGCTTGCATTCTAAATTCGAAATTTTACCTATGTGACAAAACTTATGGCCCGACTACGTAATTCTCAGCAACTCGTCAGTGATTATATCTGCGTTTATTTAATATGCACAAACGTTCGAAATAAGAATTACGTAACTTCAAACGTTACCCATATTACGGTAGGCCCCATAGATATTAGAAATATTTATGTAGTAGGCCATTTGCATTGATCAGACAACCTATTGTCTTATTTAGTAGGATTTTATTGGGAAAAGGAAATCTGGTACCCTGGCCGCTGATCGGTCTACACCGGGATGTGCAGCGGCAGCGCTGACATACACAGCATACTGACGAGGTGACGCGCTGTGCACGACTATCACGTGACCCGCGCGCACTCACCGCTGACTCATTGCGGCTTGGCTCTTCGTATACTTGGCAATACTCCGATTTTACCGACACATTTCGCGCTGATTACAAATAGGAGGTGTCCCGTAAATAAATAGAAACTGTGTGTGTTTTTGTCGCCATATTTCATAAAAACCAAGTTAGTCAAGAAATAGAAAGATAGTTGCATTGACCAACCACTCATATCAACGGTCATCTGTTATTTGACAATTGATTGCAACCAAGTGTAGCAGCATTATACGACTATCGATTGACATAGGTGACCCATTATAATCAGCGCGTCATGACTCGCCATTCAAATGAGCTAAACGAACAACGACTTGATACGAGTCGCACTCTAGAAACATTTCTTCGAAGGCAGACCACTGTTTCCCCTCATCGTGGGCGGCGTGGCGCGTGCGCGGTCACGTCCGCATTGTAGTGTGTGTGCCGCCGCGGTGCGGGCAGGCGGGCGGGCAGCGCTGACCAGCGGCCGCCGCGCGCCAGTGACCGCGCGCCGCCGAGCAGACCGGCCGCGCCAGCCACCACGCGAAACACGCGAGCCATGCGACACCATGCCGCCCGCGCCCACCGACGACACGAGCGCGTTCACCGTCATCAACCATGAGGGGAGCGCCACGGACAGGCTGCAGCCCGCGGCCGAGCCGGCGCCGCCGCGCGTTCACGTGGTGAAGCCGGTGCAGCGCGCGCCCGCGCCCCCCGCGCCTCTAACCGGCATGGGCGCGCCCGCCACGCACACCATCCTCGACCCTAAGTTCTCCCGCGCGCTGGACTTTAAACTCCGCCGACTTAAAGAGAAAGAAATCTTGCTAGCTAATCTTCGCCGACCGACGCGAAACCGCACGAAGAACGGTGCCCTCGCAGCTTCTAATCCAAACGTCAGTTCGACGGAACAGACGCTGCCCAAAATTTTGAGTCAATCGCATCCGCGCATCAACATCATTGAGCCGAAGAGCGAGAAAAAGATATCACCCAACATGGACAAGTCCCCATCACCCGGACGCAAGAGTCGCTTGCGCAACGCGGCGTTCACGGACGGTGATAAGCCACGCTTCGTGACCACGGTGCGCAGCGGACAGTTCCTGCTGCCGCCACCGGACGTGGCGCGCATCCTCGGGCTCGAGGCGCTGTACCCGGCCAAAGAGAGAGCCAAGATAGTGTACTCGTACGCGAGCAAGCCGAAAGCGGTGGCTCCGCGCTCCAAGCGGTCCGTTCAGGAGAAGAAGGAGAACATCATGCCGAACGGTGTTGTACCGGAGACGCACCGTGCGCGCGCCGGCTTGCTGTTCGGCGGCGTGCGAGCGCTCGTGGCCGGCGTGGTGGGCATGCAGCGCCTGCTTCCCGCGCCGCCGCCTGCCACCAACGAGTACGTCACTCCGGCTGATAGATCAGCTGTGCTGCACCTAGCGATGAACTGACCCACATCTCATTTGTAACGTCGGCGTCGACACTATAACAGCAGTTTATTCGAGTGTTATTAATAGGCAACTGGCCACGACGTCACTCGTTAATTCTAGCTGTTAGGAAAGCGAGTGTACTCGTTGAGACAGCTGGGAATGTTTGTCTGTTGGCGGTGGCTGTGGGGCGGCGCCGTTGCCCGGTGGCCCACTTTCGGTCGGGGCGCGCGCCCGCCGAGTTCAACAACACTCGCTTAGTTTCTGCCACACTATTCACTTATCTTATCTCGAACTCGATTTGTTTTAAGCATCCTCGACTCATTAAAATAATGTTTGATACATGTATGTACATAGTTATATTTCACATTTTGCTGTATAAAATCAATAAGAATATGAGTCGTATGACAATTTAGGTGTGGTTGCTGTTGACAGCCATGAATCTTGATTTAATAAATTCGATGCGAATATGTTCATATGTCCATAGGCCTAGCACAAACGCGCCGTAAACGTAACATATAACTTAAAAACGGTGTATTTTTTGTTTGTAAACAAGTTTCACACGAAACACTGATTTATTTTAAACACTATGGCGATGATAAACATGGGTTTTGTTACAGCGGCAGCATCGGCGGGGCGCAGTACGGCAACGTGATGCACGACAAGCGCGTGGTGCGCGGCAGCACCATCACGTCGCACCCGCACGCCGCGGTACGTACCACACAGCACACACACCATGTCACACTCGTCCAAAGATTATATACTCTATGCACTCGTCACACTCGGCGCAGTACGGCACTCAGTCTATAACTTCCCCACTACTGAGCCACAGACCTCCTCGTTGTAAGACAGAGAAGCTCATAATTTACAAGGCTCTCGTGTGTTTGAGGATGTCACATGTCATTTAATTTTTGTCTCTCGGATACGCCAGTTTCCTCACGGTGTTTCCCTTCATAATTTTGACAGCTACAACGAGCGACCGAGCGATTTGGTACCTACAACACGTTTGTTGGAGCCGTTACCACTGGGACGCTACTGCAAACACCGCGCACCGGTGAGAGACTCGTGGTACTCCTGTTGACACATCTTGACATTGACACCCTCGTTACGATGTCTGACACCGGTTTCACTCGTGACGCTCTCTTCGACACACAGTGACATTATTGAAACTCTGGCGGCAAACATAATGGGCATAAACAGACCCTTAGCGAAGCGGAAAGGCACTTGTTCTCCCATTGTTCTGGGAGCCTTCTACCTATGGAGATATTAGAGGTCAAAGTTCCAACTTTCTCACAAGTTTTTTTTTTACTTTAATACACCTACATTTACATTAAATACCCCTGTTCTATTCAATGCATTCAAAAAAGTGTTGTTTTTCAGCAATAATTTTTGCGTGGAGTTACTTAATTTATTGTACAAAATAATTGGTTGGCGACTTCGTGAATGGTACGTTTACACATTGGATGAAGTCAAAATTATGTCATTGTGCCCCTGCGATCACTTCCGTATTACAGATGTGGGTACTTGTCCTTAACTCGTATTAGAGTAGCCTTCTCTTCTCATATAACGACGTGATTCAACGAAGAGACCGTACCTCCGCACGCCGAACGGTGACTGATGACGTCACACTCACAAGTCACACTCCCTCTACACTGCATAGACGGTCGTTCGCCTTAATTAACCGCTGAAGGAATGTAAATATATTCCACTTATTTGACACCCACCAAACTACAAAGTTCTTACTAGAAATGTCATTTGTAGGAAATTGTATTCTGCGAATTTAAACTATTAATAAGTTAATCCCATCCCAATTAAAATATTTACCTACCAATATAATTACAAGCATAATTCGCGTGAAAATCTTAATTAGGTACCTTGTGAATAATGTAATTTATAACAAGGTTAACATTGGTTGGCATTAAAAAGCAAAAGCCTATAAGAAGCTCACGATCATGATCCATGACCCACAAGTCTCGGGTCATGGGTCTAACTTACGAGTTGTGGGTCGCAACTCGTAAGTTGGAGCTAATCGACAAGTAGATTTAGTGTAATTAGGATATGGAGGCATGCAAACACAACGTTGATGTGACTGAGTAACTTGATGAACTCGACACATAGCATTCCGAGAAAGTTGTTGATGCAGGTAACAGGTAGGTTAAACACTTGTGCATACTCACAAGACATGTAACTATAGTTCAAGAACTTTTTTTTTTTTTTTTCGGATGGGAAATCATCAAATGACTTCTCCCGCTCTGGGCTGAGCGGGAGGGAGTGTCAGACTTTTACTGACTAAAACCCACCCATGTTCCTTCATCGCCCTTTGTGTTCCGGGGCCGCGGTATCTCTTTCGAACAACCCGCAGCACCCGGCAGGCATCGGCCCTTGCGGGCCCCTTCCCTATGCTGACATCTCTTTGAGGCGCGTGTGGAACACGAACGCGCCGTCGACACGGCCTGTCGTCCTAAGACGGAGGGACGGCGAGCTAGCCCTTAGCTCACCGTCCACAGGCCCGCGTCTACGGTGGCCGGGGGCCACCACGTGGCCCCCGACGCCCGGTGCGTCTCCCGCGGCGGCTGGGACGTGAGGAGGAACGCTCTCTCTCACGTTCCGCCTCCTCCTTTGCTAGCATGACTGCTTCGCAAAAAGAGGTGACGGCTTCCCATTCCGTCTCGCTCCGGACCATGGCTCGAACCAGGGCCGGACGCGAGAGGTCGCCGCCGCCGATCGCCGCTGTAAGGACACGGCGTTGCTCCGCCCAAGCGGGGCAGACCTCCACCGTATGCTCCACCGTGTCCTCCGGTCGATCCTCGCAGTAGAAACACCCGGGCGTCTCCTCCCGCCTGATTCGGTGCAGGAACCTCCCGAAACAACCGTGTCCGGTGAGGACCTGCGTCAGGCGGAAGGTGAGGACGCCGTGGCGCCTCTCAAGCCACTCCTCAAAGAGGGGACTTATCGCCACTATCGTGGCGTGCCCTGCACGGGGTTGCGACAGTCGCTCTCTCCATGTCACCATGAGATCGGCCCGGAGGTTTGTCCGCTGAGCGGCAATTAGCCGCGGCAGCGGAGTAACCCCCCGGCGAAGAACCTCCGCGCGCCATTCATGTAGGCGTGCGAGGACTATTGCCTCCAGATCCCATGGTGGCAATCCGGCTAGGAGGCTCGCAGCCTCGCCCGAGATCGTGCGGAACCCACGGACCATCTTTACGGCTACCACCTTTTGGGGCGCGTTCAGATAATGGGCGGCTCGCCGCCTCAAGGAACGCGCCCACACCGGGGCACCGTAAAGGGCCATGGACCGCACGACCCCCGCATAGAGCCTCCGGCAGGAGGCGTTCGGCCCCCCCAGATTGGGCAGGAGCCGCCTGAAGGCAGCCCCAGTCCGTTCCAGTTTAGGGGCCAAACGTCGGAAGTGCATAGTTTAAGAACTAACAGAAGTTTTACTACAGATAAAAAATTGAATAACCTTGACAGACCACAATCGACTACAACTTGGTAGTTTATGTCTAGCTAGGATAATACCATCTTGTTATATTCCCACGAGTATTTCCTCGTTGATTTAACTTCGGCTTGTTACTGTTATACCCGGCCAATATAAATAATGACAAATTATAAACCTAGTGATTAATTTATTATTACCGAAACTTCAATATTTATCACAGTGCCCGGTCATTTGGCCATTGCTACGCTATCGTCGGGCAATTTGATAATTTCGGTATAATAAGCGGGATGCGGGGATCACAAACAAACACGTGACACGCTGACCAATCAGAACGCACATTGTTATTAATTATACAACAATATTATAACGTACTGTATAATAAATAATAAAATTGTTTATTTATAAAAAGGTGCACAGTTACAATAAAATAGCTTAATAATAAAAATAGAGAATACGGCAGTCATTGTGCCGATAGTCGTATCAGCTAATGGTTTAATAGCCAAGAGCCTCGACCAACATCTGAAGAGGCTCTCGCTTGGCGGCTGGATCAAGGGCTTGATTCAGAAAGCAGTACTTCTGGACACGGCGCGTATTGTTAGGAGGTTCCTCTCTCAAGAGCCCTAACCACCGGTAGCCCGGACCCTGTTCCCGGTGCTGGTGGGCTACTATTTTATATATTTTTAAATGTTTTTTTTATACTGATTTTGTATAGGGATATTTAAAAATGTATATGTATAAGTTAGAAAAATAAATAAAAAAATAGAGCACAGTTGCTTATTTGCCTGAACTAGGTTGAAGCTGTGTCTCAGGCTACAAAGTGCAAGTAAACATCTACTTAAAATAAATAAAATTAACATTATGTGAAAAGTAAAGAACTAAAATTCAAACTTACATAAAAATAAAAACAGCGTGTTCGCGGTTTATTTGCAGACAACAAGTAAATCTTCTGTCTGCGCATAAGAGGTGGTTTTTAGGAAAATACATATGGATTTTTTACAGCTAAAATAATTTAACTTATAGATACTTAGTTTTCTATTTAATCTATTGTACAGAAATGGACCTAAAAATTAAAAGAATCTTTCCACAAAGACATGTTTCGAGGCTGCATTAGAAATGCATACTACATTTATATCATTCCGTCTCTTGTTAGTATTGTCAGCATTGGACGTGAGCATGGTGTGTCTATGATTTATAATATCATCTATCTCTAAACAGTAGATGTGTAACCGGCCAAACTCGATCTCAAGCCAAACTAGTTAATCCCAGGTCTACTGGTTTATCGTGGCAGGACGCAATAACCGAAACAAAGCAATTGTATGAGTTAGTCTGATACCCTTTAAATTATGAGTTTGGTTCAATGACAGTTCCTAAATTACCCTATTAGGCTGACAAAATTTTAGTTTTTCCTAAGTGTTATAAATAAATCAAACACTGTTTTAAGCTTTCACGGTTTGTAAGTAACACTTTTTCACTGTCACTAACGGGATATCTTCCGTGATTAAAGTTTATTTTGAGCTCCCGATATTTCGACGCTGTTGCAAGCGCCATGATCACAAGATGACTGGAGAATGCGGGAGCATACACATAGAAATTTTTCATCGGTAACTTCGGTTCAGAATGATGTATTGAATACGTGGTAACTTTCACCCTGTATACAGGCAATCTGATTATTTCAACAGTTGAAATCAAATTGCCCTCGCATATTGAGCACTTCACTTCTTGGACGAATTAATGATACATGAGGACATTAAATACATAATTATAATGCCCGGGCATTGCGAATAATGCCTAATTAATCACTTGGTCCATAGCACACAAACATACGTGTAAACGCGGCCCGCGGGTCGCGTTGCTCGGTGCAGCCGCCGGCTAGGGCTGGCAAGCGGCCGCGCTCCCTAACCTCGTGCTACGATCGATGACAGTACGTGAATCATAATAAAAGCGCAGTCATCGACAGTGACTCACCGAACCCGCATACCTCTGTACTGCGTATCGGCTAGTCATATAGACGATGACCTGTCCGAACGACCTTAGCGTAGAATAGGGAGTGCCTACGCTGCTCGAGTCCGCATTTGTACAGTTCTTATTTGTACACTAGCTGTGACCCACGCAACTTCGTCTGCGTTACATTTTTGATTAATGCTCCGCTCCTATTGGTCGCAGCGTGATGCTATACATATAGCCTTCCTCGATAAACGGGCTATCCAACACAAAAATAATTCGAACCAATCAACCAAACAATCAAACAAACTCTTCAGCTTTATAATATTTGTATAGATATGAAACCATTTAAAGTTATGTTGTGAACACTTCATCTTTATTCATTAGTACCAGTTTGATTCAATAGATGTCGTTGCATATATTTTAAGTAATGATGATGATTGCTTCATGAACACTTTAAATTCATATATCTTTTGATTAAGAGCACGGATTGCATTGAAACAAAAACTAATACCTTCTCTAAGTTACGCACAATACTTGTGCATTGAAATTAACCCCATTGGTTTTGTAATTTTCACGTGATACTTAAACAAACAAACATAGCCGAAGACTCACAGACTGCAGACAAACAGACAAAAATTCTAAAAATAGTAGAAATGAGTTTAAAAACCCCTACAATTTTTTTTCTAAATTCTTTCAATGTACAGAAATGCCACGTCTACAGATTTATTATATGTATAGATATAGATGGAAGTGCAAGTTATTCATACTTCTAGTGATAGACACTACCTACTCTTATGGTTGGTAATTGACGATATCAATTCGTTTAGTGAATTTGTACGTAGGGCATACTGAAAGTTTCTGGATTCTGATAAGACTAGATATAAGATTTACGATGCTATATGTAAAAAAGGGGCTAAGCAGAATTTTATGCAATTATTTCACCAAAATATTCAAGGCTTCTCTTCAAAGCAATTAGAAATTGAATTGTTTTTAGAAAAAACAAAGTTTGAAATTGTTTGTTTCACTGAACATTGGTTAAAAGACTTTGAAATGCTTATTAATTACGCTAAATAAAGTGTGGGCAGTTGCTTTAACCGGAAATCTAAGATACGTGGAGTTCATTAATCTTGGTTAAAAATTGTATTAAATTTAAGTCACGTTATGATATTGTTGATCACAATATTGAACATAATAAGCAATAAGGTTGAGCATAATATTGTACTGTCTTGTGTTTAGCTAGATAAGCATGTTAAAGTGTGCGTTTACAGACCCCCAAATTATCAGAACTACTCTTTATTTGAGTCAGTAATGGAGGATGCTTTAGCAAAACCTGCAACTAGTAATAAATCACTAGTTATCTGTGGTGATTTTAATATTAATATATTACAGAAAAATTCAAATAGCAGTCGATTATTACATCTTTTTAAATCATTTAATTTGTTAAACGTCTTTTCGGAACCAACCCGAATTACTAAAAATACTGCTACATGTATTGATAATGCTTTTTTGTTGTTGCGACTACTTAGACAAATCTATTGTAAGTTACCTTCCTTCTGATCACAGTGGTCAATCCCCGTTGTTTTCGAGTCATACACACCATTACAAAAAATCCATATAAAATCTAGACAAATTACACCCAGTAATTTGAATAATAACTTAATTAGTAATTTAGGCATTCCGGGATATATTATTGACTACTTCGTCTGCGTTTCATTTTTTATTAATTGTCCGCTCCTATTTGTCGCAGCGTGATGTTATATAGCCTATAGCCTTCCTCGATAAATGGGCTATCCAACACTAAAATAATGTTTTAATTCGAACCAGTAGTTCTTGAGATTAGCGCGTTCAACCAAACAAACTCTTCAGCTTTATAATATTAGTATAGATATGAAACCAAATACTTTTACAACAACAATTTAACTTTTTAGACCGAGATATATACCAATATACCATATATGAAACCAACACCAAATACTTTTACAACACGAAAGGTAGCACGAAAGGCAGGGGTAGCTTATAAATTTTGCCTTAAGTCTAAATCCCTACTAAACAGTACAATAACTAGTTTTGCAAATTTTTCGTAAAAATTGTTATTGGAGAAACAAAACGATTCCGTTGCTTGCATCTGTGTACGATGAAGTTAAAGAGGAACATGTGGATTCTAGTGATCCTTTAAAAATGTTTACGTTAAGTGTGTGGGTTATTAATTTTAAAGTGAATGAATTAGTTGTATCAAATTTAGACTGTGTTGCAAAAACAAAAAGTCCTATGAAAATAGTTAATTAAATCAATCAATTTTTGATGAATTACATTTAAAATATAAGGACTGGTTTCCTATATTTACGGATGTTTCTAAGAATGTGAACGGTCAAGGGGCAGCGTTTTATGTACCGAATACACCAATGTCTCATCATGATAACTGTTTTAAAATTGATAAAAAAGTTTGTATTATGACCTTGGAGCTTGTTGCGGTATCGGAAGCATTGTCTTATGTTCGTAATGCTGGTGTACACAGAAAGGTGGTTATTTTGACAGACAGCAAAAGCTCACTACAACACATAGCTCGATAGCAAAATGCCTGTTTGAATTAATGGCATCGAAGTAAATTTTAATATTTATATTTTTAGTATAAGCTATTGGCAGTCAGATGTGGTTAGGGTATAATGGGACTGGTATGCACAATGTGTAAAAGTCCTTATAATAATTAAATAAAAAAAAAACACGAAAGGAAAGACACTCAACAACCGACATCGATGCAGTTTACCCGGCGAAGGTCGTTCTTTCACGGAAAATCTTAAAGTGGCTTTAAGATTTTCCGTGATTCAGAAATAGGCGTCAAATGAACAACGCCATCTATCGAGCACGGAGTTAAACTGTTAAAATTGTATGCATGGCAAGCGATCGAACAGTCACTCTATATTAGGTAGATTTTCAAAGCAGCGTACCTTTTGCTATAATATTTTTTTTTAAAACTCGGGCAATCGATTTAAAAGTGATCTTGTGAGCACATTTATTCATTATAGTACCATTTTGGTTCAATAGATGTCGTTGCATGTATCTTAAGTAATGATAATGATTGCTTCTTGAACACTTTAAATTCATATATCTTTTGATTAAGAGCACGGATTGCAATAAAACAAAAACTAATACCTTCTCTAAGTTACGTACAATACTTGTGCATTAAAACTTACCACATTGGTTTTGTGATTTTCACGTGATGCTTAAACAAACAAACATAGCCGAAGACTCACAGACTACAGACAAACAGACAAAAATTTAAAAAATAGTAGAAATGGGTTCTGTTTGTTATCCTTTAACACTCCTACTATTTTATTCTAAATATTTTCAATGTACAGAAATGCCACGTCTACAGATTTACTATATGGATAGATATAGGTGTATAGCTGATATAGAAAATGTAAATCAATTTTATGAGGAATTCTTTTCGGTTCTTTACACAGAGTTTAATAATACAATAATAATGAAAACTAAATCTATTTGCCCAAAGTTTTTGTTCAATGACTGGGCAATTAAGGGTATTAGGAAAAGTAGGGAGCGATTGTTTGAGCTGTACGGCCTTAAGCCTTACATCAACTCTTAGTAAATATGTTGCAACATACTCAACAATTTTTAAAAACACTTGCAAGGTAGCCTTATTCATTAGCAACAAGATTAAATCCGCCGATAATAAAACAAAGACGGTTTGGAAAATTATCAATAGTGAAACCAATAGAAATAAAAAATATAAAAATGATATCACACTAGAGACCTCACGTGGTGTTCTAAGCGCTCTAAAAACGCAGTTGCTCAAGAATTTGTAGATTTCTTTACCAGTATCCGACTTAAAACTACCGAAACCTTAAATTCCTCACCCTCGCTTTCTATTGATTTATTAAGAGCGAACGTTTCAGCCTGTCCGGTTTAGTTTCAATTTAAGCATATAAACCCCATAGCAGTCATTAAAGCCTTTAAGGAAATCAAAATCAAATTAATGGAAGATCTATGGGGAATATCTATAAAGGTTTGTCAAGCTATTATTGAGACTATAGCACCGTACTTAGCCTTAATATTTAATTTGTGTGTGGACCAAGGAGTCTTCCCGGACCTTATGAAATACAGTAAGGTAATACCACTTTTCAAATCCGGGGACAGTAAAGACACGAATAACTATAGACCCGTATCCGTATTGCCGGTTTTCAGCAAGGTGTTTGAAAAGGTAATGTGTTATTCAGATGCTTGACCACTTCAACACCAATAAGATCTTAAATGAGAAACAGTATGGTTTCACCAAAGGACGTTGTACGACTGACGCCGGTGTCACCTTATTAAAACACACATTCACTGCGTGGGAAGAGGCATAAGATGCCATAGGAATCTTCTGTGACCTCTTGAAAGCATTTGATTGCGTAAGCCACGAAACCTTACTCTTTAAGCTTGAGCATTACAGTTTGGGGAAACTTGCGCTCAGTTTAGTGAAATCGTATTTAATCGATAGACATCAGCAAGTACAAATAAATGGTGTCAATTCAATGAGTTTAAAAGTAAGTATGGGTGTACCACAAGGCTCGATATGAGGTTCGTAAGGTAAGGGCTCGACATTCAAAAGTGCCTGTAATGGTTTAATTGAAATAAATGCGTTAAGTTTGAGTTTGACGATATATTTATTGTTTTTCAATGTATATTCCCTTGCAATTAATGCATTTTTGCATTTACTGAAACCATTGTACAAAGCAGTTGGACCAGCCTTCCTTAGGGACGTCTTCAATGGCTCCAAGGAACGCATTCACCGCCGATGCAGATCTCGTGTGCCTCTACTCTAAGCTTGTCTTTAATTTTTGGAAACAAAATAAAGTTGTAGGGTGCGAAGTCCGGGCTGTAAGGCGGATGCGTCATCAGTTCCACGTTTGAAACCTTCAAATACGCTTCCGTTACCTTAGCGGAATGTGAGGATGAGTTGTCGTGGTGAAGGAGGACATTGAATTGGTTCGAGAACGCTTTTCGCGAACTTTTTCAAGACTCTGGGCAAGCAAGTGTTGACGTACCAATCTGCAGTCACTGTCCTTTGACCTATAATGTAATGTCCTACGATACTATAATGTAATGTCCTGATTTGCCGAAAATAGAAGCAACCATTTTTCTACCAATGCTTCGCATTTTCTTTCGGGTTCAAAGTAGTACACCCAGGTTTCGTCACCTGTCTCGATATTATAGGCAGCCAATGACTGTCCTCCGTAAACTTTTTTATCATTTGAGGCACCACTGGACACGCAGTCGTTTTTTAGTCCTCCTTTAAGTCATGCGGTATCAAAGCTTCAAAGCATCAAAGGTTGCAAAGCTTCTGAACCTTCAGAAGAACATATCTCATATAAAATGTTTTGCACTTGTATCATTCCAATGCCTAACAAAGTACGAATTTGCTGACAAGTAATTTTTTTTCAGCTTTAATAAGTTATCGATATTAGATTCTGTAACCGCAGTCGCCGGCTGACCTTCACGTACCTCATGGAGATGATCACGTCCACGTCTAAATTCTCCAAAACACGAATACACAGCGCTGCGACATGGTGCTTCATCACCAAATGCCAATTGAAGTCTCTGGCAATTCTCTGGTTGACTTAAGCCACAGCGAAAATCACAAAAATCATTACTCAATCACATAACTTTCGAAAGGACGCCCCAATGAAAAACAAATGACAGTCTCGCAAATTAAAAGGAATATGTTCCTTTTCAAACAGTTCCATTTTCGTATTCCATAATTATTGTTTTTTTCATTCTTTTATTGTAATTGGCCAAATCCAGAAACTTTCAGTATGCCCCACGTACAACAAACACTTTAAAAATTGAAACGAACTACAATCCCGAAGGGTTCCCGGTGGGCTATAGTTGCCGAGCGAAGACGAGTAGGTACCAACGTATAGACCGCCATCGCTCGCCTGGCTGGACGAGTGCAGGTGAGCACCAATATGTATACGCTTCGTTTGGTGTGCCTCGCCACTCGGGATAGCTCGACTCGTCTCACTTCGGAACAGTCGGTTTTCCTGCGCAAAACAAAGGCGCTCGTCTACATTCGACCAACATATGGATAGCTCCACAAAACTCGTGGACATTGGTCATTGGTTTCGTTCGAACTTGACCAATGTGAAAACTGTAGCAGTCGCCTTGCGTCAATTTGCCTACGCTCGCGTTGTCTACGGTTTGGCCAACGCGTGACGCCGGCTTTAAATCTGCTGGAAATTCATAGAGAGGACTTAACTGGAGACTTATTTATAATTTGTCAATGTAAATAGACATACCTAAGTATTGTGCGCGTTTAATTTCTACCGGCATCGGCATTGAGTTCGCTAAATTGTACAATAAATTATTTACTTACAAGTCGTTCGAAAGTACATCGCTCATCGACCTCCAATTGAAATGACATGAACAGTAAGGGTACGAGCAGTATGGAGTGGGTGGATGCAGATTATTCTAGTATAGAGTGAGTGTAATTGTCTTCGATCATTCTGTTTCCGGTAATTCTAAG
>OZ059789.1:18168041-18270398 GCA_964057025.1 Standfussiana lucernea
ATTGTTGCCTTTTATTTATATTTGGACGTTATTCTAATCCGACTCTGCAAGTGCGGAACTTCCGCAAGAAATCGTACCTACCTCTGCCTCGGCTTCCGTCTCTTTTTCGATTTTTTTGCGGAGTTATAACGGCATTGCCTCTACTTTATTGTGATTAAGTAAACCACCAGTAAAGCCACCATCACCAATAATAACCAGTAAAGTTTACTATGTTAATAATACACAGTAAACTTAACTGGTAGTGTACTAGAATGTACCTATTATGAATAAAAACTTCTTGAATATGATTAAGTACATTTTAAAGCATTGAAAACATTAGGTACCCTCCTTCTGGGGCAGTCGGGTTATAAATTATTATTGATCTTTTTCCCCACCTCCGTTAACTTCCGCATCGCCTCTGCTTCCGCTCAAAATACCTCCTTTACAACTCTAGTAAACCGTAAAAAAATAAACAAACAACTAGAGCAAAAACACGGACGTTCGTTCTATCGTTCGTTCGTTGGATCTAGAGATCAAAGGTTCGCTTGGTGTAAACGTCAATGATATTATCGGCTTCGGCACCATATACTGAGCAAACAATAGATATGTCGTGGATTGATGGCGCCATGGTGCAACAGACAGCGCCATCTAACAACTAGTTTTGTGAACTAATAATATCGTTACCGGTTGAAACGCAAGCGCGCCCTACCGCTTGGACACGATCGTCGGTAGAGGGGATGCAGTAAAGACTAGTGAAGGGACGGAGTGTTGCGACAGTTGAACTCCGACAGTCTTGGCAGACGCTCAGTACCAACGCACGTGTTTGTTTCTTTCTTGTGACCGTTACATTTAAATAAAGTTAGTTTTGATTTTAAATTATCTTTCGTTCGAGTACCCACGACAGTGCCCACATCTACGAAAAACTATGTCGGATCGTGAAGAGGACCCGATGCTTCGCATCTCGGCCACCCATGATGCGACATCAGAAGTGGGATGCACTCGAGCTGAAGAAAATACGGAGAATGGAGCGATGACGTCACGGTGCGACGAGAATTTACTTCGTACGCTGCTGGCTGCTCAAAATCAGAATATGATGTCCCTAATAGAAGCCATCAAGGGCCCGGCAGGTACCAAGCATATTTCTTTGCCTGAATTTGACCCGGATAAGCCGGATGTAGACGCACGTGCCTGGTGTACTACAGCGGATCTGTGCTTATCGGAAGTGTCGCTCCAGGGAAGTGCTCTGATCATCACCTTAAGCAAGGCTTTGAAAGGAAGTGCTTCACGTTGGCTTGCGCAAGTATCCTTTGCAGGTATGACATGGCGTGACTTCAAAAGCCTGTTTTTATCCCGTTACGATTGCGTGGACACACCAGCCGCTACTCTTGTCAAAATGATGAGTAGCAAGCCTAAGGAGGGTGAATGTTATGCTGCGTACGCCGCCCGATTATTGTCTACGCTCACATCACGCTGGCAAAACATGAGCGCTGAGCAGATAGCCATATCCACGGTGCTTGCTCATATGGCACAATTCGATGGGCGTATACAGAGGCTGGCATTTACCACCGAAGTCAGCAACAGAAACAAGCTGCAGTGCGAACTTCAAGCGTTCTCGTTCCTCAAAAGGAAAGCTTCAACGGCTAACTCTACTGACGCCGTTCCAGAGTTCAAGCGATCGAAGTTTCAGTCTACAACGCTGAAATGTCACAACTGCGGTAAAGCAGGTCACCGAGCGTCTGACTGCCGATCAAGAAGTGACGTAAAAGGCAAGGCAACCAGTGCTACCACTTCGGCGTCGAGTCCTGCAGGATCAAAGCAGCGTTCTGACATCATCTGTTTCCGATGCGGCAACGCTGGTCATTTCGCTACGAAATGTCCTCGAAGCAATGGTGGAGGCACCGGCGCGGCAGGCGGCTCAAGCGGTTCCGGGGCAGCGCCTGCAGCAGCGGCGAGCAGTGAGCGACGCGTTGACGTTTGCTATGTCAGCAATCCCAGCGGTGTGCTGATGAATACCGGTGAGTCACACCCATTTTATTACGATTCTGGTGCCGAATGCTCTCTCATCAAAGATTGTGTAGCGTCAAAGTTTAGTGGCAAGCGTGTAAATAACATTGTCAATTTAACCGGGATCGGTCATGATAGTGTGCAAAGTACCCTGCAAATTTTATCTGAAGTTATGATTAACGATTTGCGATTAGAGATATTATTTCATGTGGTACCGGATAGTTGTCTTAAAAATGATATTTTAATTGGCCGTGAGATTTTAGATCAGGGTTTTAACGTTAGTATGACGTCTGATAGTGTTGTGTCGTTATAAGGTTGTTAGGCTATGTGATGTTTCAAATAAGCTCGGGAACGATTCTAATTGTCAAATTGATTTCAACAAAGTTGATACGGACGTTCCGTCAGAATTTAGTTCCCAATTAATTGATCTTTTGTCAGAATATGCATCTTCGTTTTCTAGTGGTGTTTCTAAATCCCGTGTTACGACAGGACAGTTGCAAATTCGTCTTGTAGATCCTAGTCGAACGGTTAATCGTCGCCCTTATAGGCTTAGTGCTAGTGAACGCGAAGTTGTTACTGCAAAAGTACGCGAACTAGAGGAAGCAGGTATTATAAGGCCAAGTTGTTCGCCTTTTTCAAGTCCAGTGTTGCTTGTTAAAAAGAAGGATGGTTCAGATCGTATGTGTGTCGACTACAGGGAACTGAACGACAACACTGTGTCGGATAGGTTTCCACTGCCGTTGATAGAGGATCTTGTATCTAGGTTAGGTGGTGCTACATGGTTCACGTGTCTTGATATGTTATCAGGCTATCATCAGATTCCAGTACATCCTGAATCAATGGAGCGCACTGCATTCGTCACACCTGACGGTCAGTGGGAATATTTGACCATGCCTTTCGGTTTGAAGAATGCGAGCTCAGTTTATCAGCGTGCAGTGATGAAAGCATTGGGTGATCTGGCTTATAGCTATGCTGTTACATACGTCGATGACATTTTAGTGATAGGATCATCTGTAGAGGAGAGTTTAGCCCGTCTTCGCACTGTTCTCGATAAATTAACAAAAGCGGGTTTTTCCCTGAATTTTGGTAAGTGTTCATTCCTTAAGCGACGGGTTGAATATTTAGGCTTTGTTGTTGAGAACGGCCAAATCAAACCAAACCCAAATAAAATTGTAGCTTTGTCTAAACTTCCCCCACCTAAAACCATCACTCAGTTGAGACAATTCATAGGGCTAGCCACTTATTTCAGACAATTTGTGCCACAGTTCTCAAAAACTATGGCTCCTCTATTTCGTTTAACGAGTGGCAACAATAGGTCTATTGGTTGGGAACCGAGCCATGAAGCCATTCGTCAGAAAATTATTTCTTACTTGACCAGTGAGCCCGTTCTAACGATATTTGACCCTGCGCATCCAATCGAGTTACATACCGGTGCTGAAGGATATGGTGCCATTTTTATTCAAAAGATTGAAGGGAAACAACATGTGGTTGCTTATTTTAGTCGTCGCACGTCACCAGCCGAATCTAAGTTTCATTCATTTGAATTAGAAACGTTAGCTGTCTTTAACGCCATAAAGCATTTTCGACATTATTTGCTAGGTCGTAAGTTTACCATTGTGACAGACTGCAGTTCTGTTAAAGCTTCTAAAAGCAAAACTGACTTGTCTCCACGTGTTCATCGTTGGTGGGCCTACATGCAGTCATTTGAGTTTGATATTATTTATCGTGAAGGCAGTAGGATGAGCCACGTCGACTTTCTTTCTAGAAATCCGCTCCCTACATCTAAAGTAGCTTTCACTCGTATAGAACAAAAGCGTGTCGATTTAGCTGAGCTTTCTAGTAACTGGTTGCAAGCCGAACAGGAAAAGGACGAAGAGATCAGTAAGATTGTGTCTGATCTTCGTAATGAAGTTTTTCCTGAGGAAACTCGCAAAACTTACGAAATTCGTAAAAGTATTCTGTATCGCAAAATTCAGCGTAACGGTCGCACTCGATGTCTGCCTATTGTACCTCGACCGCTTAGGTGGTCTGTAATTAACAATGTCCATGAGTCAGTCATGCATTTGGGATGGGAGAAAACTCTCGAAAAGGTTTACGAGCACTATTGGTTCGAAGGAATGTCGAAATACGTGAGGAAATTTGTAGACAATTGTATCACTTGTAAAGTAGCGAAGCCCCACTCGGGTAAAGTTCAAGCAGAACTTCACCCAATTCCCAAGTTCAATATCCCATGGCACACAATTCATATTGACGCTTCTGGTAAACTATCTGGTAAGAACGACATCAAGGAGTACGTGTTTGTCACCATAGATGCGTTTACCAAATTTGTGTTACTTCGTCATTCGGTTAATATCGACACTAACAGTAGTATCTGTGCTATTAAGTTCTGTATAGCGTTGTTTGGTACACCAAAACGTATAATAGCAGATCAAGGTCGTTGTTTCGCTAGCAAAGATTTTTCTAGTTTCTGCACTTCTAACAACATAGAGTTGCACTTGATAGCTACTGGAGGCAGTCGTGCAAACGGTCAGGTCGAAAGGGTAATGAGTACCCTCAAGAGTATGTTGACAGCCGTAGAGACTAGTTGTGAACGCTCTTGGCAGGACGCATTAGGAGAGGTTCAGTTGGCTATGAACTCTACTATTAACAGGGTGACTAAATCTAGCCCTCTCGAGTTGATGATAGGAAGGGTAGCAAGACCTTTATCTTTAGTGACCGCTGATGATGATGATGTGACTGACGTTAATTTGGATGAGATCAGAGAGCACGCGACACAGAATATTGAAAAGAATGCCAATTACGATAAAAATCGATTTGACCAAAGTAAGGCACAGGTTTCTAAGTTGGCTATTAATGATTATGTTTTAATTGAAAATGAGGAAAGGAATCAGACAAAATTAGATCCTAAATTCAAAGGTCCATTTAAGATTATCGATGTGTTAGACGGAGATAGATACCTACTAAAGGCGCTTGACTCTAAGCGAACCTACAAATACGCCCATGATCGTGTGAGGAAGATCCCCGATCACCAAGTTCCTCGAGAATTAGATGTCATAGTTGAAGACAGTGATAGTGAAACCAAATCTGATTAAAAATGGCTAGTACACTCATACTCGAAACTTTAGACCGCACCTCATGAGTAACATGTGGCGATGGGTCTACAAGGAATCGTTGGTGCGATTTCTTTCTGTGTTGGTGCACAGAGCGCTTCATGTGTTGTAGCACATATTGCGCTAGATTATTGAGTCGTTGGTGCGATTCTTGTCTGTGTTGGTGCACAGAGCCCCTCATGTGTTGTAGCATATGTGGTGGCAGATAATTATGTAAACGACTGTGTTGGTGCACAGATTGTAATTAAAGTTTCATGAGTTGAGTATGCACTGCTTATAAATTATGGTAAAAAGTAACAGAATTGTTAGAATTACTTTGTTAACTTGTTGATCGGATCTTTTCCAATTAATGATGTTGTGCAGGGAGCACTGTGTACGAAGCCTTAATAACAAGGCATTGTAAATCATGATAGTTGATTATTGTACTTAGATTTAGAAGAAATAAAGTATCATTGAGAATCAACCTGTTTCTATTGGCAGGATAGCCGAGCTAGTTTACTCTCTGAGCTCATTTTGTCCACAGGTACTACACCCGAGGACGGGTGCTAGTCAGGGATGGCCGTGTCGTGGATTGATGGCGCCATGGTGCAACAGACAGCGCCATCTAACAACTAGTTTTGTGAACTAATAATATCGTTACCGGTTGAAACGCAAGCGCGCCCTACCGCTTGGACACGATCGTCGGTAGAGGGGATGCAGTAAAGACTAGTGAAGGGACGGAGTGTTGCGACAGTTGAACTCCGACAGTCTTGGCAGACGCTCAGTACCAACGCACGTGTTTGTTTCTTTCTTGTGACCGTTACATTTAAATAAAGTTAGTTTTGATTTTAAATTATCTTTCGTTCGAGTACCCACGACAGTGCCCACATCTACGAAAAACTATGTCGGATCGTGAAGAGGACCCGATGCTTCGCATCTCGGCCACCCATGATGCGACAGATATAAATAAAACTGGCCAAGTGCGAGTCGTACTCGCAAAAAACAGGGTTCCGTAGCACAAAAAAATAACAATATTTTTAAAGCCTATTTGTATGTAAATAATAGATAATAATAAATATAATAGTTATAATAATAGATATTCATTACAATAATGATAGTTTTAAGTTATCTTGCTGCGCCCTAACAGGGTCATGTACGCACTAGTTTTAAGCCCAGCTGTAATTATCTAGTGTCTATGTAGTCTATGCTGGTGTACATTGTGCATTAAATAAATAAATAAATAAATTTACACTCAACAGCAAAGCTAAATTTATTTTTCATAGTATGTTAATTAAAAACAAAGTTACTGCTGCAGTTTGACAGTCCCATATCTCAAAAACTAAATATCAAATCAATTTTCCTTGAGTGTTGTTTTACGTTCTACCAACCAATTTTTTTTTTCAGAATTTCTTTTTCTTACATTAGAAATTAGAGAGGGGAGGGGCACAATTTTTACGGCTTTAGAAGCAAATACATATCTCATCAACCATAGATCTAAGCAAAACAATATTTAAGGGTTTTACGACACCAATCGATCAATGGTAAAATGGATTAGTCGACGTCGATCGATAGTTTCTAGTACACCAATCGATCGATCGGCGATCGATGGTAGAATGGATTTTGAATCACCACTGGCCAGAAATTGGACTGTTATCAGTAATCGAATTTCAGGTGAAATTTATTGTCTGTAATTAGTATTCAATTTCGCAATTGAAGGGGCAATCATGCTTAAAAGATTTTCAATATCACTGTTACTCATTAGAAAAGCATCGAAAAAAAGTTTGGATTAAATAAGTGATCTCTAGCTCTAAAAAACGGTCGCATCCAAAGTCTTCTGCGTTTGCGTCACCATAATAGTACGAGTAACAACATCGTTCTGGCCAACAACAACACGACCTCTTCTGAAAACATTTTGGAAGATACTGATGGAATATAGCCGGACGGTATCCGTCGATCAGCCAAAGCTACCATACCGATCGATCAACGTCGGCCGATGGCATCGATCGGCGTCGATCGGCGATCGATCAATTGTTTATCGCCGCCCGGTATCCGTCGATCAGCCAAAGTTACCACACCCTACTCAGTGTGGTAAAACCCTAAGAAACGTCGATATCATTTTTTAAGACCTATCGATAAACACCCCACATAGTTCGGTATTGTATACGTTCATTTTTTTTCTACCCTCACATGTCATGTCAATTGCCACCCCTCTTTTTTTTCATAAATTTTACATCATATTTGTGTAGCGGTTCATAGAAGGCATCTATTCTCCAAATATCAAGTGTGTCGTGCCTTTAGTCTCGGAGTAAAAATACTGTGACATATGGACAGACAGACAGACCGCATCTATGTATGTATAAGGATTCCGTTTTTGCCATTTGGCAACGGAACCCTAATAAAAATAAACTTTAGTAGGATTAAACTACCGGCATAACGGATAACGTACGTAGGTCATTATAGTGGAGGCAGATGCGAGGTTTCGTTACAACTCTAGAATAAACTTCTTCAAAGTCGCTACACGAACATTGACAAGAACACACGAGGAGTGAACACTTCGGAACGGTCAAGCAACGCTTAGGCAACAGTTTGGTCGTCAGTGTCCTTGTGTGTCCTTGACGCCGAGCCAGCGCGCATTCTTAGAACATTCAGAATGCCCGCGAACACAGATAGTTTACATAAAGCTCATGTCTGTGATCGCTCGTGACTAGAATGAGCATTCGCTCGTTTAATAACCCCTTACCCTTTACAAGTTAACAACACAATCAACTTACCTTAGACAAGCAAACTTCTATGAGATGAACTACTTGTGCGTGTCGTGGTTGCAGCTGTTCGACAAGGGCGTGGAGATGGACGTGGGCGTGCAGACGGACCTGTTCGTGGACCGGCCGGCCACGCCCGTGTACGTGCCCGCCAAAACCGGCGCCGACATTGCCACGCAGATCTACCCCGGCGACGTAAGTCCACTTCATGTTCACTTCACCTCGGTGAATAGAATATGATCCAGTGGTATAGAAGGTGGTTCATGTTTCCGTTTGATCCGCAGTTGTTCGACTTCGACCTGGAGGTGCAGCCCATCTTGGAGGTGCTGGTGGGCAAGACGACAGAACAGGCGCTGGCGGAGGTAGCACAAGAGGAGGAGCTGGCGACGCTGCGCGAGCAGCAGCGCCGCTACTGCGAGTTGCGCGACGCCGAGCTAGCAGAGCGGCAGCGCCTGGCCGCGCACGACCTGCGCCTGCACCAGGAGAAGGAGCGGCGCGTGGCGGAAGCGCGCGTGGCGCAGGTGGCGGCCGTGGAGGCTCGCGAGCGAGCGGCGGCCGCCGTGCTGGTGCAGGGCTACGTGGCCGAGCTGCTGCCCTCCGTGCTGGCGGGGCTGCGCGACCAGGGCTACCTCATGGCGCGGATCGAGCGCGGTCAGTACCACACGCGAGACGAGCTTTGTGTTGCCAGTCATTTTATTTCTGAAATAAAGCAATTTGCCACATATGTTTTTTTTTTCTAATTTTTCAGGTATCGACGAGGAGTTCATGCCGTGGCTTGTAGACGAGGTGTCGAAAGAAATTGAGTCTATCATAACGAGTCGAGACGTTATTATCGGTAAGCAAGCAATCATTGTGACTATACTTAAGATGTTACTGTTCGATGGGAAACTCCGCAGATTAAAAAAACGATTACATCTAAAAGTCATCCAAAGCGCGTTCTATCTATATGCAAGCCATCAACTAACTACTGCTAACGTATACCATGTTCGTTCCTCGGCAGAGATCGTGCGCGACGTGGTGGAGGCGCGCGCGGAACTGTACCGCGCGGCCGGCGAGCGCGACGCCGAGCGCGGCGAGCCCGACGAGTCCGTCACGCCTGCCTCGCTCGCCTCCGAGGAGCACGAGGAGGAGCGTGAGTTACCACACACACAGCGACAGATCAACATCGAAGCTAGATAAGCGCTACTACCTATATGTATACAATCTTGCACTCGCCCAGCCTTGGAGTGCCTCGCAGTTTCGGCGAGATTGTACACTGTACGTACAACCACTACTCGAATTTTAGTTAGTTCACGGTACCCTGTTTTCCCACTTACTCAATCTTTTGCGTGCCATTATTTTTACCCCATGGTACTTAGATCAGGAGGTCTAAAAAGTAAGGTAGAACAAAGTGAAAACTTGAAAAATACAGCTCACGTCATTACGTCACTCTTGCGCCACGTTCAACCTGTCGCCGCACCATGCGTGGTGCGGCGCACGCGCACCCGGCGCACCCGGCGGCGGCGCGGCAGATTCGCGCCACCTCGCACGTGCTCTCCATCCGACACGGTGTCCCGCGCTATTAAAACACTATGCCATTCCTATTATCCCGAGTGCCACGCGATTTCCAACCCTAGCGATAGCGACACATCCTCAACTTTACACTTTCGTTACCCTCTAAAAGATAGATAGTCAGTGGAATTATGTACTCTATTTCTGATGCGATAAAGTCTGTAGTAAAAGACGCAGTGTATGGATGGTCCGGTGCACGGTGCAGCGTTGCGGTGAACTGTGAAGGGGATGTAAATAATGCGTTTGGCGTCGCGTCGCGGTCGCGAGCAATTAAGATTGATACGGTGTGATGACAATATAATATCGTTTTGATGCGGGGCGCGTTTGTATGAGTTAGTTAAGAGCATTAGTTATTTTATTTGCTACAAGTGAGGCCGCACGTGCACCGCTGTCCCTGCCACTCTACCACTACAATAACAACCGCCATGCACTACTTGTGACAATAATCTTACTTGACGGGACCATATTGAGCTTATTTTAACAATTTTGTTTAAATCCTGAACTATTACGCTTTACTCTTGTAACAGAGTGGAGGCCTCGCTTCACTAGATATTACCTAAGGGTGCTGATAAATTTTGTTCACTCACATTGATGTACGACATGTTGAGGTGCCCAGGAAACGTATTCTTTTAAACAATAATATTGATCTTCGTAACTTCTTAATGTAATTCTAATAAAGTTTTAATTCGAATGAATTTGTCTTTTTGTCTGTGCTGTCATTTATGGGCGTTACTAATAGTAGATCTATGGCCACACAGACTCTATACTATAGATATTTAGTAGAATTAGAGAAGTAGGTATGTACCCTACGACATGTTAATGACAAAAATGGAACCTCGTAGCGTGTAGCGCACAGCTGTAGACCTCATGGTGGTAGATACCCATTACCCAATAGTTAATTATTAACTATACTAAATACGATCAGTATCCACGTCCACTGTGAAACTTACCGATGAACACGTGTGAGCAGTGCTGATGTCCTGTCCACCGTATATTTGATTTTGGGCGAGATGCTACTTACGATAGGAGCACGTTAATGTTGTTGATTGCAACATTGGCATCGGCGGAATATATCGCAGTGTCGCCAACCGCACGTGCGCTGATCGAGCGCGCGATAACTCAGCGGCTCGCCGTTTGATGCTAATAGAATACGTCGCGATAAGGCGTCACAGCCCCGTGCCCCACGTCCCGCGCCCTCCGATTGCTGTGGCTCTTACAATTTGAACGAACAGTGGTAGGCCACGGTTTAACATTCTCAAATAAGAATGGCGCGCACTTCTACTGTACACTGACAAAGCGATGATTTGATAAGCAATTAATTTCCCTGACTAAACAGAATTCGAACCAAAGATAAATATGCATTTTGGGAATCATCGTCTATCTCCAGAAATATAAACTCCCGAAAACAATTTTTAGCTTAGACAAGAATGATGTATTTTAATTTATGTTTTCGCTGATTTTAACAATTAGATTACGACTTCCAAGTCCCTACCCTGGACAAAACAATAAATGGCATCATAAATACTCATACAACACCTCTGCTGCAAGTAAAGCACAACGAAGACATCGCTGTCGTCGAAGAACGACTGCGGTACTTGAAAAGTATGGAACAACTTCCGGCAACACTAACAACACACGATATACATCAGTACGTCATTTCTGACTGTAATCGGAGTAGCAATAATTGCATGGGTGACAAAAAGGCGCGGTTATTGTACGCGGTTGTTGTATGTCGGTGTTACTCGACATAGTACCGCAGACGTGGAAATGCAGTCTAAGAAACCTGAGGCTGGGATGAGAAGGCTGTTCAGGTCGCGCTCACTACTAGATCGCTCGCCTCCGAAGAAGTCAAGAGATGAGGGAGCGCGGATGACGAGCGGCAACCATCCACCGACAAGCTACACATTGGATTCCAACACGGATATTGAATTTCATTTTTAAAATTCTATTAAATTTTAATTTTATTTTAATATTTTTTACTTTTTTACAATGTTACATTTTTTACTATAATTTCTTGCTTTGTACTGATGATTCTTACATGGTTATATTCTCCTCATCCTTTGCTTGGGTTAGGAGTATGTACGGTCTACGTACATTGACCCGACTTCTGGCTGACGAAGCGAATCAACTGGTTCACTTGTTACAACTAGATAATATTTACGGTGTACGACAATAATTGTAATAAATAAACTTTTGGGTTACCACGTGAAGAGTTTTACATGTTGGACACACTCACTACTTAACAATCGAACAATATAGTGTACAGTTCAGGAACTAAACTGTCCCGTACAAAAGATTTCGTCAATGTTTATGCTTTTAATTTAGATTGTTTAACGTCCATGTCCATGTCCTGTCCTTTTATTTTATTTTTAATTTAGAGCAGAATTATTTTAATTTTTGTTATTGTCACCGAATATGTTTTCATTTTTTCTATTGGTAGGTAAACCCTCTCGATCTGCATTGGTGCCCAAGATACAGGCTTTGCCTAGTTTGGGGCCAATGTACCAATGAGGCCTCCTTTTGTATCATTTTTTTTTGGCAATAAAGTTTTCTGTATTTGTATAACTCGCCCATTAATGATACAAGATTATAAATTAACAATACTCGTAGGTAACTAAATCAAAGACTTTTCAAACCCTTTTAAAGAGATGACGATCTGCGACCGGAGTACGTAACCTGACTGAGAGCATAAAAACTTCCAATGAAGCACTAGTACAAAGCGCGGCAGGTTACAGGTACAAAAGTTTGTAGTTTTGAATCTGTGGGAGGTTACCCTGTGGAGCGTCGTCGTTCGTATTTATCGGAATTTCGGAAACACTAAGTTTATCCCTAAGCAGTTTATCACTAAGTTTGTTTAGTTTGTTTTTTTTTGTGACTATTTTTGTTTGTTTTTTTTTTTTGTTTTAAATATTTTGAATTTATCCAAGCGCATCATCATCGGCCTGCAGCATGCCACTGCTGGACATGGCCTCTTCTACTGCACGCCACTTATCGCAATTCTCGGCAACTCTCATCCAGTTGCTATCAGTCACCGTGCGGAGATAGTCGCTCCACCTTGCCTGAGGGCGTCCCACCTTACGCTTGCCGATTTGCGGCCTCCACTCTAGAACACGTTGCGAACACCCCAACGGTCACCGGTTCTACGGCTAATTTGGCCGGCCCATCGCCACTGCTACTTACTTACCCAGTGAGTTATGTCGACAACTTGGGTTCTCTGTCCGATTACCTTGTTCCGGATTCGTTCCCTTAGAGAGACTTCAAGGAAAGTCCGTTCCATAGGTTCACTGAGTGACCTAACAATTATTACAGGTTGGAAGGGATAGCGACGCCAAGCCAGTTACCACGTAACCAGTACATCATTCTGAACCTGTACTGAAAATGTACTGAACGCTGTTTTTTTTTTATAACTGACGAAAAATTTCTATGTGGCGGGGTTCAGATCCACATGTTCAGTTCTTGTACTGACCCGCGGTAACCAGTTTAGCGTCGCTGTACCTTCCACCTTGTATAAGTACCAGCCGTACCGTGAGCGTCTACTTTTCGGCCCCGTAACTCATAGCAGCCAGCACGCACTGTTCGAAGACCTTAGTCTTAAGGCTCTGTGGAATACATGACGAGAAGACTCGACGAAGCTTCCCAAATGCTGCCCACCCCAGCTGAACTCTTCTGTTAGCCTGCCTCTCAGACTTGTTCTTACCAGACTGCAAAGTTTGCCCGAGGTAAACATATTTTCGAACAACCTCGAAAGGTCCGCCATTGACAACAATAGGTCCTGGGGTGACGTGTTTGTTGAACATAACCTGGGTTTATGTCCAAGTTCACCCGGAGACCAAATGCGTATTGAGGAATCAACTAGGCCATCCAGCATCTGCTGCAAGTCGCGCAGCGATTCAGCCAGTATGACGCTATAATCTGCAAATCTCAAGTGCGAAATGTACTCGCCGTTGATGTCACTGCAACGTCCTTCCCAGTTCAGCGTCTTAAACACATCGTCCAGTGCGTTGGTGAACAATTTCGGGGGCTATTACGTCCCCGAGCCTCACCCCTCGACGTTATGAGTTAAAAATTAAGTTAACTTAAATGGTCATAGAAGGTGGCAGACAGACAGATTGTGAAGAGTCGTGGGGCGCGGGGCTCCGACAGTTCGCGCTCTGTCAACATTGTCTGTTTGTGTCGTCGTGTGCAGATTAGTGCGCCTCCTAGCGACAATCACGAGCGCCACTCGCACTCGTGCCATCCCCCGTGCAATGTCACGGCGCGCAGACCGTCACGCTCTCCGCGACGACTACACTCTATAATTAACTCTCTGGCACTCTATATACTGCTCGTTTTGCAATGGACTCGGTCGGTGTTTATGCAGCTGCGCTTCCTCCCGTTTCAAATTCGCTAATATTTTTTTACATCGTCTCCGTACAATACAATAATAATGTAAAGAGCTTAAATGTAACAGTTTAGGACAGCCATTACACAAACGATATGCGTAGGCACCAATATTGTATTATACGAAATTAAACAGTTTTCTTTATTTTATCTCAACCTGGTCTAGTTTAAAATAAAATAAATAACATACCTACAACTATAAACATTTTAAAAGTTACTTGAATAAAGGTTAGGCAAGTTGAACTCAAAAATGTATTACAACTGGGTCTACTACTATTATTGTTATTCAAACTTATTACAAACGTCGGTTAAAGAAACTAAGTAGTAGTAGTAGTAACTTTTCGAATTTCCCAGTGCACACACATGTAGACCTAGAGTCCTAGACAGACATACTCGAGAAGACGCGCGTAGCCGTCGCGTCGGCGTCGTAGCGCCATTGCTACGAGCTTATGAGACGGGCGCCGCGGCGCGCTGTAGGCGGCGTAGGCGCTATACGCGGTGCTAAGAAAGCGTTATTTGAAATGCAGCCAGAACAACTTGATACTTATTTAACTTGATAAGTTTTTGGGAATCGGTTTCTACTCTCTAGGTACATTATGTCTGTTAATTGTGTTTCGAATCAGGTAGTTTTAGGACCCAATGTTACCTTTGCTGTTTTAAAATAGAAAATATTTATATTACTTAAATACATTACAAGATGAAAGTATCAAAAACAAGCTAACAGAGTAGCAGCGGTATATGGTCCTTTTTCAACATAATGCTCCACGACCCTCCCTCGCACCGTCCGCGCCGCCGCTCCGCCGCGCCGCGCCGCGCTAATCTGTGGATCGTTTAGATAAACAGTCCGCTACTCAATGTTCATTAATAGAGCGCGATGCACTTGCGCCTTATTTTCACCAGATTATACACTCCATTATATTACAATTTAAGTGCGTACTTTCCTATTTAATCGGCACGTGCACACTACGTCATACCTACTGCAGACGCCCAACACTATAATATTATATAGCAATACTTGATCGTTCTAGAAGCTACACATGATAGTGATCCAATAATGCCAACTAACCGTACAAACACGTACAGGGAGTCGATTGTCTGCTAACAAGTGTTTTTTTTTCAGCTGACGAAATCATCATCGATTAGTGAGCTGGCGCACTACGCAGACAAGTGGCCCGCGGAGAGTGGCACATCATCAGCAGTGGTCACACTTGTATGTGTATCTAGTTACGTCGGAGCTACTGCGCCAACTGCGCGACCTCCCTTATGCTTTCAGAGTTCAGACTACTCAAGATGAGCGAGGGCTCTGAATTAGCAAATCTGTGATGTTCCTAAAATATTCTACAAATTGTGAAACTAAGGCACAGATAGCTAAGAGGTAGGTGTATCGTTGTCGAGAATGGTACACACCAGCAGCACCTTAGTCCAGAACAAACTAATCTGAGCAGTGGAACTGGCACGGATAACATACGCGCTCAGGTTCCGCGCTCATCTGTTGTGCGTCTGAAGATCGGGCCCATCACATAATAAGTACGTGTAGATAGGTATTTTACTAGCTGAAAATGATTGTATGTAACGACGTATGAATTGTTTTGTATGACACTAGTGGGGTCCCGGTGCCGCATGCCGCAAGCGTGCCGGGCGGTCGTTGTTTTGAATTGTTACGTATTTTTAGGCTACTTTGTTTTGGTTAGTCTCTGTATTAGATAATATTTACTGAAGCCCTGGAGGCATTTAGTTACTACTTATTTAGACGTTTTAGAGTAAAAATAGTTACCTATTTTTGTTTGTTTCATTCCGAGGTTCCTTTCGTCCCAGGAAAAAGTACTACCTACTCAGACCTACCTAATTAAATACACTAGTATTTTTCTTGTCCCTAGTACCTATCACGTTGTGATGGAAATGGAAGAAGAAAACAATTATTTCCGAAATCAACTTTGAACTAATATACAGTAGATATAATATAATATATCCAAAATTAATAAACCTTTCCATCGTTTTGGCGATTTCACTAGCTCAGAAAAATATTTATATTCTCTGAAGAAAATCCTGATACGTATGGATTTCTTAATGGGATTATCATCCTCTAGCTCATAGGTTCCCAAAGGGAGCGGTACCGCGCCCCCTGGGCGCTGGAGCTTTTCAAGGGGACGGTAGCGGGTCCAAAGGCAAATGTGGGGCGTTATGAAATACCTCTATTTTCATGAAAAAACATTTTATCTAGCCGTCAAAAATGTGCATCTTATAACTATTATGTAAAAGGGGGCGTTGGGTTTTTTTTTCTTGTAAAGGTGATGGTAGTCCATAAAAGGTTGGGAACCTATGCTCTAGCTGCTATTAGAATACCTAGGTAGGTAATACCTAGGTAGGCTGTAATACCTGGCATCTAAGTAGCTTACCCTACTAGGAAAGTTACTGTTGGTACTTGTTGGTAACATAACATATTAATTCAACGTTAAAATCCCTTTCAAAGTTTTGTCACGGGTTTTGTCTCGATTCATATCTGCGTTTTTATTCACCCAGCTACACGGTATCTAGTTGTGAAAGCTCCGCTTAGTTTTTTTGCTAAAATTACGAAAAGTTCTGATACCTGCTTACCACGAATTTATATCTGACTTTGGGAAGGAATGCTCTGCATAAAATGGTCCTCCCAATAGTAAATGCATTTTCAATTCATTAGGAACCTAGTTCCAGCGATATATGGCAGATAAATTGGAGGTAACGATATATTTGTTTCCGCACTATCCTTCACACAGCATGGCGGACATTCTGCTCGAGAAACGTGGGCGAAACACCTACCTTGTTAGGTGTGTTGAGCCGAACTTACCTTAACATTTTGTAATGTACCTACGCCATCCAAGCAGGTCCCCGTAGCCGTGATAGTACCTAGTAGATGTAAATTTAACCGCAATAACAATAGTTTAATCACGGAGCGATTTGCGGAGGGCGTTCCGGAGATTTGCGGAGGCAGGGAGTGGAGCAACCCTCCGCCGGCGATAGGGGAGTACGTATATATGGAGGACAACCCTCGCAGCGGTGACAGTCGAGTGCAACCTGTGCCCGCGCACCTTGCTTGTGGTCAGCTTGACGTCACGTGTGCTGCGAGTGTGAGCACGTGCGGGCGGCATGTCGCGAGTGCTGTGCCGGCGCGGCGTGACCCGCGGCGCACTCTCGCGCGCCTTCAGCACCGACCACCTGCTCGACGCTTTAGCAGAAAAGGACTCTGAACATGTAAGTGCACTTAATACCTACCACCCACTCTACGAGTATGACACGCAAGTCATCTGTGTAGGAAGGTACATAATCTGATTCCTGTGATTGATACCGTTGTCCAGCTGTCCTAGCTTTCCCCGACGGGTCCCGCTCCATGAGGTGGTGAAGCTATCACAGCATCTGACCGTAAACAGCGTACCTAGCAGGGACCGAAAATTTTACCCATATAATATACCGTGAAACTAGCCAACTTTGCCCGTTTATTTTTACAGAAAATAGAATATATTTCAAGTTTTTTCTATGGGAACCAAAGTATGTTTTTTCATTAACTACAACTATACGACCGTATGCACACATTTGCAATGTTAAATATTTTTTAAATTTAAATTTAAACCAAGATTTGTTCGATTTTGATGGCGGACAAAATAACCCAGACTTTTACCCAACATTGCCCACGTCGATTTGTCATGCAAATCTGGCTCATAAAATACGTAAAAATTACCACGAATACAATTTAGGGCAATCTTAATCTAGGTTTTAAAATAATGTGTGTAGTTTTAACCATTTCGTGAATAAAAATAGTGGGCAATGTTACCTAGTCTTTATTGCTCTTTTCCATATAAGGCCCAATAAACGATTTAAAATGTTTAGGGTTGTCACATTCCAGTAAAATAATTAATTAAATCATTATACATATTTTCACTTTTCTTTTGTGGGTGTTGGATGCATATGAATAGACTTTAAAATGTAGGGAAAAGTGTACAAGGACTTTTAACTTTCGGTGAGAGTCAAAGTGGCGGGTGTACCATAGCGAATCAAATTATACCAATTACCAAAAAAATGTACCTATAATGTACTATTTTGTACCTAGCTCTAAGAAATCTGTACCTCCTTCAGAACAAAATTATTTCGAAATAAAGGTACACCCGCCATATTGATGTCAATATGGCGAGTGTACCTTAATACTTTATTATTTAACCATTACTCTTAAAATATGATAACATCAAAAAAATGTACCTAAAAAGTACCTCAAGTAAAAAGAAAAACACACTTGATCAGTGGGATAGTTCCTGAGAAATAAAACAACCGTGTCTGGTGTATATAAACACGGAAAACGAATAAGGAGGTACAGATTTCTTAGAGCTAGGTACAAAATAGTACATTATAGGTACATTTTTTTGGTGATTGGTATAATTTGATTCGCTATGGTACACCCGCCACTTTGACTCTCACAACTTTCGACTTGTGAGTTTTAACCAAAGCTAACATGTCAGTCACAAAGCCATAAACTACTAAATAGTAGGTATTCATAATTAAAGGTTTATTAAAATTATGAGGAACTAAGTAATTATACTCGGGGATTCGCTCATCTACAAGAAAATGAGGAACTTTTGCCTAATGTAAGACATAATAACAAAATCCTTTATTTTGTTCCATACCTAAGGCAAGCAAAAGCCTTTGAGGAACAAAATCACAAATAATAGATAAATCACATCACATGGCAAATCAAAAACAGACATACAACTTTGATTTTTAGGGTTCCGTACCTCAAAAGGAAAAAACGGAACCCTTATAAGATCACTTTGTTGTCCGTCCGTCCGTCCGTCCGTCCGTCCGTCCGTCCGTCTGTCAAGACCGTTTTTCTCAGGAACGCGTGGAGGTATCAAACTGAAATTTCTATATGATACTTAGTTCTACTGTCCCTGGAAGCTGTAGAAAAATCAACCTTCTAAGTCAACGCAATCAAAAGATACAGCCACTTAGGCCGCAAATTTCCGCAAATTTTCGAAACTCGCACGGGAATCAAAACCTACAGGGTACTTCCCGTGAACTTAGAATCTTGAAATTTTGTACGAAGTCACGTCTTATAGTACAGATATAGGAAAAATTACGAAAACCGTAAATTTTTAGTTTCGTCATATAAAAAAAAGTTATATACCCACAGGTTTGTACGGAACCCTCGGTGCGCGAGTCCAACTCGCACTTGACCGGTTTTTTTTTCTTCTTTCTTTACTTATCAATATCGTAGGATGCCCAAAATAATTAGAATGCATTTTTTTATTTACTATGTACGCCGTGGGATACCCAACTGTCGTTCAGCATCTCTTAAAGATATTTGTTGAGATGCAACTGCTTCGCATGCAAGCTTCATAACTTCGTGTCGATTTTTTTTTGTTTAATTCCAGATTTAGGTTTGTTTTTCTGAAATTTAAAATGACAATAATATTATAGCTAAGCAGATTTATAGATTAAAGATTAGATGATAATAAGCTGCTCTCTACCATAGTGAAATATTAGGTTGGGGAAAAAGTCTTTTCGCATTATAGTATGTATGAACTTATAAAATATCTTTGGCTATACTATTTGTATCTGGCTGGTTTTGGTATCATTGAAAGTTTAAATTTTAAAGAACATAATTCCAAATTCAAATTAAGAAAATGTGATTTTCATTTGTTTTACGTACCGTCAAGATGAGTGAATCTAATGAAGAAATTCGATACATTTTAAAATTTTACTACAAAAAAGGTAAAAATGCAACGCAAGACGCGAAAAAAAATTGCGATGTTTATGGACCTAGTGCAGTGTCTGTGAGAGTAGCACAAAGTTGTTTTTAGCTCGATATTTGGGTACCTCACGAGCTCACTGAAAGAAACCTAATGAACCGTGTACTCATTTGTGATTCTTTATTACGACCAAAGACATTCAAATTCGATTCTGAACTCTACTGCGAACAACTTATAAGATTAAAGCAAGAAGTTGAGAGAAAGCGGCCGGAATTAATCAACATAAGGGGTGTGGTTTTTCATCATGATATCGCTAGACCTCACACACATCTTTAGCCACTCAGCAAAAATTAAGAGAGTTTGGCTGGGAGGTGTTAATGCATCCGCCGTATAGTCCTGACCTTGCACCTTCTGATTTCCACCTGTTTCGGTCTCTTCAGAATTCTTTAGGCAGTGTCAGGTTAACATCACGAGAGGACTGCCAAAACCACTTGTCGCGGTATTTTGATCAGTAGTCCCAAAATTTCTTTAGCAATGGGATCATGTCCCTACCTACAAGATGGCAAAAAAAAAGTTATCGAACAAAATGGTACCTACATACTTTAGTTAAATGTAAATAAACTATATTAAAAAATGTTTTGAATTTTCTTTAAAAATGCGAAGAAACTTTTTCCCCAACCTATTATAGCCTATATGCATTGGAATATTACCTATCCTGCAAACAGACATATAATCACAAACTTCACCTCTTTATAAAAATATATATAACGGAGAACGGGGACCATTCGGATTTTTAGAAATCGTGACATCAGCAGAGCTGACGTCGCCATCTCCACCGCTAGGCTCACTCATTGCAAAAATAAATACACACAATTTATCTACTCAAGTTTTATTCTTATTATTAGCAAAACACAATTAAAACAGCCATTAAATCTAAATTAATAATAGCATAGGTCCAGGCCATACAGGAGTCATAAGCCAGAGGCTCAGACCAAACAGAAGCCATGAACCAGGGGTCCAGGCCAAACAGACGTCATAAGCCAGAGGCTCAGACCAAACAGAAGCCATAAACCAGGGGTCCAGGCCAAACAGAAGTCATAAGCCAGAGGCTCAGACCAAACAGAAGCCATGAACCAGGGGTCCAGGCCAAACAGAAGTCTTTCGGTTGCTTACCAGCCTCGAAGAAAGCGGAGCATGCGTCAGGCGTCCACTCGCCGCGCCAGAGCACCATATGCTCGGCAGCTGCCTGGGTTTTTTTGCCATACGAACCAGCCAGTAGTTCCAGCTCGTAGCGATGATGTGGCAATACACGTAGGACCTTATAGGGCCCCCGCATGCCAGAGTCGAGCTTTCCTGTGCTCTGTGATGCCTTGTTGACAAAGACATAGTCCCCAACAGCGTTGGCTCGTGGTTGTCGCCGGTTCTGGTTGGTGTAGTCGTCTTGACGCCGCTGATTGGCTGTAAGCAAGTCTGAGGCAAGCTGTCTCCTGAGCGTCATAAGTGCTTCCCGATTAGGGTTACGGTTCTCAAGTGCGACGTCACGCACTAGAGATCTTATCACTGGGGTCGCTGCATCAATCCCAACGAGGAGTTGTAATTGCGAGGCTTGCGTAGTTGCCTGTCTGGTGACATTTAAATTGAGCTGCACTTTCCATAAAGCGTCAGCCCACTGGGAACCTTTATGTCCAACCTCTACCCGTAACTCATCATGGAAAGCTCTTAAAAGGCTAAGCCGGTAACCTTTAGGGATGTAACATAACAATCGTGGTTCTTCCCCGGTTGGTGTATATTTATAATACAAAAGTTCATTTTTAATTAGATACCTTGAAGAATCTAATTGGCCATCTCTTAACTTAACAATTAAATTTTGGGTTTCCTCATCCGCAGTCTGAGCGACCTTTGCCCAATTGTTAGGATTGCGAATGTGTGATACGTTTGCAGTTTCAGGAGAGTGCCGGCTTAGAAAATCAGCGTGCTGCATCATGGATCCTTTTCTATATTCCAAAGTAAAGGTAAAGTCTTGTAGGTAAACCCACCAACGCGCGACACGAGGCAACAAATCTTTTTTTGTTTCAGTTAACTTCAACGAATTACAATCCGTCACTATTTTGAAATTGATACCAATTAAATAATGACGGAAGTTCTGAAGTGCGCGTACAATGGCTAGGGTTTCCAGCTCGTAGCTGTGATAGCGACTCTCCGCGCCCTGGGTAGACCTACTATAGTAACTGACTACTCTCTTTCGTTTACCGGCATGCTCCTGCAACAACACCGCACCGACACCAATGGAACTGGCATCGGTGTGAAGTTCCGTAGGCAAACTTGGGTCAAAGATCGCTAAGACTGGTTCATGGGTCAAACAATGAATAATATAATCGCGTGCCACATCTTGTTCTGAACCCCATTTGAAAGGTTCTCCCTTTCTTAACAGTCTGGCAATGCAGGCTGTTTTAGAAGCGTAACCCGCGACATAACGCCTAAAATACCCGGCTAGGCCCAAAAATTGGCGAACCCCCTTAACATTAGTAGGCTTTGGAGAATTTACCAGCGCCTCAATTTTTCTTGGGCTCGGCCGCACCTGACCATTACCAACTACCCGTCCTAAGTACTCTATTTCGGTATCTAAGAAGGTACATTTTTTTAAATTAACCGAAAAACCGGCATTCGTGAGAGTACTCAAAACTTGACGCAGCAAGTCGAGTCCTTCAGGAATTCCGTTTGACATAAGAAGTACATCGTCGATATACGTCAAAACTCGCCCACTTTCAATATAGGGTTTTAAGATTTTTGAAATGATTCTTTGATAAACTATAGGGGCGTTAGCTAACCCATAGGGCATTTTCAAATATTCGAAATGCCCTTCGGGCGTTACGAAGGCGGTTTTAGAAATCGAATCATCATCCTTTAATGGCACCTGATGAAATCCAGTTGCCGTGTCTAAACTGGTGAAGAACTTGAAACAACCAAGCCTATCGATGTGGTCATCGATCAAAGGCAAGGGAAATCGTTCCTTGATCGTTATAGCATTAAGTGCCCGATAATCGACGCACATCCTATCACTCCCGTCCTTCTTCTTGACGAGAATGATAGGACTGGCGTAGTCGGACTGTGACTCACGAATAATTCCCTTTGAGAGTAGGTCATTAATTATATCCCGAACTCTATTTTTTTCGTCACAAGAAAGCTTATAAGGCCTATGAACTACCGGGGCACTCGATGTTAATCTTATCTCCATACTGCCCGTATTCACCGTTGATGTAGCAGTACCCGTAATGAAAGAACTCGAATTTTTTTCTAAAAAGCCCTCGTTTTCTGAAAATTGGAAAGGCAAAGGTGACGCTCGAAAGGGCACGAAGAAAAAAAACGTGAAAATGCATAAACCTGTGCCACTATTGTTAAATGGAACAAGACTACGAACTGGCATAATGGATTTACGAGTATCGAATACTTGCGCATTCGACTCGGTTGCACAAGTAATTGCAGTGGTTGATGTCAAAACTACCAGAACAGATTTATACAAGTACCGTGCACACCTTTTTCTGCTATATATCAATGACCTGACAAAAGTAACTGACCATCCCTGCATACTCTTTGCAGACGATGTGTCCGTAATCATCCCTAAAACTAAGAACAACTATAATGAGGAAATAAATAGTACCGTAAGCAAAATAATAACTTGGATGGAAAAGAATAACCTTAAACCTAATATAGATAAAACCAAATATGTACAATTTTGTAACAAAAACTGGAATAAAATGAATTTAAACATCACGTATAAAGATAAACAAATAAAACAATCAGATAGTATGACTTTTCTTGGGATAGTTCTAGATGAGAGGTGTTCCTGGCTTAATCATATTGATACGATATGTGGAAAACTCAGTAAGTTTGCTTATGCTCTATGGCGTTTATCTAATCTAACAAATAAACAAGCCACATTGCAAGCTTATCATGCATATGTTGGTTCAGTATTGCGTTATGGTATACTAGTATGGGGAAACTCGGTGCATCTCGGAAGAGCTTTCATCGCACAAAAGAGGTGTATACGTGCGATTTGTAATGTAGACCCACTCACATCCTGTAAACCACTGTTTAAGAAACTCAGAATACTAACATTGACTGGTATTTATATTGAGGAAGTATGTAAATTTACCAAATCTCATCCAGAGATGTTTGAAAAACTGGGAGATAAATGTGCGTTCAATACTAGATATCCTAATAGACTAATTAATGTGAGAATAAAGACGGAACTATATAGGCGAAGCTGTTATCCTATGTGTATTCAGATTTATAACAAGATTCCTAACCAAATTAAAGAACTTCCAATGGTTCGCTTCAAACGGGCTTTACGTAGGTGGTTAATTGAGAATCCCTTCTATAATATAAAAGAATTCTTTCAGTTTAAATTTAAGTAATATTGTAATTGTACCTACCTATAACAAAAATTTGCATGTCATTATGTTATGATTAAATATGCTAAGCTACTAATATTACCTAACATTTTAAGAACGTTTGTAACCATATTTATCTGCAAATAAATCTTTGACTTTGACTTTGACTTTGACCTTCTTCAGCCATATTTCAAAAAAAAAAATATTAATCAAAAAGTTTTCATCTCATGCGAATGCAATGTGGCTTATATTTTTGAAAATATTTTGATCGATACAATTTACAGTGCCTCTGTACAAGAATCATGTACGAATACTGAATGTGTCATTAAAAAAGTTCGAGGAAAAATTGCTTTTTTGCCACCTAATTTTAACATGCCAAATATTTCTTTAGTAATACAATAGCTTTTGAGCTGAATCAAACAGATGTAATTTGTCTTAAAGACATACCTATGGAAATAACATTATATAATACAAAACACGAAGTTCTTGGATTAATTGAGTTTTTATTATATTTGGCAAGTCTTGGCAAATCATTCAATACTAACATAAAATTAAAATTAGTTATAAAATTGTGAGTGAATTCACAAGGAATGCATTATTTATCATTAGTTATAGATATTAGTTAGTATAGGTATTAGTTATAAGTATAAATTAAGTTATTATTAATTAAGGCGCATTTATCGCTTTGGGTTAGCCTGTAATGATAAATGTAAGTAGATAAATAAATAAATAAAAGAATCTCGTCTGTTCCGAGGATTTACATCGTTTGCGTCTTAAATTATTATTATTATTATTCATAACCACGAACATAGGTACATATTTCATAAAAATACAGAGATGGCAGCGGTAGCAAACCAAACTTTTTGAACATTGGCCGACATGAGTCATCAGGTTGAAGTCCAGACATTGCTCTGATGCATTTTTTTGAAAGATAAATGCTCTATTCAGATCGGTACTACTACCCCACATTACAAGACAATTAACATAATGGCAGTTTTTTATGTTAGTTACATTTTTAATTTGTTTCAGTGCCTATACAATATTATCTACGTGTTCGTTCCATTTTATATCCTTATCTATCACTACGCATAAAAACCTAGTACCTTTGATTTTATTTATATTAAGTTTGATGTTGTTTTAAGATTCCTTTATTTATTTTTCGAACTTACTGATTACATTTTTAAATATTCTTATATAAAATTCAAAATAAAAAAACATTTAAAAATATAAAGAATAGTAGCTCACCGGTATCGGGAACAGGGTCCAAGCTCCAGAGAGAGCAAGGCTCCAGAGAGAGGAAACTCCTAACAATACGAGCCGTGTCCAGAAGTACCGCTTTCTGAATCAAGCCCTTGATCGGATCAAGGGCTTGATTCAGAAAGCGGTACTTCGGCAGCTGGATCAAGTTGATCCACTTCCCATATGTCGACAACCTCGCGAGCCAAGTTTTTATTATTATTCGATTGATTAAATTGAATGTAAACGGATTTGTCTAAATTTATATTCAAATGGTTCAAGTCAAGCCAACGCAGCAATTTAGCTATTGTGTTTAATTAATGTCGAACTCATGATCCGTAATGATATTTTTCTTTTTATCAGATGTCACTATAATAGATATGTCGGAGAAAGCGATAACTTTTAAACATCAAGTTGCTGATTTGACCATTGTAGTAGGGGTAAACGCCGTGACGTCAGATGTTGTTTTAATGGCGGCACGTGGACTGAGTCGTTTTGTAGAGTGGGGATTGTGCCGAGATCACTTTTGCTCGGAACTCCAACCAAGTCACTCCTTCAGAACGAAACTGTCGGTTTGCCCATTTTGTGGAGATTATTTGTTAGTGTTATTTAATGTAAATTTGTGTTAAATAATAAACTGTGATTTTTGTGTACCGAAACCGAAACTATTATTTTAACATTTCATCATGAACCCGGTACCACCGAACCCTAATGACAACGGCGCTAGCGCTCAGCCATCGCTTACGCCGTCAGATATATCGTCAGCAAATAATATGCAGTTATGTTTGGTTATTTTTGTGATATCATTTATGTACATATATAAGAAACAATTTATATTGGGCCTAAGACGCTTCCTTGTGGAACGCCATATTTATTATGTCTATATTCTGATGAGAAGGGTATCATATCTTTATTTTTGTTGATTTTATTGATAATGACACGTTGCTGTCTGTTACTTAGATTTATTTATTTATTTAAAACACATACCACTATCATCACAGGCTTACCTAATACAATAGTGTAGTTATTAGCTTAATAAGATTAGACTTACAATTATACTATCTCAACAACCAAGAGTAATTTTACAAAATGCGGCCCGTGTGAATTCACTCAGAGAACAATTGAAACAGTCGATCTGTTGTGACACCATATTGAGTGCACGCAGCGCCCGCGTCAGCGGCGCATGCTGCAGCAGGTTAGTGCGAGCGGGCGGCACCCACAGCAGCGGCGGCCGCCTCCGTCGACCCACGTACCCATCAGGTACACACAACCCAACCGTACTTAAAACGCCTGGGTTGTGTATTTTACCACGCATAATCTTAAATAAGTAAGTGGCGAGTGCTACTTCCCTTCTTACTTCCAGTTTATAGTAACCTACCATGCCCAATACAAATAGAGTAGGATATAGCAGTGGATACCCCGGATACACACCATACAGCCTTAAGTACAAGAATCTCACAAACTTGTTCTGGATACGTTCTAACATTAGTTTGTACTTGGCTTCATGTGGCGACCAGACTACAGCATTGCATTCCAAATTACTTTTTACAAGCGCTTCGTACAACGATCTCAGAGCACTGATGTTCGTGAACTGGTTTCCTAGCCGTAAGACCAACCCTAAATTGCGGTATGCTTTTTTACAAACCTCCGTGATATGCTTACGGAAGTTTAAATCAGCTGTAAAACGCACGCCCAAGTCCTTAACCTCTGAGACACGTTGCAGTCGGATTCCATCCATGCAATATTGATAGTGACTTGGGTCGCGGGCACGGGAAAATGATAACACCGAACATTTGGCCACATTGAAATACAACTTATTGCTACGACTCCACTCTACTACCCAATTAATATCCTGCTGCAGCATGTCATGATCAGTCTCCTGCTTTATTCCAAGAACCAATTTCAAGTCATCCGCGAATAATAACGGTGTGGATTTATTGGGTCTAGATAGGACGATATCTACTGAAGTGCAGGTCCCCTAATCCCGATAGTCTCTAACTTTTCTAGTAATATGTCGTGTGACACCAGATCGAAAAATCAAAGAAGAGGCATGATAGTTATTAATATTTGTAAGTATTGCTTTCATAAGAGAGAAAATGGCTAATGACGTGGATTTGTTTTTTTGGAATCCAAATTAATGTATTCGGCATTTATTATTTGGAATTTATTGCAGAAATCAATGAGTCTATTTTGCATATTTTTTTAATAAATTTTAGACAAAATGGGTATTAAAGTTAGGTATAGGTCGATAATTATTGATTTAACTCTCCCTTTTTTAATAATGGCTTTATTATGGATAGTTTTAAAATATCGGGAAAAGTTCCAGTTAGAAATGATAGATTGAGTTAAAATACCAGTCAGTTCATTACAACAGGCTTTTATTATTTTAGTGCTTATTTCATCATAACCCTCCGGTCTGGTGTTGCACAGAGACATTATTTCCTGTCGCACCTCATTTTCCAGCATTGGTTTGAGAAACATTGAGTTGACACATTTATTTTGTTTAAAGTTTTGGACAGCACTTTGTTGCGTTGGTATATATACGTTAAATTTACATAATGGTCGTTGAATTTAGTAGCCATTTCTACAGCGTCTGTAATTACAGTATCATTTAGCTTTAAGATTTCTATGTTACCTTTGGGGGTAGTTTTGTTTATTTCGTTTTTAATGACAGTCCAAGTGGCTTTACATTTATTATCATGTGTGTTAATACATTCTATATTTGCGTTCTTTTTTGAACTATAAATACATTTCTTTAGCAGATGGGAATAATTTAATTTTATTAGATGAATTTTTATTTTTGTAGTACTGATAACGTAGTTTCCGATTAGTTCTGCAACTTTGTCTGCCTTTGTGAGCCCTTTGCTTATCTATTTTTGTGTTTTTTGTATTACTGTTGACCTTGACTCTTAACTTGGGAAAACAGAGATTGTCTAAGTTGTAATCTCTTTTATAAATGTGGTATATTGCTGTTTTTGGGGGTTATGTTTAGTAGGAAAGCTAAGCATTTGTGCTGTATCGTGATCTGGAAGATGCAGAGGTAGTACGGTTGCAGTTGTATTGGCAATGTTGCTTATGATATGGTCAATACAAGACAATTTACGTGTAGGAACATTGATGTGGATTTTCAAATTATAATTGTTGGATGTCTTGCAACTCATTTGTGATGTTGCCTTTTTTTGTGTATTTATATTGAAGTCACCGGCTATAACTATATTTACTTTAGATTTGTATTTCTTTTGCAAATCGTGCAAAAGCTTATGTAGTTTTGTTATAAACTGATTTGGATCCGATTGAGGTGTTCTATAAAGTAAGTAAGTAAGTAAGTAAGTATATTTATTTGCATAAAATGTGGTAAATACAGGATGTTATAAAAATGTTTTAGAGCAGGACACATTCCGCCGTAATAATAGCATGCAAATTTTAAAATTATTTTTACATAAAGTACATTAACTTGACCACATAGGTACCCTTCATACAATTATGTAAGTACATTTGAAAAAAAAAAAAAATTAATCCTACAATTAGATAAAAACAAAAGAAACACAAAATAAAAATACCTACACCTTACATACATCTAAACACATATAATATCTAATTTACACACATTAGCTCTATACCGCAGGCTTTAAACGTGCCTTGTGCTGCATAGCTTTCAACAAACGATAATTATTTATAATGTTATCCTTTTTTTACTAAAATACAAGTGCCGCCGCTTTGTTTTTCTCCATAGAAGTTGGCAGCCATTTCATAGTTTTGACATAACTTTCATAACCATTATTTATAAAAGTTTCAGATAGACATATTACATCTAGATCATTATTTACATCTTTTAATTCCTGAATAGTAATTTCTAGTAGTTCTAGCTTGGATAATACACTAGCGATATTTTGATGAAATATTCTGAAATGGTGCGTTTTACTGGCATAAGTAACGAAAAAATGAGTCATTCTGGTTTAGAACAGGAAAGTAGTAGGATATAGTTCCCTTCTGACCCTTGACATTGGGTTGTATACAGGTGCTATTTTCAGGAGGCTTTGCAGTTCCAGGACGACTTAGTGCTTTAAAGTAGATAGGTACTAAGTAGGGAATTGTACCTTTTTTTGGTTCATGCAAACCAATGTTCAATTTGAGACCTAATTTGGTATTCGCTAGTCTCTTTCGAATTTCGCTCGGGTTCAAAAATATTTATCACTACAATCTATATTAAATTTTAGGACTTACTATTGTCAGTAAGTTTGTGGATATTTTTTTAACAAAGTGGCATTTTTTATACATAGGTACTACAAATATTTTTTATAGAATAGTTTAATTTATTGAAATTGAGATACACATTATTTACGACGTTTAATAAAATTAGTGTTATTTTTAAATGTATCCAATATAATTTGTAATTGAGACAAAATTAAGTTTAAGTTACGGTAATTTTCAGCTACGCAAATTACAAGTTTATTATTTATTTTTTTATTTGTTTGTCGTCGGTTGTCAATTTGATATTTCTACAGTTCGCTATTATTGCGTTGCTTTATGCATTTGGCTTTGTTTCTGCGATGACTCTGTATTTTTCGCAGTGTATTTGCTCTTGCATGCGTAATGGCTGCTGCTAGCCCGACGCAACGCTGAGCACAGAAAACTAATATCTTTCTCCCAGGAATCACACCTCGCCCGCTCACGGCAGTGAAAGTCTTAACACTAGCAACGTGCGCAGTACTCCGCTTCAGTTTCTGAATGGCAGTTTCACAAACATTTTGACTACGTTGCGTTAATTTTCCGATACGCTCTGTAAGGGTTGTGTTCTGCGATCTTTAATTGCTATTGTAGGATCAGAATTTCCCGTTTCAAGCGCAATATATTTACGTAGTCAGGCTTCGACATTCACTATGGATGACGATGGAGAGTGCGGTGAAGAAAGCACGTCGGGTTGTTGTGACAGGGATTGCTTCTTTTTCTTAGTGCTTGTACCAGGACTTCGGAATATGGAGGAAGAATGACACAAGGATTTCAAAGTATTGTTCTCTGTACTCAACTTGTTTATGAAGATGTTTTCTAGCAATATAATTCCCAGTTCATTTTCGGTACTTTCTAGTTGTATGTGTAAGTTGAGCTATTGCCTCCTTCATTTCTGTGCCCGATACCAAGTCAGTTACAGTTCGGTCAACACTCCTTGAAAATTTATTGGGGCTAGCATACGACTAATCAGATGTTTCGCAGACGGTAAGTATGTGAGAGTCCAACAACTCTGTGCTATTTTGAACTGGGGATACACGTTTCAAAGTTTTTTGTGCTTGTTCCGCTGGCGACGGGGTTTTGATAGAATTAAGAACTGAAGCACAAAAGAGCTCAAATCGACGCGAAACTTAGCGCAATAGGCGAAGAAAAAAATCAAGTTACCTAAATGATATACAAGGTGTAGGGGACACCGATGCTAAACCGAAAATCACGTATTCAGTACATCACTCAGAACCCCCACGCATGGAATTAATTTACAAAAAAAACAGCTGTTCTATACAGTTTTACCGCGTAGGTATTGCAGTTTTGTAGGAAACTGCTGTTTTTTTTTTTAATAACCGATGAAAAATTTCTATCTTGTGGGGTCCAGAATGATGTACCTACTGAATACGTAGTTACCGTTTAAGCGTCGGTATCCCTTTCACCCCGTATATACAAAAAACTCAATACTCAATATCGACAAAAATGGCGCTTTATCCATTTTACCTTTCCACTGTTAATGTTATTTTTTTTTATATACCTACATATGTACATGATAATTATGCGACAATAATAGTAGGTACTAGAGAAGTATGGAAGTAGACACGCTGCGCTGACCCCAAAATAAATTGGTATAAGGGAAGGAGTATGATGATTTCGTGTAATACAAAACTCTACCTTCTTCGTGAAGTACAGGCGTACTGTTTTACTGAGAAAGGAGGAAGCGTCGACGAGGGGACTTATTACAGGACAATCATTTTTTGTCACTTTAGGTGTACGTAGAGCTGGACAGCGGCGGCTGGATAAGCTCGGCGAGCGGTCGCGGCGCTGCCAGCTTGTGCGTCCGCGCCGCGCTGGCGCCGCACGCGCTCTGCGCCAGCGCGCTGCTCACGCTCGCGCAGAGCGGCACCGTGCGCCTGCGAGCCGTCGCCGACCTGGCGCCGCACGCCGAGCTGCTGCTATGGTTCGCGGACGACACGCTGGCCGCGCTCGACATGCCCTTCCTCACGCCGCGCCACATCCGCGGACACCGCTACGCATGCCACGCTTGCGGCCGCGCCTTCGACGACCCCAACCCGCTCAAGGTGCATCTGTTCCTGTCATGCGCGCCCTACGAGCCGGCGCGCTTCTGGCGCGAGGTGGCGGCGCGCTTTAAGGCGGCCGGGACTCTAGCGCCCGCGGGCCCCCCCAAGACCCTGACAGCCGCGGGCCTCCCCAAGACCCTGACAGCCGCGGGCCTCCCGGGGCCCCTAGCGCCCGCGCAGTTGGAGGCGCTAGCCACGGAGTGGGGTCGGGCGCGTGGTGGTCATGTGTGCGTATACTGCGGCAAGCTGTACTCGCGGCGCTACGGGCTCAAGATTCACTTGCGCACGCACACTGGCTACCGGCCGCTGCGCTGCCGACACTGCCTGCGCGCATTCGGTGACCCCAGCAACCTCAACAAGCACGAGCGGCTGCACGCGGCCCGAGCGGGCCCCACTGTGGGCCCCGGGCAGGGCCCCGCGCGATACGCGTGCCCACTGTGCGGCCGCGCGCTGGCCCGGCGGCGCGACCTTGAGCGACACGTGCGCACACACACACACACACAGACGGCGAAGCAATGAAACGAGTGTATAGATTTTAAGTAATTTATTAAACTTATGCGACTATTGTCCGGCGACCTTGGCGGCGATACGCTTGTCGCGTTCCTCGGCGATGGTAAGACGCACTCCCTTACCGCGCGGGAGGGAGATATACGCCTTCGTGCCCTTTCCGATGATGAACACGTTGTTTAATCTGTAAGAGTAACGTTTCATGGTTAATTATATTGAATCATCTTAGCATATAACATAACATCACACCTGTTATCCTTGAAGGGTTAGGCAGAGGTGTACCTAGTTGTACATCCACATTTCACCGCTTATGTTTTAAGTACGATGTAATAGGGGGCGAGCCTATTTCCATCAACCGGGCACAAATCCACTCTGTGGCTGCTACTGAGAAATTCTTTATGGAAAAACCTATTAACACCACCAAACCTGGGAACCAAGCCCAGGACCTCAAGATAGTCAAAGGAGATTAGCATGTACATGAAAGTAATCTTTATAAGATTGTATTAACAGATGGGAAAAAATGGCTGTGATTAAATAGGTACCTAGTAGCGAAAGTGTGCCCCGTGGTGTCCTTGATGTGCACGATGTCGAAGGAGCCGGGATGCCTCTCGCGGGACACGATGGTGCCCACTCTCCCCAAGTTCCTACCTCCCGTGATCATGCACAGGTTGCCTGTAAAAGTATATTTTAACCATCTTCAAAACAAGCAACTTTTGGACTTTTTCAAATATGCACATATTGACATGACTAAAAGCTGAAATTTCCAAGTTTTTGTAACTAATGCTGATATAATTTGCAGGATGAGTTTGTTCAGTCAGCTTTTATATGAATATATTATGAATACCAAGAAAAAGATGGAGGCGTTGTTAGCTTTAATATTTATTTTAATAATACTGGTTACTTAGCAATAAACTGTCTTGTTGGAAATACAATTGTGTTTTATTTAGAAAGGATTTTTTTCGGTCGATTGGAAGTGAAGTATTTCAAGCTAGACAGAGATCCCATAGATATAGAGTTTATAGTTTAATAACACTAATGTATGTACATACTTTTGTTTAAATAATTGATAAAATACTCATTAGATATAACTACATAAACTTCTTCTTTTGAGCTATCCACAAGTAACTGTTGTTGGATTTAATCAGCCAATTCATTTGAACAGTGTATTTACTTCAAGCTGAACCGCAAAAATAAGCAGCGTATAATGAGTTTTAGGACATACCTGACTCAAACTTAATGAAATCCATGATCTTGGAAGATGCAATGTCGAGTTGTACCGAGTCATTGACCTTGATAAGTGGGTCAGGGTAGCGGATGGTGCGGCCATCATGTGTTACCAAGAATGGCACATTCTTCGGCCCTGTCGACACACGCTTTACTTTGCACAGCTTGTACTGCAACCAAAACACACATGGTACTGACAGCACTTTATAACCAAACTACATTGCACAATTGCAAGGAAACATCAAATATTACAAAATACAACATACATATTTCAGCAATCATTTAACATGATAGACCCATATTTCAGTCAGTGGGTCATCTTAGGGGCGATTTCATATTTCAATATAAAATATTTATATGGGTCCAAGTATAATAAACATAAATTCAAGTTTAATAACAATTTCATTTAAGTTTAGCTTTATAATTAAATAGGCAGAGAATGTTCTGTTTGAAAAAGGTACTCGGAAGATACACTGCAATACAGATATGTTTAGTGTTAAAACATGCAGATGGTCTTTTAAATAACATTAAAGCTAGAATACAATATAATGTAGGACCAGCTAACCTTAGCTTCTTCAGGAGTGATGCGATGAACTGTGAAACGTCCTTTCACATCATAGATGAGGCGGAACAGCTCATTGGTCTTCTCAATAGAAACAACATCTGCAACAAGTAAAACACTGTAAATGTATGGTGTTGCAGAATATTCCCATATACCATAGCACCCTGGATACATCCTCAGCTAAATAGTCGCCACCGTGTCCTCTCCTCTGTTTGTTTTTTTAATTAACAATACCAAATAACGTCCCTGGATAGTCAAAGGGTCGAATAGCTTGTACTTTCAACTATAACTATGGTGATCACAAACAAGAGTGCCGCTCACCCATGAATCCGGCGGGGTAAGTGGGGTCAGTCCTCACTTTGCCATCCACCTTGATGAGGCGCTGCTTAACGATCTTGAGCACCTCGTTTCCGGTGAGCGCGTACTTCAGCCGGTTGCGCAGGAAGATCACGAGCGGCAGACACTCGCGCAGCTTGTGGGGCCCGGTCGAGGGCCTCGGCGCGTACACGCCACCCAATTTGTCCAACATCCATGCTTTGGGAGCGGCTAAGCGCTTCAAATGCTTTTTAGGTCCGCGAGCCTAAACACCACAAACAAATTATTGCACCTCGCATGTAAACTTAACTTGTACCAGACTCATTCGTAGGATTTGTGTACGTAGCGCTGAACTGATGCATTATTATCCTCAATAGAAGTTCACTTTCAAACATCGGCGTCGATATACAAACAATTATACCCTGTATTTGAAAAATATTGAATGACCAAGTATAATCTAACGCTACGCTTTTGACATACAGTATTACATTTGCTAAAATACTTAGCACTTCCACGATTTAATCAGATTTTTACCAAATTTACACCATGAACTCACCATGTTGGACACAAAATTTATTAGGAAAGAAACGTCAAATTCAATCTGTCAAACACAACATATAGAAAGAGTTGTTTTTGGTCAACATGAAACAATGGCTATTGGCACAATCATTATAAGAACGTTAGGCCGGTCGCACTTTGGATGCGTTTTTGTACGAATTCTACTCGAACGAATACGTACGAACACGCAGGAACGATCCCGACTCTTCGAGTACTACAGTGAATCACACACTCTATGCGAACTAGTCATGCGTGTACGCATATAGTTCTGACATACGAATCCCAACTTGCTCGAATTTTTTAGGCGTTCGTACATAAAAAATCGTATTCGTACGTAAATTCAGTATGGATATAGGAAAAAATATTAATTTAGATGTCCGAGCCTTCGCTTAACCCCCTGGCACTAGTGAGAGAACATCCTGGATTTTACGTATGGCAACACTGTTTTGTATCAATGAGCGCCCTCTATGTCACGTAGGGGGAAGCTACTGTCGCCTTCCCCAGTATAATATAGTCTATGGACAGTGCGTCTAGCCAAAATTTTCCGCTCCGCTACTATTCAGTGAACGCCGTTATACTGCTTGAGTAGCCAATCGGTTTAGCTTTTATTAACCAACCGATATCTATCATGACGAAAATTTATCCAATCGGCATACAAAATGGATTTGATGCCACCCTGCCATCCCTAAAGCCACACTTCATATTACGCGAAGAACTTCTGATGCTCTGAAAGTTGAGGCCGAAGAAGACAATGCTACGTTTGGTTCGTCGCGTGTTTCCAAGAGACATTGCAGCCCGGAACCACAGACAAACCCTAAAGTCCCTAGAACCACAGAAAGTTTCTCAGCGGAATCTTATCAAGAATCTTATGAATGAAATCTTAGGAAGACTGTGTGAACTCACCTATGGCCTAACGCGACCGCCCCCGTCGTCCTCGCAGACTGAAATTCATGCACCTTCGGAGGCGGACTCGACAGCTGACGAAGCAGATGAGGAACACGCCACCCTTAGGGGAGGAAGAAGAGGAATATGTAGAAGAAGAGATTCTTCTTGACTTTGCACCTGAGACGAAAGAGAGTGAAGGAAAAATCAGCAAAGCGTCCGTGAAATTAGTAGAAGAAGGTACCCACTGCCAAAAGCTGGAATCTGACGGCTGGAAAAACATTCGATACGCGGATGTCCAGAAACAATTCCAAGCAACGCCTGTGTTCACTGCACTTAAACTAAACGGACATTTGGCAACAGTATTACCTCAGTGGCAACTAGTCTCAGTCCGGGAAAAAATGGACCTATGCTTAGGACCTATAACCCACGGTTTGTTGCAACAGCGTAAGGAATTTATAGATGCCTGTACCAGCGCGCCTCCGGAAGTAAAAGCGTACCTCACAAAAAACCTGGCCATGAAAGACAAAACCCCATTCCGAAAAATTTCGGATGCTCTTCTCCAACACACACACTTGTATACACTTGTGGGAAAAGGGCAGAGGTTCTGGAGCAAAGAAGAGCTCTCTTTAAGCCTCAGAATAAAACCATAGCCAACTTATTCCATGCCCTCCCGCCATCCACAGCCCACCTGTTTGCAGAACCACAATTGTCTGACTTGATCAAAAAACAAGGAGTAATCCTCCTTGTTTTTTGATCAAAGGTGTTTCCAGGAAAGTTCAAAAAACCCACACAATTCGTGCCAAAACCCCAAAAACAAACAGGATTTCAAAGAAAAGCGGCCATTTCGCAAACCAAACTTTCGGAACTCCGATAGAACTACCACACGTACCTCCAATCAGCGACCACTGCCGAAAAATAGAAGGAAATATGATGACAAAAAAAATTAAATTTCAAGCCGGAAGTCAGTATAAAGCCGGGCGCATACATACTGATTCCGGATCAGGTTTCCGTATCAGGGTTTCAGATTCGGAAACCTGAATGGTCCGCGTGCATACAAAATGTTCGACAAGGCGCACACCGTTCTTACTTTTTCCGGACAGAAAAAAACCTGACGTTCGGTTCGGAATTTCTCCGTGCGTTCGGTTTGGAAGAACGGAAAAAAACCTGATGACGTCATCCCGAACGCAGCATTCGCATACATTTTGGCTCGATCGCCGCACACGTACGGAAATTTTCATTCAGAATCGCGTTGGCGCTGTGCCGAGTAGACGTACGACGAGTAACGCTCTCCGTCCGCTGTCAAAAAAAATGTGCGATGCCGAGAATTTGATAATGAGTGTTGAAAAACACCAATTCATATGGGATATAAATCACGCGGATTATCATAACCGTGATATGAAAGATTTATTATCATAATGATTTATTATATTTATAATGATTTATTTTATTTGAAGAATTCTTCTGGGTATGCCCGTAACTTTGCTCTTTTGACATAGAATTGACTCTCAGTTAATCTTTGGGTATTCAGTGGATGCACCCAATAACGACGTTTTATGCCCTTTTTGTCTAGCGCCAATAAAAGAGCAATGAGCATCAATTCGTCTTCGTCGTCCATACTCGTGCGTTATCAGAAGCGTCTATGATCGAACTGATCGTTTAAATTCCGAATGCAAAAAACAGAATGTGTGCGCTCTCCACACGGAATTCTTGATAAGGAAACCTGATCAGGATTTCTGATCAGGAATCAGTATGTATGCGCCCGGCTTTAAATACATGAGTGGGAAAGCCTAGGCCACACTGTATCCTGTCAATAATATCCGGTTACCGCATCCCATTCATAACACGTCCGCCATCCTATCGACTTGACAGGGACACTTACGCCCGCTACAAAATCAAGGTTTCGACAGACATGTCGAAAGAAATCGGAAAGTTAAAACAAATGGGGGCAATACGCAAGTGTCATTACGAAACGGGCTTCCTCTCCAACATATTCCTCCGCCGGACGCAGACGGCTCAAATAGACCAATTTTCGGTTTAAGAAGACTTAATTTATATTTACGTCCTCCTAAATTCCGTCTCATAATTAATCATCACAGAATTCCACAATGCTTGAATGCCACAGATTATATGACCAAAATTGATTTATCTCAAGCGTATTTTCACATTCCGATTGCTCAAGACAATCGGAGATACTTAGCCTCCTCTTACGCTGGCGTCACCTACGAAATAACCTGTCTGCCTTTCGGACTAGCAACTGCTCCTTGTGCGTTTGCTAATGTATCTAACTGGTTAGCAAATTGTTTCAGGAAACAATCTATCCGAATGATCGTCTACTTGGACGACTTTTTGCTGATGCATAAGGACCCTTATACTCTCGAAAAACAAACTCTGTATGTCACGGACCAACTGATCAAGCTAGGTTGGTGCATAAATCCAAAAATCTGTGTTGACCCCTACAAAAAGTTTGGAGTATTTAGGACTGGTATGGAATACTCGCAACAACACCAAAAGCCTCACGCCCTGCAAAATAACCAGAAACCGTACTCTGCTACAAAATACCCTACAAAAGAACTGGTGGACGTGGCAAACAGCAAAAGTCTTATTAGGCAACATCAACTTCGCCTCCTGCGTAGTACCATACGGACGTCTTCATTGCAGAATGCTCCAGATAGAAGCGAAAAATGACGCGTGCTGCCCACATCTGTGAAAGAAGAGCTGTGTTGGTGGAGAAAGAACGTAGCGCGGAAATCGCCAATACATCACCAAGATCCTACCACATTCGTAAGCACGGACGCAGCCGAATTGGGTTGGGGAGCTAAGGTCAACGGAGTCAAGCTAAGTGGTCTCTGGAACCAAACGCAAATGGCACAGCAACCAAAAGGAGTTATTGGCGCTGACAGAAGTGCTGAAGATAATGGGTCCCAAACTCGTAAATCAAGTACAAACAGACAACAAAACCGTAGTAGCTTATATAACAAAGGAGGGAGGTACGAAGTCGTTAAGACTCCTCCAAACGACATTCAAGATCTTCCACCTCGCAGATTCATTCAATATACATCTGATTGCCCGGTATCTCCCTGGTCGATTCAACCTGATTGCGGACAGCCTATCCAGAGAAAACGAATTGCCCGAGTGGACCCTGACGGCAGACATCCTAAAAGTGATCTTTCGACGATTTGGAGCTCCTTCGATAAACCTCTTCGCAAGCGAAACATCTGCGGTTGTGAAGAATTATGTCAGCGAGAACGCACACGACAAGAACTGCGTGTATGTAGATGCGTTCAGCCGAACATGGAATTACGAACTAGGCTGGATATTCCCACCACCTGCTCTAGTAACTCGCTCCTCCGACACTTACAGAGGAGCACAGGAGTATACCTACTAGTAGTACCCAAATGGGAGAAGACCTTCTGGAAGGCCGACCCGAGGCAATGAGCTGTGTGTCCACCTCTAACAATTTGGCACACCCGCAGACACCTAGTAGATCTCGTAACCAACAAACCCCCTGTAGGAGCGAACAAACTATCTTTGCGGGTCTGGAAGGTTGAGGCTGACCCGGTCTAATCAGTTCCTGGCGCGACGAAAACAAAAAGCTGCTTGAGTCTTCCTGGCGAAAATGGTCCCAGACTCAGAATAACTGTAATACTGTAAACCCAGGGCCGAACGATCTGGCTAAGTTCATTTGTCACTTACATTTATGAAAATAAGACTAGCGCCTAGAACTATAGCCCTCCATAAATCAGTAGTTACTACATTCGCCAATCCTATGAATGTAAACGGGCTGAACAAACATCCTTTGGTCTGTCAAACCCCGAAGGCCGTAGCGCTAAGTAAACCTCCCCCTCAGAAGTCACTAACTTGGGAAGTCGGGGAATTCATTGAATATCTTCAACATTACTCTGTGAATGTTGACAGTCTATTCCAGGTGTCTGGGCATGTAGCAGTTTTGCTACTCCTGGCTACAGGACGAAGGGTCCACGATCTGACTCTCTTAGATATCAGCGCCGATTCTTTAAAAAGAGTTGACGATTCTCTAATCTTCTGGCCCAAATTTGGACCGAAGACAGACTGTGCGACTTATCGCCGATCAGGCTGAAAGTTGTCGCGTAATGAGGTCTACAAGTTGAATCTTGTTTTTTGGATTGAAACGCTTATAACCGTATCAGAACTTCGCAGGTCAAGTAATAATAATCACTTACAAGTCTTTTCATTAGTACGCGAGGGAAAGTCGGTCCTGCCTCCCGTACTGTTATAGCCGGATGGATCAGAACAATCTTTAAGGATGCTCATATTATGGACTCGCCTGGCAGCCTTCGGTCAGCTGTTAATAGTGCCAATTGGAAAAATAATTATATGGACCTAGACGAAAGACTAAAGCGAGGCAACTAACAAAGTGTTCAAAAGACACATTCCTCAGACATTATTTTAAAGAAACTGCGAATCGTCAAGAACCAAACCAATCTACGGTTAACATTGCTGATTCTTTTTCACCATTATAGCAAATACTTACTATTTTCTGAATGCTGTCGCTCATTCAATTATAATAACTGTTGTTTATTCTGTATGTTTTACCTATTTTGATTTGTTGCTGCCCATTCCACTACATTAAAAACTAATTATTATTCTGAATGGGTTTCATTTTCGGGATGTTCGTCGCAGCTTTTAAATACCCAGCTCTAAGATCACAGTACGTCACGATCGCAGCGCCGCGCCAGCAGAAAATAAACACTTCTCACCAGTGGGTCAAGCGAAGGCTCGGACACCTAAATAACACCGTTTTCCCCCCGAAGGCTAGAAAACGAATATTTAGGTTCCAGCAGAAGCTTGAACCACTAAGATTTAACAATCTTGCTGGCTTATGAGTACTGAGGAGCGCAAGCGCCCGGCGCCGCGAAGTACGCGCGGCTAGGGAGGGAAGGCGACAGTAGCCTCCCCCTACGTGACATAGAGGGCGCTCATTGGTACAAAACAGTGTTGCCATAGGTAAAATCCAGGATGTTCTCTCACCAGTGGGTCAAGTTTCGACTGGAACCTAAACATTCGTTTTCCAACCTTCGGAGGGACAACGGTGTTATTTGGTGTCCAGAGGCGGCCCTAGGGCGGTGCGAGTGGTGCGACCGGACCGGGCTCTGTAATCGGTCTGGCGCCGAGAACGACCGAAATCTAGTTCATAATAATTATTATTCCCGAATGTACAGGAGAATGATGTTTTGTACTGAAACTTAAAATAATAATAGAAATATGTCCATAGAGAAAAGACAAACATTAAAGGGCGTCAAAAAATCGTCCACATCGCTGTCAACAGGAATAGTGCCCAGAAGGCTGGCAGCATTGCTACGTTGAATGGCAATGCTGCAATCTATATTACTATACTCTATGCAATGCTAATTACTTGACCAAAAAATTGGCTAGCCCGCTGGTCACGAAAAGAGTCGACCAACCGCTTGGCGATGTCCCGAAAGACTAAGTACGCAATCCGACCCCATGGCCCTAGTGTTACAACCCCAAACGGCTCAAACAATAGCTACCAATGAGGTTATTGTATTTGCACCGTAAGAGGTGTTCAGCACCTGCAGCAGCCGCCCCAGAACAGCTCGCCGTGCTAGGAAAATGGGATTGTGCAAAAGTGTCGACACATGTTGCATCTCACACCGAAGGCCGACCCAACTTCCAAGGCATTATGGTCATACCATCTGGTCTCTTCTCATCGTCGCGAGCTAAGCCGTTGGGTTCTAAAACGGCTGGCACCCCAGCAGTGGCAAGAGCACGACGGATGATGTCATTAATGCTGGCGTATCGTGCTATCCGACCTGCACTCCTGCTGCACGGAAGGCCATGGTGTCCGAGGCAGTCGACTGCTTCGCCACATTGACAGCGATGTGGGGCCACGCAAGGAGAGCCCAAACACAGGCAAGTAGCGAGCCTAAACGTGGTGTCAGCGTGTCATGGGTGATGGTAGTGCCTGAAGCCAGAGGCCCGACTCCGATTGGCCCAGAGCCAGCAGGCAACAGCCACCTAAAAGGACCAATAAAACAATATCTAATGAGGGTGAATGCCGAATGTAAATTAATTTTGGAAAGTCTATCAGAAATGTCGTTAAAATTTTTGATTTTATCTTCGATAAATGGAGAAAAGCTGTCCTCTAAAATTGGTGAAATTGGTAGTGGTTTGGTTGGTTGGTGGTTTGGTGTAGTGATATTTTTTTTCAAAATTTTGATTTGTGGGGCTATTGTATTAAATTGGGGCTATTATCTATGATCGTCTGTCGGTCGGTAATGTCAGCAAGGTAAAGTTCACATTTTGAGGGGTTGAGGTCCAGGCCAATAAATTTAAATTGTTGCTTGAGCAGTTCACTCACCTCCTAGCGTTCCATCATCTAAATACCACACGGTAAATTTTGAATTTAGTTGTAGTATTGTGGGATGAAATTGTAAGTAATTTATTTGTAATAAATTTAACTGTAAATTGAAACTTATAAAATCATGGTTTTCAAAATTTTCGAGCTCGTTAAGAGCGTTTACGTCTATCGCGCGTAGTCAAGTTTAGGTAATTCAATGCATTTTTTACGCACACAGAAGTGCGCGTGCCTGTGTGCATAGCGCTGGCGCGTTCTCTTGCGCTATAGTCAAACTAACACCACTATGATCCGTTCGAGTGCAATTGTTGTAGTAAAATTTAATTTAAATTTGAATTTGAACGTACACGGATTACGAAACTACGAGTGCATAAAATAAGTATTCAATAATATATTGCAAGTATAGCTATAATTATGATTAATATTAAAGTCGTTTTTTAGTTATTCAAACATGAATTTGTTGATCTAAACTTTAGAAAGAAACCGAACTTCGTTAATTATTATTGATTTGTGATTGATTAATTAATATTTCTTATTCTATTCAAATAAATCACTTTATACGGATTTACTTATGTTTATTTTATATTATATTTTAACCTGACGTGATGTTCCTCTTAGTGACACCTCTTATTGAGGGAAATACAATAGGTTGGCGTTAACTTTAAAAACAATTAATGTTCTTATTTACAAACGACATCTATTGAACCAAAATAGTACTAATGAATAAATGTGCTAACAAGATCACTTTTAAATTGACTGCCCGAGTTTTTCAAAAAGTATGATAGGAAAAGGTACTCTATATGGCGCTGCTTTGAAAATCTACTAGAGTGATTGTTCGATCGCTTTCCATGCATTATACAAGGCTTCATTATGCCCATATTCTTCAATTGTTTGTCATTTCAGTCATGACAAGCATGAGAAAGGCTATACATTTATATTATATCAACGGAATAAACGGCCTAGGAGTTTCATGGTTACGTGTTGCAATTACGAGCCCAATACTAATTTCACTTTTTGTTATTTTCCTTTTTTTTTGTATTGATATCGGTTGCATTTCTATTTATCTTCAACAATTTCTCCATAAAGTAATAGGGAAGTGTGGAAGAAGAAGACACACTGCGCCAACCCTAAATAAATTAGGATAAGGGCAGGAGAATGATGATGATGATTTCTTCAAAATCCAAAAAGTAGTATAGCGGACAGATTCTGATAAGTTCACAAGTTCTTACTGTAGTGTCAGTATTTTTCTTTCTCTATTTGCAAATGAGCGTCTTTTTTTATCTTTTAAGAATATTAATCGTTGGGTTTGGGACCCACGATAGATCATGAGTTGCATGTACCTATTTGCTTTCGTTCATAAGCTTCTTCTTATCGTGCCGATTGCAATCTAAATTGATTCCCCACAGAAATTGACTATGAGTTGAACTAAAACCTTAAAACAAGGATGTACTAACAGATTTTAGTTTAAATTAAGTCAGTTAATTAGTATATTATTTGTAGAGGATGTTAGGAATATACTATGACTTCACGTTCCCATGTAATGTACCATGACAATGTCAAAAGAATACGAAGTCACGTGAGCGAAGTCGCAGGCACAGCTAGTTTAAAATAAACACCAATTAAAAAACAATTGTGTTAGTAGTCGACTAATAAGTAGTCGATTATAGTTAATCATTTATACTGCAAAACAAAAATCGTTTTTTTCCAAGATGTAACATATTTACCCTCATTATTTTTTATACTTTGCTTAATGCTTACCACGTAGAAAATTGTCCAAATCAGGAAAAAAATGGTAGTCAGTTGCCTTTCTGACCCGTGGAACACCAAAGTGGTTCACTTATGTGTTCCACGGTTAACTTTCTGTACCCCTGGTTCACCTACTAGGTGTTCCACGGTGAATTTTCTGTACCCCTGGTTCACCTAGGTGTACCACGGCTAACTTTCTTGACCCCTGGTTCATCAAGGTGTTTCACGGTTACTTTACTCTACTACAGGCGATTCAGAGTTGGCATTGCTTACATTTTTTAAAGATTTAGAATTCCTCAATAAATCCTAAAATAGAACTGCTGTAGTTGCTTTATTTACGTATATTATGACATAAAATACTCCTGAACAAATTATTAGCAGTGCAGAGAATTCTTGAAAGATGATACCGTATCACAGAGGAATAATATTATTCGTCTCCGTGCCGTATCACCAAGATGGGCAAATGGAAGGCAAAATATCCTAAAAGACTAGTAGTTACTTCGCCACCACCAAACAAAAGGAAATACGTTCTCTCATTGAATCGAGGTTGAAATCAGTCTTGCCAGAAGGTTGCTTTTGTAACCTTTTAGGTGATTTTTCAACTGCATTGGTTACTTTTAGGTTACACTAATGAAAAGGTTACTTTTAGGTGATTTTTCGGGATTTGTAGAATTAACTTTTAATTTTTTACATAAAAGCAACGTGAAACGGAACGCTCGTTTTAGAATTGTTCATGTTGGTAAGCTGCGTTAGCAGTAGTAGAACAAAAACCTTTATGAAGCCCTAGTTAATGCCCATCTATTCTATTCTATTCTATTCTATTCCATAGCTGTCTCTATTGGAACAACACGTTGTACTCTTTCCTCTTTCACACTTACACCACTTGTATCTCGCTCACTCGCTTGATCAGTCGGATTGGATCGGATCTTCGGATTCATTCGTTGTTGTTCGTTTGCCGCCGCGCCGCCACTTCAATTTGTTGTCACCGAAAGATTAGTGTGCATCTGATGGACCATATTTTTGCGATATTTCGATACTCGTTTAACTTCATATCAATTCTTAATGCATCAATTTTATTATAAAGGATCAATATGAATAAATCAAAAAATGCGGGCAAGTGCTCATCGATGTATCTGTAAATCAATACAACTAATTTTCTATTCTATCAATTTATCCAGTAAAAAAATATGAAAGGTTATTTTTTCTACAAAAAGGTTACACTTTTTTATATTTCAGGTGATTTCTGACATGACCGACTGGCAACACTGGTTGAAATTGAGGTTAAAGGAAAAAAAGGCGGGAAACGTGTAAGAGGAAAGGCGCGCTTTTTAATTCTAAAATATTTATTTGTTAATTTTGCACAATATCTTTGTAAATCCTATAAAGCAATAGTTCGTGTGTTAAGTCATAACATAAATTATTGATTCCAACGACTTATAATGGTGAAAAAGAGAAAAAAGAAGGAGGGGGAACCACCTTCAGATTCCAACTCCCAGTATCAGCAGGTAGCTACTGATTCCGACTCAGGGGAATCAGCGGTAACATGTCTTTCTGCAGATAAGGATATGAAGGACAAATATCAAATTTTTAAGGTAAAAGGTTATACCCGTAAGTACCCAGAGGACTCAAACCAAAAGGAGTTAGTTGTATTCCTGAATCACCTGGAAGATAACAAGCCTTTCAGTGATAGGGATCGTATGGCTCTATCTAAAGGTATACGCGAACATGGTGTCTCTGGCGTCATGCATTTACGTTCCATTAATAAATATAAAGTTGGCATAACATTTGATTTGCCTAATAATGCAAATATGTTTCTCAAAAATAAAAAATTATTGGATCAGTTGGCCCTAAAAGCTACCATTCCCGCCGTAGACACAGGTTACTGGGGTCCTTACTTCAGTCCCTGTAGACATGTCGAACAAGGAAATATTTTCACTAATTGGTAGTTCCAAAAACGTAGTGCAAGTAAGGCGCTTCATGCGCAGGGTAAAGAATTTCTTTGGTGTTAAATTCGTTCCTACTCAAGCAGTTGCTGTTACCTTCGCCTCCACCATACTTCCTACGTATATATACCTGGACTCATGGCGCCACGAGGTGAGCAGATATATCCCACCTGTCAAACAATGCCTCAAGTGTCTACGGTATGGACACATTGCTAAATTCTGCCGGAATACTGAGGTATGCTCAATTTGTACATTAAACCATAATTTTAAGAATTGTCAGGTCGATCCTAAGGATGCTAAGTGCGCAAACTGCAAGGGCGATCATATAGCTATCTCCTCATCTTGTCCATTAAAAAAGCAGAAAGTCGAAGAAAATAAAATCAAATCAAGAAGTGTCACATATTCTGATCTTTTTAATGCAAATTCATTTCCAGCTTTATCTTCAAAATATTTAGATGTACAAATTAATAATTTAATGAAATCGGATAAATTTATAAATATATTAGTAGAAACAATTACAAAAATTATTAGTAATAAAGATGTCCCTATAAACTCATCCTCAATTAAAGAGGTTCTAAAAACAACTTTAAGTAACAAAATTCCTTCATCCACTTAATGGATTTATCAAATCTAAATATAATGCAATGGAATGCACAAAGTCTTAATAGCAACAAACATTTATTTATTAATTTCCTCTATACACACAATATTCACATTGCAATTATCAGTCAAACATGGTTTAAACCTGAACAAGATTTTAAAATTAAAAACTACAATATTGAAAGAAATGATTGTGGTAACAAACACAATGGAGTTGCCATCATAATTCATAAAAGTATTATTTATACCAAAATTAACACCTATTTTGACAATTCTTTACAAAACATTTGTGTGAAAATTAATGTTAATATTAAGGAGATAAGTATAGTCAGTTTCTATAGTCCATTAAATTCTAATCCAGCTTTCAATAAAGATAATTTTGATTCATTGGTTAAGTCTATTCCTGGTCCCTTTATATTTGCTGGGGACTTTAATGCTCATCACACTTCTTGGGGTTGTTGTTCTGACTCTTCACGTGGTCGAAATATCTTAGAGGTCATTGATGAAAATAATTTAATTCTGCTTAATAATGGTCAGGCAACAACAGTTGGCTCTCTAACATGGCGTCCTAATGCGCTGGATTTGTCCTTGGTTTCGTCATCATTAGCACTTAATTGTGAATGGCAGATACATGATAGTCCACTCGGTAGTAGTTATCACATCCCTGCAATTATAAAAGTTGTGGTTAATAATTGTCAAAATAATTATTCTTGTAGAAATTGTTCTAATGCTGTACATATGCCCATCTACCCAAATTACAAAATGGTAGATTGGCAAATGTATAGTAATATTGTGGATGAATTGTTAGTTGATTTTAAAACAGTTAAGTGTCCTCTCGATTTGTATCATCATTTTTGTACAATTTTACGTACAGCTGCTGCTAATTCCATTTCAAATTGTAATGTCAATAAAAATACCAGCAATCGCTCATGTTGTACAAATAGGATTAGAAGACCTTCCCTTCCTTGGTGGAATCAAAAGTGTTCAGATGCTGTAACAAATTTTAAAACAGCTTACATAAATTTTAAAAATAATCCATCAGAAGAAACTTATTTACAATTTAAAAGACTTCGAGCAGTAAAAAAATTAATTATTAAAACAGAATGTCGAAAAAGTTGGTTGTCTTTATGTGAAACTTTTAACAGATGCACGCCAATATCTTTCATATGGAAATTTATGCGCAAATATAACAAAACGTTTATTTTCAATAACCATGAAAATGATGCATGGATTTTCGATTTTTTGAAGAAATACACTCCAGATTTTGTGTCACACGCTCCAAGTACTTTGTCTAATAATAGTACTAACACCTGCCATAATTTTCTAATTAATTCTTTTACAATCAGTGAATTATCATCTGCCATCTCCTCTCGAAGAGACACTTCTCATGGTCTTGATAGAATGCCATACATATTTTTTTTTAAACTTAGCATTACTGGTTTAAAAACGTTCTTAAAAGTCTTGAATTTGTTATGGGAAAATAATATTATACCTCAAGACTGGAAAGTGGATTGCCTTGTACCAATTTTAAAACCTGAAAAACCCAAATTATGTCCGGATTCTTATCGTCCCATAGCACTTACTTCTTGTGTTGGTAAACTATTTGAGCAATTGTTGAAACAGCGTTTAGAGTTTTATGTTGAAAAAAATCATATTTTACCTTCCAATCAATTCGGTTTTCGTAGAAATCGGTCTGCTAGGGAAAGTGTCTGTCAATTGCAGTTTGATATACATTCCTCTTTAACAGTCAATAATAATTTGGTAGGAGTTTTCTTTGATGTTGCTGGGGCTTTTAATAGTGTAAATATAGATGTTTTATGCCAGGAACTATTACAAATAGGGATCCCTGGAAAAATTATAGTCTGGATTAGAAATTTTCTGAGCAATAGAGAAGTATTTGTTAAATTTAATAATCATCTCTATGGTCCTAGACATGCATCAAAAGGAGTTTGTCAAGGAGGTATATTATCACCTTTATTATTTATATTGTATATACGTAGACTGAACTTAATTTTAGGGTCTCAGGTCAAAAATTTACAATTCGCAGACGATTTAGTTGTTTACACATCTGGAACCAATTTATCACAGGTTGTCCAAATAGTTAATGATGCCTTGTCAAATCTGTACAAATATTTCTCTTACCTTGATCTTAATGTTAATCCATCCAAGTCCAAAGTGGTTTTGTTTGGTAAACATTACTATAATATGCCCTCTGTGCAATATAACAATAGCACATTGCCCATTTCACACGAAGTCAAATTTTTGGGGATTCTTTTTTCTTGTAATTTAACCTGGAACAATTATATTAAGCACATAACTAATAAAGCAATCAAAGCATATAACATATTGAAATCTTTGGCTGGTTCACACTGGGGTGCAGACCCAAAAATTTTGCTAATGTTTAGTTCGTAGTCACTTTGAATATGGTTTTTATTGTTTTGCTGCAGACACCAAAATTGTAAATAGTTTAGATGTTCTGCAAAACAAATGTCTGAGAGTTATCACTGGGGCATTTAGGAGTACTCCTATAAATGCATTGCAGATTGAATGTAATGTTCCACCATTAGGGATTCGTTTCAATTACTTGAAAGAAAGATTTATTTTAAAACTTTTTAGTGTATCCAATTAATAGTCTCTTAGTCAATTTGTTGCATTCCAATCCTAGTTTAGGTATAAAATCATTCTATATGCTACAGGATCTTCATAGTTTTATAAATTTTATTAAAAATATAAACATTTATCAATCAAAACATACTCTGTCTTGTTATCAAGGAGCTTTTATTGCTAAATTTCCAGATATAAATATAATTATAAAAAGTAAAAAGGAGCTGTCATCAAAAGAGGAAGTTAATTCAATGTTGTCAGAGTGGTCAGATCATAAATTTGTGTACAGTGATGGTTCCAAAAATGATAAAGCAGTGTCTTTTGCTATTTATGAGCCAACCTCAAATGTAGGTCTTGGTAGAAATTTTGATAAAAATGCTAGTATTTTTACAGCAGAAGCTGTGGCTATTTTGAGTGCTCTGAAACATATAAAAAATTTCAATTCAGGTTTCAGCAAGTGGGTTGTGGTAAGTGATAGCATGAGTGTTCTGAAAAATCTGGCTTATAATAAACTTCATGCTGACACTAACTACATAATCTATATGATAAAAAAGTTATGGATTGAACTGTCTCATTCCAATATTGTAGTTAGTTTTGTATGGGTGCCTTCACACATTGGCGTTGTAGGAAATGAAAAGGCAGATTACTTGGCCAAGAAAATTGTTGATCTAGATGAATTGATTCCAAATTCTGATGCTGATATGAGTGTTTCCATACCACATACAGATGCTGTTTGTTTTCTAAGACAGCGTGTGTCAAGCGTGGGGGAGACATTCATACCAGTACACACAGATAGAAAATAAAGGCACTTGGTTTGCCGCTTTTGATGTACAAATAAACTCCATACCTTGGTTTAGCAGGAATAACAATTTTATGAATAGGAAATTTTATTCATTTATTTGTCGTATGCGTTTTGGTCATTGTCGTTTAAATTATCATCTTCATCGTCTTAAAATGGTTGATTCTCCTTATTGTGAGTATTGTCAATCACAAAAAGTTCAATCTCTACATCATATCTTCTTTGAGTGTTCGTCTTTCAACATTCAGCGCCTTGTGTTGTCGGATGAGCTTCTAAAAATTTATAAAAAACCTGATTTGGTTCCGCATTGCATTCAGGAGCTACTTAGGAATGCCTCAACTTATATATATTTGTACAAATTTATAATAGAGACTGTAAATGACATATAAGTTACATTTCGTATTTTTAAACTGTATAAATTTTATTTATGACTTTTTTATTGTAACTCTACGTTGTAAATATATAGCATTTTGTAGGTTATGTTTTGTTTTACGAAGAGATAGCTAGAATTTGACGGTTGTCAAATAAACAAAGTATTAGTAATCTGTCTGTGACTTATGTAAGGCACGGTCTTAGCAGTCCATAGAAAAAAAGCAACTACGGTGACCGGACGATAGGTTTAGTTCCGAAAATCATCAAGAGATGTCGCTTTGTTAAACTTTTCACATATTTTTCAATAGCAACACTAAAATTTAGCTCTGATTGTCCATTTCTTTCTACGCAGAATGTCTACAATTATTAACTTTGAATTATACTTATTTTCTTCAAAAAGATAGCGCAACGCAAACTGTAAAAATGCAAAACTGAATAAAATAATCTGTTCATTTATAATTGTGCTTGCAAATAATATATTTTAGTAGGAGACGACTTTTAAAACAATTAGATTTTCAAGTTCCGTTTATATACTTCTGTATAGAACGGAATTTGTTTGTCATGGCGCCCGGCCGGCACACTAAGTTGTTGTTTATGTTGCTTTGATTGTGTTACTAATAATTTCGTGGCTTTTCGACAACTTTTGCTATTTCAAAGGACATCGATATCTCTGTTTATATTGTTTTGACCCGTGCGCACTACCTATTAGGACTTCGATTTGCTTCCAATCCGGACTTGACGCAATGGCATCTCCTTTCAGATGTTGTGTTCGTCATTGCTCTTCAGCTCGTAGTAAGTATAAAGTATTCATACAGTCTTAACTGTGGACTTTATCACAGAAGTATGTAAGACATAGTTTTTCAAAAAATAAACTTATGTCTCCAATTCCAGGTGAAGATTGCCATGTAGTTTTGCATTCGTTTCCCAACCCCAATAAAGAAGATGGCAGATTTAAAACCTGGCTTTACGCAATTGGAGGAGATCTTCTGGTGTTGGACAGCCAATTTATATTTAAAAATAGAAAAGTATGTCACAAACATTTTGAATCCAAATATCATACAAGAAGTTCAAGATTAAGTGCTAATGCAGTGCCTACCTTGCACTTAAAAGGTATTTGAAACATTTATTTTTCTTATATTCATTGGAGAACTGTTATTCATAGTTTTAGTTGTAAAAAAGTGTGCCTCGAAATAGTAAAAAAAATACATTTTTGTTATTTAACTATACAAAAATCAAATTAAAGGAAACATAATATTGAACTTTAAAATTACAATGAATAAATACATATAAATATTTAATAATAAAATTTATCTTATTTTCCAACTAATTTTAATTGTTGGTGAATTGACCTATCTCCATTCATTGACATAGGTACTAACGACACAAATTGTATGTAATCAGCATAATTCAGGGTATTTAAAATATGTATGTATTTCATTTACAGGCATTATTATTATAGGAATAATTTAATTACAAAGGACATGAAAGTCATAATAGAAAATGAAGTAAAAGTTGCGAAATGGGCACATTTAATAAAACTTTATGAAGAGAATCCTTCCTATAAAGGACTAAAAATGATGAAAAATCTAACGGAAGCCCACATTGACCCAAAAAAAATTCCTAAAATGAAGGTTAAGATGGCAACTCAAATATTCAGCAGAACTGTTGCAACCAGTATGGGATACCTAGCCGGTGAGTAGTATAATAATCACTCATCCATCAGATACACATTCCTGATCCTATAGTATTTACCTATAGTCCATAATTTCTTTAAAGATAATATATTAAATGGGGATATATTTCAAATCCATCCCACTCAAATAAATAATTCATTGAAACTTTGAAACTAAGCTAACAATAAGCTAACTTTCTAAGCTATGTTATAGCACTGATTATCTGACCCATAGTATTAATTAATTGTTATTTGCTGCTTTTGGTCATCTTCAAAGTGTATCTAAAAGTCATATTTCTACAATTAATTTTATTTCTAATTTTTCAGAAAAAAAAATACTTCCTGGGGAGTGCAGAGATACCGCCGACGTCTTGCTGTTTTTCGACGAACTTTTCGATTCGATGAATGGCAGTTATGACAACTCGAAAAAAAGGAGCGGTAAATTTTAAGAGCAGTCACGCCAAATTCTGAACATAGTAAAGTATGGGCTAGAGCAAAAAAGATATTAAAATGTATTAAATTCGTCAGTAAAGAGGGAAGGGAAGGTAGTGTGCCATCAGTAACTAACTGGTTACGTATGCTGGAAGGTATTGAATTGTTGAAAGATAAATTATTTAAAGAGTATAACATTAAATCATTCTGGATGCGACACTTAAATCAAGATCCACTGGAGAATTTTTTTGGATCTATACATTCTCATGGTTATAGAAATATATCTCCAACACCATCAGGCTTTGAGTCAGCATTTGCAAGTTTACTGATTAATAATTTGTCAAGTCATCATTCTGTAGGGTCAAATTGTGAAGAAGATGATTGCAAAATTTTTCAATCTATGGATTGCTTACTGACAAAAGAAGACATTAATCTTATAACAGAAATCAGTGATATTGATTTTGATGACATAAATTGTGAAATTATAGATTTTAGTCACAAAAGCAGAAATCCTAAAATTATTAGCCAGCTTAGCTACGTAACCGGTTATGTAATAAAAAAGGCAAAACAAAAAGTATTCAGAAATTGCAACAAATGTAAGGGAATTATATTTAATAATGATAAAACAGAACTGAATGAATACATAAGTAAAAGAGAGTAGTCTTCATTCAAATCACTCACCTACCCTTCCGAAAATACTCTAAAGCTGTTTTCTGCCATACAAGATGTTCTTACATCGATTTAAAAAAAAAAGAGTGATTTACCTCGCATCAAAAGTTACATGAAAACAATTTTGTACACGGTAGTTGATTTTAACTTTTTGACTTGCCCAGACCACAGAAAAGAATTGATAGATTTTTTATTTGAATTTTGTTCTAAATTTTTCATACATAACTGATGATTTCATACATAACGGTGTCGTGATGTGAATTTATTATTAAATGGCACCAGAACAGAAAATTCAGATAACGATGTTGTCAAAGAATTATGTATTGAATATTATAAAAAGAGACACAAATAAATATACTTTGTCTACTCTACAATGAGTTTTATTGTTACCCCCTTATAACCTGTATTCATCTACGTTTTCTCTGCACTGATAATTTACTATTACTCTCACATCAGTTTGAGGAAACGTAGATGAATCCAGGATCTAATTATAATTGTCCATCTTAAAATTTACCCTTTCATTCATCAACATTTGGTTCCTCAACAACACGGTTTTGTCAAAAATAAATCTACTGCCACTAACTTAATGATATTTACGAATCATCTGTTTAAAAATATGGATGTAAGAGCTCAAACTGACGCCGTGTATACAGATTTTAAAAAAGCTTTCGATAGAGTTGACCATGAAATATTAATGAACAAAATTGCATTCAACGGCATTAGAGGCAATTTGCTGCGCTGGTTTCAGTCTTATATCAGTAATCGCAACCAAACTGTAGTGAGTAATGGATATCATTCTGACACCTTTCTTGCTACCTCCGGGGTCCCTCAGGGATCAATTCTTGGCCCCTTATTGTTTTTAATCTATATAAATGACATCGGGTATTGCTTTCGAAATAGTGATTTTTTGCTGTATGCTGATGACCTCAAAATCTTCAGGACAATCTTAACAATCAATGATTGTCATCTCTTACAGGATGATCTGAATAGGTTATCTGACTATTGTCAATTAAACAAACTACAACTAAGTGTAGCTAAGTGTAGGTACATGAATTTCACTAAGAATAAAAACATCGTTAGTTTTAATTATTCTCTATGCAACGAATTACTTCTTAGAGAGACTCAGATCTGTGACCTGGGTATCTTATTGGACTGTAAACTACACCTAAATCTGCACATTGACAAGATTATTGCCAAAGCATTTCAAATGTATCATCTTGTAATGAGATCATCGGTAGATTTCAAGCGACCAGCCACTTTCCTGCATTTATTTAATTCTTTAATCCGACCACAAATTGAGTATGCCTGTATGATATGGGACCCTTATTATGATAAATACAATCTCGCCTTAGAAAAAGTTCAGCGCAAGTTTTTAAGATCAATGCAGTTTAGATGCCATATAGAACGTAGCTCATACATCGAGTCCTTGGATAGGTTTAATCTTCTCACTTTGGAATCAAGGCGCCTTTTGCTTCAAACCATGATGCTCCACGATGTGTTGCACAATAAAATTGATTGCCCCGAGATTGTTAGTAATTTATTTTATGTTGTGCCCAGAACAGTAATACGGCGAGAGGCACGCGTCTACCCGCTCTTTGCCACGACACCTTGTCGTACAAACGCGGGTGAACGGGCGCCTCTCCATAGGATAGTCAAAATTTATAATGAACATTTTGTTAATACAGACATATTTGCTTTAGACCGCCATAAGTTTAAGAAACTTTTAGTTAATAGTCTGCAATTGTGCAATTAGTAGTTTGGGTTGCCATTTCTTTACTATGTGTTATCTTATTTTTTATGTATAAAGTAGGTATCTTTAGTTATAACATAAGCTTCTTATCTCTTCCTGTTGTTGTTTCGTTATTACTTTATTTATTTGTCTTCTTATTTAAGTACGTTATTGTAATTTAAAATACTGTGTCTACACTGTATCTTAACCGCAGTAATATGTGGAAACGTCGTGGATTGTACATTAGCCTACCTCTATGTAATATTTACTGTAACATATATTGTACAATTGTTTGTTTTCCCTAAATAAATAAATAAATAATTTTTTGCAAAGGAACAAACTATAGGAGAGGTATACTATACTCGCTACCTATACGTATATACATAGCCGGTTGTAGTTCCTAAAATTATCAATAGATGGCGCTTTACTGCCAAGGCGACTGACCACTCTATTCTCATATATTATAATGTACTCTGTGATGTAAGGTCTGTGACGATTGTTCAAGTCATGTTAAAACTTGACTTGACAAACCTTGACAAAATATGAGAATAAATCGGATTTGACAAAAGATAGAAATGGATAAGACAAAACTATATTGGATTTATTACGAAAGACAAAATAACAAAACTAAAAAACTGATAATAAATACGAAAGACATTATTGTATAAAACTTGACACGCAAGAAATTAAAGACGTAAGACCAGGCAGTATGGTCAAAAGACTATAGCCTTCCCTTCGGAGTAAATAAAAAAAAAAAAAAATTGAGGTTAAAGTTTGAGGTTATGTTTTATCAAAACAGAAATAGGAGCAAGTTAAAATAATATGTACCTACTTATAGTAGAGGACGTTACATTTAATGGATTCTTCTTCTGAAAATAGTTTTGCTTGGACTGATACTACAAGTGATAGCTTTTACAGCATCAATAGTACCTCAATGTGAGTACCTTACCGTACCTTGGAATTTCTATGAGCTTTGCTTTCTGTATGTAGTTGTATCGTACAAGCGTGTTTCTATTTTAGGTTCCACGCTCTGGACCAATAGGGGTTCCCTATGTCAGTTCGAATTGTTCGAAACAATATTCTGCGAATATTGTTACATCGATGACTATACATCGATGCCTTGGTAAAGCGACGTTATGTTTTAACTACGCCTTTTTTGTTCGCTGTTTCGTAATATCGATAACCTTACATCGAACCCTTGTTTCTTCGACGTTTGTTTGTTCTATGTAACGTTACTTCGAAAATATTAAGCCAGCGATATATTTATTTAAAAAGAATATTTGTTGCAGTTTGTAATTATTTGTTTTAATAAAAATGTGTGATTCTAAAAAAAAACACTAATAAAGCCTTGCTAAACTCAAAGTTGGACAAGTTATGCCGCTAGAGGCTTTAAAATATTTATTTTAGTTTTTTAAAATACAGAGTGGAAGGGACACCGACGCTAAAACGGTTACCACGTATTCAGTACATCATTTTGAACACCCACATAAAATATTTCGTCGGTTATTAAAAAAAGCAGCAGTTTTCTACAAAACTGCAATACCTACACGGTCAAAATGGAACAGCAGATTTTAAAATTTACGGAATGATATTCTGAGTGCGTTTTTTTTTTGCCTTTGGGGATTTCAAAAATTTGAATCAACTTTTTAGTGGGTCTACTTTCATAAGTTGTGCATTTTACACAAAGTCAAGAAATACGATAATGCACCATATTATTATGTAAGCAGACATTTTTTGATTATTAAAAGGTTATATTATGAAACGGTTTTTTTATTGATGATCCTCATCGCAATCTTGGATGTTGTGTTTATTTTGATGTTTTAACTGACATGCCCCTTAATGTAACATTAATTCGTACTTATTAATTAAATACTAACCTAATATTATTTTTATCTTGTAATAATTTTATCCAATATTTGCGCGCCCCACGTGGAAGAATGTGATGAAACCATTTATTTATATATTCGGACAAATAAATGAATTTGAATTTGTACCATTATGTCATAGAAAAATGTATTGACTAAATATGTTTGAAGTAACATTACATAAAAGAAACAAGGCTTCGATGCAAAGTTATCAATATTAAGAAACAGCGAACAAAAAAGGCGTCGTTAAAACATAACGCCGCTTTACCAAGGCATCGATGTCTAGTCATCGATGTAACAATTTTCGCAGAATAGTTTTTCGAACTGACATAGGGAACCCGACCAATAGACTGTACTTCATGAAGTTTAATTTGTTTTGTGGGATCTATCTTCACGGTAGAGTTTTATATAGTATAATATATCCTTATCAAAAGAATACTGTCGCAGCTATATAATTAGCTGCACCATAAGGTGTCCAGGAATGTCTTCGCATTTTGCTATTACTCGCTATAATCAAAACTGTTTCTATTATTACTATCTACACCAGAATCTTTGAATTCATTCAACTGCAAATAACTATATTCAGTGTTTTTTGCAACTGTTACACATTATTTATTATGCCATTGTTCAAATCAATTTTGATCAACCTATACTCAGATCTACAATTTGATACTGATTTGCAAATCACCCCAGCAATTACAATCATGCATATATATTAAATAGTTTAAGTAGTAATGGAACCATTACTGCGCAAGTTCCTTTTCCCTACCTAAATGTAAGTATAGTAAAATGCAGAACTTTATAGATTTTCAAATTTAATTTTTCAGGGCTGCAGATGATATTAATGGAAATTCCAATGACAACTTTTCTACGAATGATGGAATGAAAACAAAAGACAAGAAATTTAGAAAAAAAAAACGTGATGAGTCAGTTAGTTTAGAAACGAATGTAGTTGTTAAGGAAGAAAAGGCATATTTTGAAGCTAAAAATAATAGTAGTGTAAAGAAAAAAAATATTAAAATAGAACCAGATAGTGAAAATGAAATACACAAAAAGAAAAAGAAAATTAGAAACTTGGAAACTAATGGAGACCAAAATGATTCACAAGAATCAATATCCTATGATGAAACTTACCTCAATATGAAGGTTAAACAAGAAGACTCATCAGCTTCATGTTCTACAAAACATAAAAAGAAAAAACGGAAACGAACCCAAAGTATGGATTCATCAACTTCTCCATTTAAAAGTAATGAAAACAATTGTAGCACTGAAATAAATGCTGATAATGTTATTCCCAAAGAAGAAACTGAAAATGACACAGAAATTAGTAACATTAAGAAAAAGAAGAAGTCGAAAAAACGACACAATAGTGACAATCAGAATCTAGACATTGATGAGAAAATGGACATAGAAGAAACAGTTGTAAACCAAAATAGCAAAGGAAACCATACAGACAGCATCATTACAGAAAAAACATTACAGGAAGAAAGTGAAGAAAGTGGTTGTGATGAAATATCTGCTATAAAATGTGATGATAGTCATTCTCCTCATGCTATTTCATTCATCAACAAGAGTATTCTTGAAGAAGACACGGAAATAAATTATAATAATAATTTAAACATAAGTAATGAGCTAGCCGCTAGTGTACCAGAGGCAGATTCCAATAAAAAGTTAGAAGCAGCAAAGCATCGAAAACAGCGAATTTCCGACAGACTTCGTTTTGAGGATGATGAAGATGATACAAACACAGAGTCTAGTCATATAAAACATGAGAGTAATTCTGAAAATAATAGAAAGCCATTAAAATTACAAAATTTCATAAATAATAATCCTAATTTGAAACTGCTTCCCCAAACTTTTAACAACGATACAAATCTTACCCAAGATGACGAAATATGGATTCTAAAGTGTCCGAAAGACATTAACATTAAAGACTTTGATAACGCAACCATAAGTATCCATGAAAAATGCAAGATTAAAGTTGCTGGGCAAACTTATGAAGGTAGTGCTGAAGAACAATCAGAAACTATATCATTGCTGACAATGGATCAAAATAAATATAAAATCAGGAATATCCCACTAAGTGGGATCATCAATTTACGTAAGAGAATCCCTAAAGCACATTTCCGAGATGACAACATTATGGTGAACAATCAGACAAATTTTATACCATTACCTGAGACAAAATGTCGCCATCCTCTTTTTGGCTCTAATTATAAGAAGGCCTTAAAAATACCTGCAGCCATTGCAGAGCGTTTAAGTGTGCAGGACACTGAAGATACTTTGGTAAGGACTGCAAAGAGAAAGAAGAAGAAAGACAAAAAAGAAAGAAATGCGTCAGAGGAAGTTGATGCCCAAGCACAAAGTGACATTACCATGAAGACAGAGCCAGAACTCCCTGTAGAAACAGGAGATAAGAAAAAAAAGAAACGCAAAATGATAGACGATGAGGTATCGGCACCAAAAAAAGTGAAGCGGATCAAACATGATCCAGACTCTGCAGAAGCTTGGGAGTCAGAGAAAGCAATAGAAGAAAACCTTTTTAACTTTTGATAAAACTGTATTATATTACTTTTTGTTTCATTTATTTATTTCGCCCCTTTTGGTCCTGTAATCCATGCCATTTAAGTCGTTACTTCAAATTGGCCGAAAATAATATGACTTTAATGAAAACGACTCGAGCATTTAATTTTAACAAGAAAATTGAGAAAATTTGAATTTCGCGGGCCATCCTGGCGCAACGCTGGCGCTGGGGGAAAGCGCCTGAGTAGCTCTCGAAATTCAAATTTTCTTACGTTTTTACTATTTGCCGGTCAGTGTCAGGCTGTATGTTGAACAAAATATGATTTGCGACCGTAACAAATATAGTTTTACAGAGTTATAATCATCAATACAACCCTCAGTTCATTTAATCCCAATGTCTACTTCATGAAAATATAGTCAGTGAGAAAACTAGAATTTCGCGGGCTACCTTTGCCCTTCCCTCTCTATCCTCTGAACATCATAAGTTGATTTGATCACTATGAATATGTATTAAATATAAATTACGTGGTAGTTGTATATTTATGGGACATAATTATTATTTTGATCCTCTAAAAAATTAGCCTAACATAACATCTCGCCTGTAATCTCCGAAGGGTTAGGCATAGGTGTACTTAATAGTACATCCACATTTGCCAGTTATATTTCAAGTCCCGGGAACCGATCACTTTTCCGATTTTTTTTTGTCCGAATTTAATTTTACCGAAAACCAACGTCTTTTTTGCTATAATATCCATTATTTGACATATTTTTATATCATTGAAGTATCATGTGTCATAGGTATTATTTTACCGAACTATATTACGCCGATTTACAAAATAACTTTTTACTATTTGCCGAAGCTTCTTTTGAACCGTTTTCATTTGCCAAATGATTTATTTGTCATATTTTCACCATACCGAAACAACATTTTACGGAATATTATTTGGTCAAAAAATATATTATTAATTCATTTAATTCAGATAATTGTAATCCATATATCACCCAATACATTAAATTATTAATTAAAATCTATTTGTACAATCACAGGACACATAGTGTTAGTAACAATGTACTTACAAACTATGTTAGTAACACACTAACAAAGACAGAAACAGAAAACAGATTGTGAAATGACTGCTGTAAGGTAATAGGCCCAGCCGAAACCTTGCAGCAGTGGTTCACAAACTGACAATCAAGCCTGGCTGCTATTATAGATAGGATGCTGTTGGCGCTGCCCCGCACCCTACGGACCAAGGATGCGCACCGTTTCCGCATCACCGTGTAAAAACAGTTCACGTGAGCTTCAACAAACATCCCTGAAGCGCTGCAGTATCGGGGCAACCCCATCAGCACCCTGAATGCGTTATTGTATTGGACGCGAAGGGCGCCGTATGATTTTTGAGTAAAATGAACCCACAGACTGCAAGTGTAAAACGACGTGTAGTAAGCACTAAATATAACGCGCTTGACCTCTTTAGACGCGCCTGAATCTGCAGGCAATCATGTTAGCACTCACACACAGCGCCCTCCGCTCCCTATCAATACCCTCATCGTCTTTGAGGTCAGTGGTCAATAAGTGAGCCAGATACTTAAACTGGTCTACCTTCACACCCTTGTGAAGGTAGAGTGTAGTCATGGTCACGGTGTACAGGGGTACACCGTTTATCTTCACTGAAGGTACCGCTTCTGGGTATTTACCCCTAGCCCCAAAGACCATGACTACACTCTTCTTAACATTATATGCCAGACCATACATGGTCTGGCATATAATGTCTTGCATATTGCTCGCAAGTGGCTACGAGTGTCCGTAGTCCACAGATTGACGCGCTCAGCAGCACCATGTCGTCGGCGTAGCTAATGTTAATGTTATATAGCCAGTTAATTGGTAGCATTTTCAATATTAAAATAGTGTCATAAAAAGTTAATGTTGTGCTACAAAATTAAGTGACAGCAACAAATCGCTGCAAAACCGACTTCACGCAGTCTTGTCTGCTCTACCCCTAGAGTGATTAATTTAAGTGAGTGAGTTTCTAGTGTGAGTGATTTAAGCCCTTGTAGGCGCGGAGGGTTAGGCCGAAGCTGTGGTGGTGAGCGTTAAAACCATCTGCGACAATAAGCTCGCGTGGGGCCGCCCAAACCCCGCAGTGCCGGAGCCGTGACAGAAACAATGATTGCTGCATGTTGCATGCTGCATGCTTGAAGCAAGCATCCTTGTATAGATGAAAGGGTGTGCACAAACTTTCTAGGCATTTCGTGACATGAAAATATGGTAATATATTAAAACACTGGTACCTATGTTGAATGTTCGGAAACTTCGAACAAATGTTAAGTATTTCGGCTAATTGTAACTTCGATAAAAAAAAATCGACCAAATGAAACGTCGGACTAACGAAAAAAATTTTGCAGCGATTCTTTTCTGTCGCTAACTTTTGTAGCACAACTTAATGACTTTTTAAGAATATTATTTTAATTTTGATTGAAAGTTAAAAATGCTATCAGGCAAAAAAAAATATTTCAAATGAAATTCTGCCATCTTCATAGTACCTATGCCAAGTGAAATTGTACCAAATAATCGTCGCTTTAAATAAAAAATATGCTAAATGAAATTATGCGGAATTTTAACTTTGCCAAAGGTAATTATGCCAAATAAAATTCTGCCATCTTAAAGGTATGCCGTTGTAAATTCGGACATATAAACATTCGGCCAAACAATAATTATATTGAATAATTGTTATGCCTTAATAATATTGTTACGAGCTGGGTATGGGATAAATTAATTACTACCAAGCAGACAATTTAATAACTTTATTAAACACAAAACACTTAAATCTTAATCACAAGTACACTACTGATCACTATTCGCTTGGATATCGCACTTCTAGTTCACTTCGATTCGCTCCGTTGTATCGCCTGAATCAGACTACCCCATGTGTGTCGGCGCTTGTGCTTTTTATACTACCCCATTATTCACGAACATTCCGGCGATGTGTAGAACGGTTCGATAAAAACATCAACAAAAAAACATTACCAAGTAGTAGGCAAAAAAATAATAACCTACTTGTACCGAATAAAGAAGTAGGTACTTTATGCCCTCGGCGTACGGTCGAAATTACAATGACAATTCCTAATATTTTTTATAAGTAGTTACCTACTTAACTTTGAACTAATAATAATGGCACGCTTCTCGAAGTTTTTAGCGCAAACACACTGAATCACGTCCTTTCTCGAAAGATCACGTACGTACGACGTAACACTGCCCCCTCCTTAGACATGCTCGTCCCGAGCATCATTAGCCCCGTAGTATCGGGCCAATCGGTCTACATGAACAATCTTAGGCGCACCTCGTAGACCCTTCTGTATTCGGTAGGTGACATCGTTGATCCTAGTCACGACTCGGTATGGTCCATCCCATTTTGCTTGCAATTTCGGAGACCTCCCCTTGCTCCGCACTGGGTTATGTAACCACACCAGTGAACCCTCGTCGAAAGCCCTACTGTTTGCCTTGCGGTCATAACGGGTCTTCATCTTCTCAGACATCCGTTGGCCGGATTGTCGGATATGCTCATAAACATCATTCAACTTGTTACGCAAATCATGTGCGTAATCTGTTACACTACGTGGAGCATCAGGGGGAGTTCCAGTGATTAAATCTGCAGGCAACCGTAATTCCCTTCCAAAGTTCGCGAATGCTGGCGTCACAGTCGTACTTTCGTGGACTGCGCTGCGGAAGGACAGTAGAAACGGCTGTATGTGCTTGTCCCAATCCCTTTGCCTGCTTTCCACGACTTTTGCCAGATATCTTTCCAACGTTTGGTTGAATCGTTCCACCATTCCATCAGATTGTGGGTGGTAAGAGGTGGTTCTGGTTTTGTAGGTACCCATCAATCGACAAGTTTCCTGAAATACTTGCGATTCAAAATTCCTTCCTTGATCGCTGTGTATTTCTAAGGGTACTCCAAAACGACAGAAAACTTCCTGAACTAATTTATCTGCGACAGTTGTAGCCTCTTGATTAGGAATGGCGAAGACTTCTGGCCACTTTGTGAAGTAATCCATGACCACCAGGAAGTACTTGTTTCCGCTCTCACTTTCTGGAAATGGTCCCGCAACGTCTAGTGCTATCCGTTCCCAAGGTGCTCCAACGTTGTACACTTTTAATGCACCTCGGCTGCGTGTGTGGGGTCCTTTCACGGCCGCACAACTGGTACATTTGCGACACCAGTCCTCCACATCATCTCGACAGTGGATCCAGTAAAAGCGTTCTCGAATTTTTAGTAGAGTCCTTTTTACCCCCATATGTCCTCCTGAACATCCATCATGGTAGAGCCGTAGAACATCTGGTACCTTAGCTTTAGGGACAACCATTTGTAGATGACAGCTGTCCCCTCGAGCGTTTTCCCATTTACGGCACAAGACTCCATCCTGGATCACCAAGCTGTTCCATTGCGCCCAATAACTCTTCGTGATGGAACTCATCGCAGCCACATCACTCCACTTAGGTTTAGGAGCACCAGCTTTGATCCACTCGAAGATCGGTTTGATGTCCGAGTCATTTTGCTGAGCCTGCTGTAGGGTTTCCTTCCATTCATCGCTGAGATCTGTTCTAAGCATCCTCACGGACACTACTTCCTTAGTCTCTTGCCTGGCACAGTGCTTACAGTCTTCAGGACAAGGTCTTCTTGACAAGGCGTCTGCGTTACCGTGAGTTCTCCCACTGCGATGTTCAGTTATGAAGTCAAACTCTTGTAGTAGTTCAATCCATCTCGCCACTTGCCCCTCTGGATTCTTAAACTGTAATAGCCACTTCAATGCAGCATGGTCAGTTCGTAATTGGAATTTACGTCCCAGCAAATATTTACTGAAGTGCTGCAATGTCTTTACTACGGCGAGTAGCTCCCGTCTTGTAACGCAGTAATTTCTTTCTGGTTTGGATAAAGACTTGCTGAAGTAAGCTATCACAACCTCTTGGTCTCCTTTCCGTTGAGACAGCACGCCCCCAATTCCAGTGTTACTCGCGTCTGTGTCAACTATGAAGTCATTTTCAGTGTCAGGATATCCCAAAATAGGTGTATTGCACAGACGTTTCTTTAATTCCTGAAATGCGACGTCGCAGTTCTCGTCCCAACAGAATTGCCGTTTTTCCTCAGTGAGTTTGTGCAGAGGTTTCGCAATGTCGGCAAAATTCTTGACAAACCTTCGATAGTAGGAGCACAAACCCAGAAAGGCTCTGACCTGTGTCTTGTCTTTCGGAACTGGCCAATCCTTGACGGCGATTACTTTTTCCGGGTCTGTTTGAACACCTTCCCCCGAAACTATGTGTCCTAAAAAGTTTACTTGTTGTCTGAAAAACGAGCACTTTTTCGGACTTAACTTGAGATTTGCTGTTTGGATTTTCGACAGCACTCGCTTGAGGTTTTTAAGGTGATCTTCAAATGTACGGCCCACGATGATAATGTCGTCTAGATATACAAGACATGCGTCTCCAATCAATCCGGCGAGTACTTGCTCCATCAACCTTTCAAACGTCGCAGGAGCATTGCACAAACCGAATGGCATCACTTTAAACTGCCACAACCCTTTTCCTGTTGAAAATGCAGTTTTCTCCTTATCCTTGGGGTCTATTTCTACTTGCCAGTAGCCACTTTTCAGGTCAAGTGTGGTAAACCACTTCATACCAGTCAGCGTATCCAGTGTGTCATCGATCCTAGGCAGCGGGTAGCTGTCCTTCTTCGTGACGTCGTTCAGTCGTCGATAATCCACACAGAAGCGCATACTGCCGTCCTTTTTCTTTACCAGGACCACAGGAGAACACCATGGACTCGATGAAGGCTCTATAACACCGTCCTTCACCATTCCCTCAATCATGGTTTCCACCTCTTTTTCTCGTGCAACTGGCAGTCTTCTTGGTCGCTGACGGATTGGTAGCTCGTGGCCTGTATTAATCTTATGCTGAACAAGTCCAGTTCTCCCTATGTCAGCATCGTTTGAAGAGAAAGTGTCGGCGTACTGAAGTAACATCTTCTTAGCCTTGTCCATTTCTCCTTTAGTTAAATCGCAGTTTTCCAAAAGCGTTGACACGTCAAATTTTGCACTACGAATTTTATTTCCGGTAGGCGGATCCTGCAATTGACGCATCCAAGCTACTTCCTCGCAAGTACCGATCAAGGTGCCCTTCTTGATCACATGCTCCTTGTAACTTGGATTCAGTATGCGTACTGCTGAGACGTTGGTGGCCTTGACCAGAGTACGTGCCATCTTCCATGGGAAGTCATTGTTCACCCTTTCTATCAGAACACTTCGATCTTTGTGTCCACCCAGCCAGCACAAACCTTTTGAGTAAGTTTTGTTTAACAGCAGTCATAGAAACTAATTGCTGAATAAGACTACCGTAATTAGCTGATTTGGCGCTTACTCAGACGTTATTCAATCAATTTGGGCACAAAATTATACTGCTAATAGCTGTGTAATAGCAACGTAACAAATGAATAAGTTTTGAATAATTGTACGACAAGCTGAGTAACGTGTGCAGAAAAGCATTTTGTTCTTTAATACAAGTATTACAGCTCTGTTAGCCAAATGATGAATGAATGATGAATGAACTATGGTTAAGTCCTTCAAAGCTCAGATATTCAGTTTATACACAGCGTTTAGCTTATTTCAGTATATTTTATCAAGAAGTTAATCAAATTAAATTGAAATTGACAAATCCGAACAGTGACTGCGACATTGAAATATAATATGGCCAAATTATATTAAGTAAATTTTACCCTTATTTATGCTTATAGAAAGAAATTGGAGGTGCGCATGCAACTTTACCGTGTATTTGTATATACATTTCGTGTAAAATTTTCACGCGCCAGCTGATAAGCCGGGTATTGGAGAAATAAACAACATTTCGTCTATTGCTATGTTTATACGTGTGAAATATTTTTTATGTTTTATGCAGTTTAAGGGTTCAAAAATAACCTTGTAATACTTTTATAAGAATATTATAACGATTTCGTTATTAGATTTGAGTATTTGAGTATAAAATTCCATATCATTATAATAGGTTATGTTATTTGCTATGGCGACGCTCATTCTGAATAAAATCTGATTTCACAGCGACTTATCATCTTATGTCTGCATAACAGACCTTATGTGTCCACTAATTAAGTTGTTCTCTGGTTAAAAGTGGTCTGCACTCAGCTGTTTTCGATAACTGTTCTATAATCACACACATTCGTACTGTAAATCAAACAATTAGGATTCAGTCATTTAATAATGTAAACCACCAGTATAGGTATATTATTGGTTCTTTTTAGCTCTTATTTTGTTCAATATAAAAAAAGCTGGAAGGACTTATTTCAGCCGTTTGTGTATTGGCACAAATAGAGTTTTTTTATGTTTTCATACTTTCGCAAGCACTTTCTTCGTATGCCTCCCGTTCTTTTACCATTTTTCCATGAATTGGAGTGTTTTTTTTTTTTTTTTTTGTAAGGCGGCATTTTCGCACTTCCACAAAGCGCAGTTAGCCGCTTAAATGCTGACTAACTTTACAGAATAGTACTTCTAGCTTAAAAATGTCTACTTTTCGTGAATACCCAGCAAACCTCTGCATAAGAATCTGTTACTATTGCTTTTACCACACTTAGATGCACATGCCGGTAATTTCGTACTTAAAGCGGCATAAAGTAGTTATAACAGCTATCTTAATTGCTGTTAAGTTACTATATGCTTCATAACAGAAACAACGCCTATTTTATACAGCAGCTGAATAACTGTCAAGATGTGGTGTGTAATACAACTAAAAGAGAACAGAATATAACTTATCCAGTATCATGCTTGATAATGGAATTTTATACCAATGTTATACAAAAGGTTACACAAACTCTTGAGTAACAGGTCTTTTTATGATGATTATTCAGTTTTAAGAAATAAATTCGGCAAATTACTAAACTAACTCAGCTAATAGCATTATTATAGCAAAAAAAAACTTTAATGCAGAATTTCGTAATGCACACAGCTTCTATACATATATAATTAAGCTTAACCATGCATAAGGTTCAATTGTTGGCCAGTTATCTGACTTGTGTGCTGTCTGGGCAGAATTCTGTGGTAATCTAATTGGCACAATTGTTTCTGATCTGCGAGGAAGAACAATCTCTTTCAAGCAGTACACTTTTCCTGATGGTGCACCTTCCATGAAGACTTCATGTGAACCACATTTCAATACTCCTTGATCAACGTCGATCTCGCAACGATGTTTCCGCATGAAGTCCAAGCCCAAGATGCAATCGTCCACTATATCGGCCACGATGACATTGTGCTGGTAAGTTCTATCACCCAATTTTAACTCCACCTCCTTTTTTCCTCGGACGATTATGTGCTGACCGGTAGCTGTTAGTAATCGTATACGGTCGTGGTTATTGACGTAGTCCCCAAGGAACCGACTTGCTAGGTGAGAATTGACGACCGTGTGAGAAGCTCCAGTATCCAACGTCAGTTTGCATGGTGTTCCATTGACTTCGCCTTTGATGGTCAGGCTGTTCCCATCATGTGCTTGCGAGATCAAGATTCTCGGGGCCTTTTCAATACCAGCCAGCACTCGCCCCCCAGTCCTGGCATTTACTCGTTTCCCTGCTGTGGCTGGGCAGTCACTTCAGCCACCCTTCCCTGCTGATCTTCTCTCGGAGTGCCGCGCTTAGGACAGCTTGACCGAAGATGACCCCTTTCTCCGCAAGTGTAGCACCTAAGACTGTACCCTTGCGGCCGGTCGCGTACAGGAGATGCTACAACCTCTCTGACGCGGTGCGTTCGGTGGTCCTGTCTCACTGCCTCTACTTCTAAGGCATGGGCCAAGGCGTCTTTCAGCGCCTCATGATGCCCAAGTCTCACAGCGGCTCTAACTTCTAGGTCGCGTATTCCATCAACGAACGCTTGTACCAGATTCCCATCGATAAGTGCAGGGGCAGACTGGTATGCTTTCCGAACCAGCTTTTCAACTTCGAGGGCCCACTGCTGTAAATTCTCGCCACTACGTTGAACACGATCTTTCAACTTAGCACGAAATACGTGCTCCAGGTGCGCGTCACCGTATCTGGACTCTAACGCCTCCAGCAGCTGCTCGTAGGTTACATTCTCGCCGAGCGCCTCAAGAATATTAAGGGCCTGGTCTCGGAGGGCCAAGGTGAGCGCGGTCATGGCTTGCGGTTTTGTCCATCCATTCGCCTTCATAACGGCCTCAAATTGAATTTTATAAGCCGACCACGAAGATGTGCCATCGAATGGAGGCACCTTAAAGCCCCGCGCTGAAGGTGCAGCAACTACTGAAGCTACAGTCAAGTCTCCAGTCTTCAGTTCCCCCAAAGCCTTCTTCACCCCAGCGATCTGAACTTCGGCTTCTGAGAGGCGATTCTCGTGCTGCTGTACCTGATCCTTCATCACCTTTAGGTCTTTGCCAAAAGTTGCATGAAGATCCTTTATGAGGAGCATCTGCTCGTCTTGGCGGCGGACTTGCTCCTCTTTGTCTCGCTGCAACTGCTCTTCCAACCGGCGAACCTGCTCCTCTTGACGGCGAGCCTGCTCCTCTTTGTCTCGCTGCAACTGCTCTTCCAACCGGCGAGCCTGCTCTTCTTGACGGCGAGCCTGCTCCTGTAGTAGCGCCATTAAAGCTGATAAGTCTGGCGCCATTGATGCTGTAGAAACTGCGGATGGGCCAGCGACTGGCACTGACGTAGGCTGGACACCACCCGGTGTCTGTGTTGGGGAATCTCCAAACCGCCTTTGGTCCATGTCCTGCTGTCGCTGACTCCTGGTACGGATACCGTCCGTGTCGTCCTTCGGTAGAATTGGCATAATTTATCCCACTTCTGACACCAAATTGTTACGAGCTGGGTATGGGATAAATTAATTACTACCAATCAGACAATTTAATAACTTTATTAAACACCAAAACACCTAAATCTTAATCACAAGTACACTACTGATCACTATTCGCTTAGATATCGCACTTCTAGTTCACTTCGATTCGCTCCGTTGTATCGCCTGAATCAGACTACCCCATGTGGCGTCGGTGGTGGTCGCTACGCCCCCGCATGGAGGCGCGGCTGGCGGGGTGTGGACAACGTCCCTTTCCCGCGGGATCAATATGGTGCCCGTAACTACGGGCACCTCCTTGTGGTTGCCGTTGTAGGCACGGCCAGTGACAGGCGCGTTAAAACGCAGCCTGCCTATGTGTAGTTGCGAAAGTGTCCGGTAGGAGGCGCTACGGCGCTATGTATAGCGCCGCTATCTTCACGCCACCTCGGCGGTCTGTCACCGCCAGGTGAGACCTCCGGTTACCCGGAGGAGGCCTAGCGGGTGACGACCAGCGACGGAGGTGACTCGGCGCTCCCTACCGCGGCTGTTGGCCCCCGCCTGTCACGCTTTCAGAGCTAGCCGATTACGCGCCAGGCAAAGGGCCGTGTATGTGAGTATGAGCGGCAATGTACTTGTGTAACACCGCTCATGTTAGCGATAGAATAGCAGGCCCGCGCCGCTCGTTCATCGCGTGAGTTTAGTTGCTTGTGGAGTCGTGTCTGTGTGGTGCGGTGCGTGTCGTGCCTATATTAACCTAGAACACGACATGTACCGAGTGCATGTAGTGAGTGTGGAGTCTCATTGTTTGAGTAGGCCGCGTGTAGGTGGGTGCGACTTACTCGGGTGCGTCAAATCCGGGGGGGGGGCTAGCCACGTCCGCTGGTATGAGGTCGCGTGGTAGGCGCCTCGCGTCAGGTGGCCGCGCGTGCCATGGCGCTAGGTGCTTGACGTGGGGCCAAGCAGAAGCGTCCGCACGCGCGAACATAGTGGACGCGAGGCGGCGGCAAAAGTCCTCCAGGCTCTCTATCTTGAGGTCCCGCTGGATGGTGGTGTTCCTCACGTAGCGAGGGGCGCCGACGACCCTCCGCAGCGACAGATTCTGTTGTGCGCGGAGGAGTTTTCTTGTGTTCTCGCTCGTGAGGGCGAGCCAGGCTGGGGCGGCGTACGTGAGCAGTGGGCGGATGTACGTTTTGTACACGCCCAGCTTGGCACGCAGCGGGAGGCGGGAAGAGAGCACTGGGTGGAGCAGGTTGCGGGCAGCTCTGCATCTGGTGACAACCGAGCGGACGTGACTTACCATGGAGAGCCGACGATCGATGGTGACCCCGAGGTACTTCACCTGGGGCGACCACGCGATGTCGGCTCCCTGCAGCTTCAGGGGAGGCGGGAGAGTGGTGCCGCCGGCAACCAGCGCCTGCGTCTTTCCCACGTTCACCGACAACCTCCATTTTGACAGCCAGTCAGGCAGCAGGTCGAGCACGCGCTGCATTTTGACGGCCGCGTGCCTCGCGTTGAGCGAGGTAGCGATGTACGCGGCGTCGTCGGCGTACAGCGCGAGCGTGGTGTCAGGAGTGGTGGGGATGTCATCGGTGAAGCAGGAGTAACACAGCGGAGAGACGCAGCTGCCCTGCGGCACGCCCGCGGCGATCGGGCGAGCGTTGGAAAGCGCGCCGTCGACCGCCACCCTGAAGGACCTGTCAGAGAGGAAGGAGGAGACCACCTGTATCAAGCGACGAGGCGCGTCTGTCTGCGACAGTTTGTACAGCAGACCGGCGTGCCAGACGCGATCAAAGGCCTTTTCCATGTCGAGGAATACTGCAACCGCGCGCTCTTTCTTGTTAAGCGTTGCCGCCAGCAGGTGCAGTGCCCTCGACAGCTGGAGCGTCGTGGAGTGTTCCGAGCGAAACCCGAACTGTTCCGGGCGAGGTGTGATATGCTGGGAGAGGTGTCGCAGCAGGAGTTTCTCAAACACCTTGGAGATGGTTGACAGGAGGGTGATGGGCCGATAGCTCTCCGGCTTCGTGACGTCTTTGCCCGCCTTGGGCAGCATGAAGACGCGCCCTTCCTTCCACACGGCCGGGAAGGCCCCAGTGCGCAGTATGCCCGTGTACAGGCGCGCCAGTGCCGCTACCGTACGGAAGGGCAGGTGGCGCAGCGCTGTGTTGGTCACACCGTCCGCACCGGGGGCCTTTCTCGGCTTGGTTTTCAGGATGGCGCGTCTGACTGCGCAAGGCGAGAAAAAGATTGGTACCTCATCGGGAGCTATCGGCGTCGCGAAGTACTCCCCAAGGTGCCTCTCGACTGCTGCGATGTGCTCGGTGTCGTCAGTTGGGTTTGGCTCGAATTGACGCTCCAGGTGCTCGGCAAAGATCTCCGCACGGTCTGCTGCGATGTATCTTGGCGCCCCGTCGCTGTGGCGTAGTGGGCGTACCGGAGCCGGGGTGTTCGCAAGCTGCCGACACAGCTTGTGTATCGACGGCCAGTCTCCCTCTGCCGCGTCGATACGTTCCTCCCAGCTCTCGGCGTTGAGCTCCTGAAGCTTGGCCCTAACCTTCTCCGCGAGACGGTTGAGTTGGGTCTTCACTCTGGGGCATCCTGTGGTTTGCCACCGCTTGCGAAGGCTCTTCCTTTCCGCGATCATCCTTCTAAGGTGGGCGGGCAGAGGCTTGTAAACAAGCCCCTGTAGCGGCAGTGTTGTGGTCGCCTCTTCGTAGGCATGTTGGATGCAAGCGGTGACTTCCTGTGCCATCCCGTCGACGTCTGCGGCGGTCTCGATGGGCCAAGTAGGACCCCATGTGTGTCGCATGTGTGGCGCTTGTGCTTTTTATACTACCCCATTATTCACGAACATTCCGGCGATGTGTAGAACGGTTCGATAAAAACATCAACAAAAAAACATTACCAAGTAGTAGGCAAAAAAATAATAACCTACTTGTACCGAATAAAGAAGTAGGTACTTTATGCCCTCGGCGTACGGTCGAAATTACAATGACAATTCCTAATATTTTTTATAAGTAGTTACCTACTTAACTTTGAACTAATAATAATGGCACGCTTCTCGAAGTTTTTAGCGCAAACACACTGAATCACGTCCTTTCTCGAAAGATCACGTACGTACGACGTAACAATATTCGTTTAAAGAAAATTATGCCAAGTGTGTTATGCCAAATAAATTTCGGAGAATCAAGATTCTGCCAGATAGAGGGAACCCTAATAGGTCAACTGATACAGTGGCAGACGTGACTTCGATGAAGTAAAAAAAACGAAATAATAGTTTTCAAGTTTTAGGTGAAATTAAATTCGGTCAAATACTTTTCGAACTTGTGATAGGTAACCTTGGGTCCCATGTACCTAATAGGGGACGAGCCACAGATATAATAAATACAGGAGATATGGCAAGGAGCCGCTAGCCGTGGCGCTTGCGAACGCATCTAGCCGCAAAGAGGCTTGTTGCCAGTTTCGGCCATTAGTCGAATGTCAACTTGCGACGTCTTCACTGCTTGTGATTTTTTACAAAATGCCGCGTTGTACAGAGGTTGTTTGCAAAAATAACACCTCTATTTTGAATTATACGAAAGATGGCATCTCATTTCACACGTAAATACTAATATATGATTGTTTTTCTTATTAAATTCATTAAAACATTACTTCGTGATACTAGAAACACGATAAAGTACCAAAATCAATTATTTTCATTAGGAACAACAACCATTGTTTGCTTAATACACATCGATCAATGAATCGGCTGGTCTAATAGTGCAATGGATAAGTGTTTTACTGATAATCTCACTCACACGATAGTTTCGTGAAGCGGGTGTGTTTTAGGTAGATAATTAGAGAGGTGATGTCACTTTTGTGGTTGTCGATATTTTATACGATCCCTTAGTACGAATGATTACACAAGGGTAAAAAATTAGACTATTTTTGTTACATGGAACTTTATAGCTGTTGTTTACTAATGTGAGGTACTTAATGATAAAAATTATATAATTAATTACTGAAAAATACAATTCATTACTATTTCTTGATTACTCGACTTATCTTTTATTGAATCAAGTATGGGTTTTTAATTTATTGCGGTACTCTTACACATGTATCATTGATATCATCGACCCGAATGGCGCAGCGGTAGTGAGGCTGCCTTACGTTCATAGGGTTCCGGGTTCGAATCCCGGTAGGAGCAAGTGTTTGTGTGATAAGCATAGACATTTGTTACCGAGTCATGGATGTTTATATTAATAATAAGTATGTATTTACAAACAAAAAGTATCTATGTAGTATATCAACTATCTAGTGTCCACGACACAAGCCTCGTTGCTTAGTGTGGCACTAGATGGCGCTGTGTGTAATGTCCAGCGATATTTATTTTATTTATTTATTTATTATCATCATCACAATTCACACCTTGGTTTTATTTTAACATTTTAGCTATCCGAAGTATCCAAAAATAAAAGAAAAGTGGATAAATGCGACAGGAAAAGGTCCAAACTGGTTTCCCACAAAAAATAACACGATATGTTCGTCTCACTTTGAGCCACCTCGAATTCAGGTGCAAAAATAGTACTATATTTTTATATATAAAAAGGGCAGATTAAAGGTAACTGAATTTCATCGATACTATTTTTTCTACGATTACCTCTTCACATCACTAGTTGCGATGTGTGTTTATTCTGAGTCCGTAGCTACAGGTAGAAGCCCCGCCCTATGTATGCCTGTGTTCTATTAGTGAGTTTATTAGTGTTGCTGTAAGTTTCTTTGTGTGCGGGAGAAATATGAGCTCGTGTGCCGTTCTTATAGTTTTTGCTTTTGTGATAGTGGAATTAAGTGGGGAGAACACGGCGACGTCTGAACTCGAATACATTTGTTTACAAATCATATCTCCTGTATTTATTATATCTGTGGGACGAGCCTATTGCCATCAGCCGGGCACAAATTCAGACTCTGAGGCTGCTACTGAGAAATTCATGATGGAATAACCAAATATCACCTCACAGGAAAAAAAAAAGTGTTTAATTCATCTAAGATTTATAAATGTGCACTTTTTTAAAATAAATGGTATTCTTTTAGGTATGTTTTAAGTTTATATTAATTATTGCGTCTATACTATTTACCTACTTGGTCTACGGATAAATGAACTGCATTCAAGGTTCCACGCTTTGATAAAATACATCTTTAAATAGAGCGTTGCACTGCAATCGCAACAGAAACAACTATAGGTAATCAAAGGTTGTAACTATTTTCGTTTAATATTAAGTTTAGTAATTTAATTATTTTGTTCATCGACGGCAACTAAAACCTGCACAGCGAAAACTCTTTGGTAAAAGTTTTCATGCAATATGACTAGCTTTACTTTAAGTTTGCATGACATATTAGACATTTACGAGCAGGTGGTGTGAAAAATGCATTTAGCGCTCATTCAAAAGCAAGACTACAGTTTTTCATAGTATGATAATGAAAAATATTGTTACTGCTGCAGTCTGACGAAGAAGTCCATAACTAAAAAAAAAAACAAATCTTATTCAAACCGATTTATTTTCGTTGAAAGGTTATTTACCTACTTTCTATAAACTTTTTTTCAGAATTCCTCTTACTTTCCTTAATTACTCTTACTTTAGAAATTAGACGGGAGGCACATAATTTTTTACGGCTTTATAAGAAAATAATATCTCATCAACTGAAAAAAAGTGTTCTCTATTGCGTCGTTTCGATCTGTGTTTGTTTCTACATATTGTACGGATGTACCTACTCTGTGCTCCTGACTACTCGAATGAAATTATTTATTTATTTATTTGGTACACCAACAGCAATACATACTAAACATTTATAGGAGACAATAAAAAAAAAATATAAAAGTACTGGTATGTATGCCTATTACAGGTATACGCAGCATTCGCCATAGTGACAACAACATGAAGTTCTCTAATACTAATATACATAGATCTTACAAAGTGAATACAATATAAATTTTACTTAAAACTAAATTAAATGAATTATCATGATATGTATCATGAATGCGATATCTAAAGATTTTTATTTTCAGTTGTGATATAAGTAACTAGTTGGGCGGAAGAATTTTTTTAAAGGCAAATCAAATAGGTAATCTGCTCTTCTCTCTCTCTCTAACTGATCTTCTAAACTTGTTAAGAGTAACACCAAATAAATCGGTTTCCAGTGATATGTAGGAGCTATTGTAGTTTCTACATATTCGTAGCAAGGGAGCGTTAAGACCGAGGTTTGATTTGCGGAAAGGAATTTGGAACAGTCTGGTGATGGGATATCTGGGAGGTTTTGAAGGAACTGCATATGAAATGCGCTCAACTAAATCTCAGCATTTTACGATTCCATTGACAATTTTATGCAGGAAAATAAGATCGCGCGAATGGCGACGGTCTCACAGCGTCTTTATATTGAAAAAGTGAAGGCGTTGCTCACACGGACAGCGATGGCTTATTTTTCTAGATATAAAAGCAAGATGTTTTGTGAAAGCTCGTTGAATTCTCTCAACTCTCTGCGAATGAACAGCGTAGAATCGATTCCAAGCAACGCTGGCATATTCTAACCGGCTACGCACAAGGGTGTTGAACAATATTATTCTGGTCTTTGGAAATTGAAAGCCCCGAGTGTTGCGTTTAACGAAACCCAGCATCTGTGCTGACTTCTTGACAACGTCGTTGATGTGTGGTTTAAAACTCAACTCATCGTCGACTAGAACCCCGAGATCACGTATTTGACGTACTTTTGTCAATTTAGTATTGCATAGTGTGTAAGAGGTGGGAAAAGATGCCTTTTTTTTGGAAAAACGAATGAAGAAAAATTTTTGTGTATTTAGGGCCATATTGTTTGCTGTGCACCAGTTTTCAATATTTTTTAAGTCACTTTGAACAAGTGTACTATCAGCAGGTCCCGTGATCTTTCTATAATTTTTTAAGTCATCGGCGAACAGCAAAGCTTGTGATGTCATCTACAAATAACAAAAACAGAACTGGGCCAAGATGGGAGCCTTATGAGACTCCGGATCGTGCGTGTAATTCATAAGAGATATAGCCATTGACGGCAACGAACTGGGAGGTATTTATGAGATAGGATACGAACCACCTCAACAGCGATCCGTGGACACCACTTAGCTCGAGTTTCGCGACCATGAGTGAATGGCTCACTTTGTCGAACGCGCTGCTAAAGTCTGTGTAAATTGCGTCGACTTCGTGTCTGCTGTCAAGTGCTTCAGAAATATCAGACAAGTATCTAACTAGATTGGTTTCGGTAGATCGTCCAACTCGAAATCCGTGTTGGCTGTCAGAAAGCTTGGCATCTAATTAATTGGTAAGAATGGGGCAAACGAGACATTCAAAAAGCTTCGAGAAACATAATAGTATGGAGTAAGTAATTTTAATTCTTAGCTGTAAGTTTCAATAAAAATAACTGTAATAAAACTCCGTAGATTTAGTTTCCTGAACCACTTCTCTCATAAAATCTATGCATACAATTGATTAAAGCGGCCGGGAAAACGGTTATCAATTTACCAGAGTGTGTATACCTATTTATTATTAATCTAGAAACTAGAACCCATAGAGATGTATTAAGTAGTAGAATCTGCTTAAATAATTCATGTTGAATATAATGACAGCCCTACCCTAGCTAAATGCTATAAGAACAGGAGACAGGTATGTGAGCCAGGAGCACCATCCAGAGACATGACAAGTGAGCATAGACACAAGCTCAATGCAAGCGAGTTTTATGATCCCATAATTATAATCTGTGGTTTTGAACACATGTTTTGAAGGTCGCTTTGAGGAGACAACTGTCAAAACAATTCTGATTAGATTTTAAAATCTTGAAGATTGTGAGCTTTTTATTATTATTAATTATTCATAAACAGCAGTTCACAATCTTGCAAGTAATCCGAAATTTGTAGTAATAGATGCCGCATCAAAGTGACCTCCTTAAAATCTTTTACTACAGTTCTAAGAAAGTAATAACTTAGGTAAGAATATTTTTTTCTTCTGTTTACATAGAATGATTTATTTTCCCTGCAAAATAATTTTCGGCTGATGTCTCGTATTTGCTTATATTTGTAGCTTATGTAAGGTATAAACACTAATGTTTAGATACCTACCTACTGGTCTAAGGCAGTGTTTCCCAAACATTGTTCTGCCATGGCCCGGTAATCATAGCCGGTAATTTTCACACTGCCCCTTCGTGACCCACTTAGTACTTTTAAACCCAAGCTGGTTCCATTATGTAAAATAATATTGTGTAATAATATGTAGTATTTTTTTTAATAAAACATTTTTACTATTGTAAAAATGTTTTATTAAAACTACATATTTTGGTATCGCCTATTTAGTCACCCAATTTTAGTGCGAAGTATGGAGCTGCTGCTTATTTTTCACTAAAGAATCCCAGTTCGTGGAAAATGACGAAAGTTTTATCCTAAGGTCTGGTTCCACTTCAAGTCGGTTTCTATGTTTATTTTTAAGGTCAACTGGTTGAAAACTCAGCTTCACATTTATAAGTTGTGACAAGACATTAAAAAAGTGCTTGTTGAGCCTAGTTTTGTGTATTCTTGACAAAAAGATAACCAAAAATCCATCAATGGTCTTGTGTCAAATATATCCTTGAGTGCTGTGTCAGTTGACAGTTCAAATCACAAGTCGACATCTGAATCTGGGAAATTAGTTTCGGAATCTGGACTTGAATGTAAATGGGTTTCTTATGCAAGCTTTGTTGCTGTCAATTGGAGGAATATATTCTTGAAGATTCGTCTCCAGTCCTAACAAATGTTCTTTAATTTGAGTTAAGATGCCTTGTGGCAATGCAATCATGTTGTACTCTTTTTGTATTTCACTAAAATTACTAAATGCTTTGAAGTTCCCTGTTTCCGCGCGTAGTGCCCACACATTAAGCTTTTTTCTTGCAGCTTCCACTTTGTCTTGCACTTTAAATATTGTTACATTGTTACCTTGCAGTGTCATGTTTAGATTATTTAAAAATATCAGATATGAAAGCCACTTTTGCCAACCACTTAACATCATGAAGTCTGTCCCTGTATTCAAATATAATATCTCTGGCCGTTGGGGGATGTTGTTCTAACAAAACTTTTACTTCTTATTTAAATTAAATAAGCCTTTTTAAGACATTGCCTCTTGCCATCGCACCTCACAGTGTAATGATGCGACCCGGTATTTTATTTTGATGGCCCAGTACTGGGTTGCGACCCGGCATATAGGAAACACTAGTCTAAGGTATAGCCTTACATGCACAAGGTGTTTGTACTTCTGTGCCTATAATGATTTTAGGTAATATCATATTTATTTGCATTCTATTGTTATAAATTTATTATACTTCTTAACTAATAAAAACCTAATCATGTTGAAAAATCCTTTAGATTAATGAATACTTGTTTGTGTTTCTAAATACTTGTGTAGCCAAGTACCCCTGCCGTCGTGTCTGAACGAGATCAAACAGATTTTCATACGGTTTTCACCAATAGACAGAGTAATTCATGACAAAGGTTAACATTAATTAAGGTTTTGTGTAAATTGGCTCAAATATATGATGATAATTATTGAAGATGTCATGCTGACTGTAGATATATAGAGTGATTTGAAAGTAAAGTATTGCAGAATTATTCCTCTTAAAAATATATTTTCAACTGTAGCAGTGCTATATTATGTCTATCTTCTAAGATGAACATACAATGAGGAAAAAACATTTGTATGTTTTCTCCTCACCCTCCCCGAAGCGGGTAAAATAAGGGTTGAAAGTTTGTATGAAAATCCATCAGCAGGCGAAGCTGGTGCAGGTCTACTAGTATGAAGTAATTGAACTTTATACATATTACAGTCAATTTTAAGATGGCCATTGTACAGTCTTACACTGTATATTATGATAAAATAACTGATAGTGGCTTGTTTGTGCTCACAATATTAAAAAGGCCATTATTATGATAAAATAACTGATAGTGGCTTGTTTGTGCACACAATATAAAAATGTTTGTACTTGATAGTAATTAAGTAGGTGTCCATTTTCAACTCTTTATGGTATGGGTATGAAGTAGAGATGTGGTGTGGAATGGATATGGTGAAGCGAGACAAGTAGCATCTGCTTGATGGGATGCTTGATAGGCATCCCCTTAGAGTAAAACACACACAAGATTGATGTCACAAATAAGAGACCTCCAATAAAATTAAGTTGTAAAGTTTAGAATATATGTAACCTCATCCAGATAGGTTACGTTCTTTTGACCGTTCCTGCAATATTATGTATTTAAAACTCGAATTATGCAGTCTGGAAAGTTTATGAGAACCAAGGATGTAAGAGCCAGGTCAATTTTTTTTGCATTTCTATCAATTAAAATTGGATTCAGACGGTGTTGTTATGAAACTACAACAAAAAGTGCAGCATAAAATCTTGTCCAAAACTCTCCCGCCTGCACGCCCCTGGACGCTCTCCAAACAAGGACAACTTGGGGAAACCCAGACTGATGGCAAACCTATCCTAGAGCAATGAGTACTAATCCCCCAGTAATGTTTGTGGACGTATGTATGAGCTTCATACAGTAATTGTGCAGTAATGTATGTATGAGTGGGTTGTGAAGGTTAAAAATTATATTCTACAGTTTAATATCCCGCAGGTTTGGTCTACGCTAGTCATTCGCAAAGTAGTCCACCTTGACCTCCAATGGTATACTCGGACATGCAAGGGGTCCGTTACTGTTAGACTACTTCGACATCCTACTGCTGGACAAAGGCCTCTAAGCTAGGGGTCTAAGACAGAAAAATAAAATTGGGGCTGCATGAGAGATAGATTCCATTTAGGTAGGCCGTCACCAGAATATGCCGTGGCACGGTGCACATGCTCTTAAAATATATGAAATTTGCCTGTAGACAGTTTTCACAATAGGTACATAAAGGAGATGAGGTCTCCGAAGAAACACAGACGGTACACGAAATCCAATCTTGGCCACCAGTTCAGGGACGCAGTAGATCCGTTCATTATACTAAATAGGAAAGTGAGATCTGCAATTTTTCTTCGCTCATGTAGAGGGAGAATATGAAATTTCTAACACCGACTAGTATAGTTTGGAAGATAAGTATTTGAACGATATTAAGTGTACCTTAAAAATCGCCTTTGTATGCTTTCAAGGCGATTAATATAAACATTGTAATTTGGATTCCTTTGAGAAGCCTATTCGAGATGGCTACGGACAAAAGCACAGTATAGAATTTTCATGGTTTTGACATTCGTAAACTCAGAGGACACCCTAAAAATAAAACCCAACGCTTTAGAAGCCTTGTTGACTACATTGTCAATGTATGCATCAAACAAAAGCTTTGAGTCAAAAATAACCCCAAGATCCTTGATGACGTTGACTCTGGCAATTGAAGTATAATTGGATAGTTTGTATTCATACCTAGTTGGGTTTGGCTTATGAGTCAATGTACATACATAACGTTTGGAAATATTTAAATCCAACCTATTTCTATCACAGTAATCATGGAACCGGTCCAGATCCTCCTGTAATAGGTGTGCATCCTCAATGGTGGACACTTGACTCAGAATTTTTCGTTTGTTCCCACTAGTAGGTACTATCAAACTGTACTACCTGTGGTACTAGTGGGAAATTTCGATCTCTATACTACCACCATTTATATTAATATATTAATTAATATTAGTGGTACTAGTGAGACTGTTTTTTTTAGAGATGGCGCCTGCCCCTGCACTTAAATGAAATAAATAAATAATAGATATTATCAATTTCATTGCAAAACAAAAAACAATCTTAGCATTCAGCCAAAGTGAAGTTTCTCTAAAAACTGGCCAATACAAATTTCTCCTGATGTCAATTGCATTTGTGCTTCAATTATTCGATCATCAGAATCAATGTGTTGTTTTACTCGCTTTGGTTGTGTGTGTTGGTTGTGATTGAAATTCTTCAATTTGTTGCTTCGGAAGGTTGTTATAAGAGATTCTTTAAACAAAACATGCAACATTTGCAAGAAATTTGGTTAATTTCTACTTTTGTAAGAATTTAAGTTATGATGCCAACCGTCTGCTGGATTATTTGTTCGATGTTGACAGCCAGAAACGCTTAATATATATTTGAAAGGACTTTTCGTCCAAACTGTCTCGTAGTATTTTCGGAAATTTCTCATTGCAGGTACGTCTTGTTTCATTTCTCTTACAACATAATCCCATCCTTCCGAATTTTTTGTAGCCAAATGAATGAGTTGTTTATCCCTAGTTTTCTTCAAAGATTTTGCCATACGTCGCAGAGCATTTAAAAAATGATAGTGACATCCTGTAACTTTTATACCAATTTTAGTTAATCCACTTATGGCTGCCTGTTCAAAACCAGTCATGACCACATCTGGCTGCCATTCCGGAATTTGTATTTTGAGAAGTTCGAAAAGTGTAGAGTAGGCTTTTTCATTTTGATGAGTCATAAACGCAAAGGCTAATGGGACAATATTTTTATATTCAAAATTACTACCAAGGTCTCCATGAATCACGTAAATTTGACGAAACGGTTCCGGGCATGACTTACAAGCAGTGATCGGAATGGGTAGAGCTAATGTACCTAAAGTTCAAGGAACAGAAACGAAAAGTGGGAACTTTCTTACGACAATTTTTTTTTCCGAATATTTTAAATTGAAACTCGGAGATGTCTCGTAATCAGTTAAGTACATTTAATAATAATGTTATTTATTAATCAGTACAGTAAACTAATTGAATTCATTATTTTTCCTTTTTAACCGACTTCGACGGCAAGGAGAACGTTCTCAAAAAGCCAGTAGATACGTTTTCTATTGTTATTAATTCAGGTAAAGAAGGGTTTATCGTTTCCCAGAATAGCCAAAACTTGCTGTCTCTTTCTATCTTTTGTTTGTCGCTGGTAAAAACTGACAAAAGGGTTGAGGGGTAGAGGGGTGTTTCGCATTAAAAGCGTCGTCGTGCGCGCATCATTCACTCCTGTAGTTTCTCAAGTTGTGTGCGCATATTTGACTCGTGAATTGTTTTTTTTACCTATACTTGTTTTATCGTTTATTGGATCTGCTTCACATGACCACCTTGGCTTGATTTTATGGACTACGTTTTACCGCAAGTGACATACTGAAATTTGCTGTGCCAGACAAACTGCCACTGCTGCTGCTGTCTGCTGTGCTGGTAAGTTTATGAATTTTACATGACTTTTAAGACATATTCTGACTGAGTCTTAAGATTGGTAACTATCTTCATTATTGAGGTTGATTTCTGTTTACGCTTAGTTCCAATAATTGTAAAAAATGAATAAATGGTATGTGAACCTATAAATTGTTTTTTTTTTTACCTTGTTAGTTATAACTACGAGTATTAAAACTGGTATGAAAATTAAATTACTTTTCGCACTTACTTACGGCGTTCAAACGAAGATAAGGAGATTACCTTTATTTTTTAAACAATAGAAATCGTGCACTTTTTCTTTTAAACAGAAACAGTAAATGAATTCGATATTTGTCTTACTTTATTAATTTTAGTTGTACTTAAGTAATGTTCCGACATTCGGAACAAATATTCAGAAAAAAAATGTCGTAAGGAAGTCTCCAATTTTCGTTTCTGTTCCTTGAACTTTAGGCACAATAGCTCTACGTATTCCGATCACTGCTTATTGTTTCATTGCAAAATAGTATTATTCTCATGGAACCTTCACAATAATCAGCGAGTAAAAATTTTAAGAATTGTTGAGGTACTTCTTCCTCGTTAGCAATTTCGTTGTCTGTAAATTGAAGATTTTTTTTCATTGAAACTCGGTGTTGGCTTACCGGCGTGTAAATCCCAACGATTTGTCGTGATTTTAGTAGCTAATGCCCGTTTAAAAACTTTAGGAGCTGGCTCCTTGCCCTTTACTGCCTCATCACAACATTCGCTAATAGTAGCATCAATACAATTCTACGCAAGGTCAGGCTGTTCACTATGTGGCTTTGTATTAAATTTATAACACCATCTCGGTTCTAAAACAAAAAAGTAGGTACAACCAGTTAAACCTTCACGTTAATATGTCATACCCCTAACAAGTAACGGCATTAGAAGGTTCCAGATTTGATAGGATTATAAAATTTAGGGTGGCATTCATAAAACGGCCTCAGGTTAAACTCAATCTCGAGCAGCCAATTTTAACAAAAATTATAGACGATCTGTCAAAATTGGCTGCTCAAGTTTAAGTCGAACTATGGTCGAACTTGAGCTGTTGAGGTCGCTTTATGAATGCCACTCTTTTTAAAACTATCCCGAGGACTGCTACAGAGTAGGTGCCCTAATCTGTGACGTTATGAAAAAGTATAAAGAAAATAGTTACCTTCGATAAAGTTACCGATCCTTTACATTTTAAATCCAACGTGTATTGTTTACATCTCCAGATTTCACTTTCATTCTTATATTTTTTATGGAAGTAATATTGATGTCCACTTTCAAGCAGCACTTTTCCACGCCCTTTTTATAATTTTTAGCTCGGTGAGACCGAGCATAATTTTATTTACTTATAATGAAGAAATATTTTCATAATTTATTTAATTTAATGAAATAACGGTTTGTATTATTTTATTTCATTGAAATTTGCAATATATGTTGAAACATATCAATTGTGACAAAACAACAATGACAACTTTGAATAATGATTTGTCTGAGGTTTTATGCGGTGTTTGTAAGTGGACACTATCTTCCTGCACTTGAGGAAAATAGACTACTCTACGTCTAATCAATAGGTATTTCGTCCCATAAGTTTACAGCCGGTGAAAAATAAGGTTACACAATTTGCATAGGTAGTACTCTTGGGAGCAAACAGTCCCACTAGTACCTACCACTAAGTAAATGGTGGTTCTATAGAGAACGAGATTTCCCACCAGTACCACTGGAGGTACAGTTTAGTGGTCCTAGTGGGAACAAACTAAAAATTTTGGAAACAAGTGGTGATGTTATTTATGAAATATTAAATAAAAGAGGTTTTATTTTACCATGAACACGCGAAGCGTTTTGTTTTTGTGTGTTTCGACAGGATAAGGACACATACATTTATGGGATTTTTAGTGACAGTTTTGCATTCATGCAAGCACGTGACACTCACAATGTTACGTCCATACCTAGCAAGTATCTTCATAGACACTAATTATAAGAATATAAGGATCGAACATTGCGCAACCAGCACAACCAATCGGATCATTTTAGGGAGGCTAGAGGACAATTCGCCAATGGATCTTCGGGAAAAGAAGTTTTTGGTTTTCTGATCTATGTCCGTCTACACTTGCTGTAGTAATTACCTACCTACCGATAACAACTGATCTACTTGTGGAGTTGTGGTTGTGAAGTCAAACAGGTATGTGGTGTACGTCGCGCGTCGCCCGCTTCTCGCCGGCGCGGGCGCGGCGCGTCCCCATTGCCAACTACCCATTGTCACAGTAATGCGGTTTTATTACTCTCTATTCGATTGTATTTCTGTTGGAGCGTTACTATTTTAATAGGAATCTAGATTAGCACATTTATTACTAGCAACTAGCAAGTGTTCTTTGTTCAGTATTCCTATTGTTACAACGTCGATGTTATTAACAGCATGTGAATTGGTAGTCAAAATGTTTTGTTGTTTGTCAAGATTAACTTTTCGGCAGAGAGAGGTAGGTAAATATTTGATTATTTACTTTCATATTTTTTTTTGCCAAAACCTTCGTTCGATGTTAGGAAGTTAATTGGTTAATACATAACATACGGTCGTATCGCAAAATAATAGTTGCAATACCTGTGTAGGTAGGTACGTTGTCGCACACTTTGAGGTGGAAGCGTCAGCGTAGCCCGCCAAATTCATATTTTCTTATGTTTTTTGCAATTTGCCGGTCAGTATCAGGCTATACATTGAAGAAAATATGATTCGCGGCCGTAATAAGTATGTATTAACAGAATTATAATCATTAAAATCATCAAAACAACCTTCTATGTTAGTTGCCGTTAAACAAAATATGATTGGCGACCGTAACAATTAAACAGGTATAAATTTACAGAATTTCCCATTGAATGATTTTCATGAAATAGGTACCTAGTCATTGAATCCCATTGAATGACTATTTAGAGGGTTGTATTGATGATTTTAATGATTATAACTCTGTAGCCATATTTGTTACGGTCGCGAATAATATTTTCTCAACTAATTGAATTTCGCGGGCTACCCGCTTTATGTAGTTTGAAAAACTAAAAAACACGCAAGAAGAAGACATGCTGCGCCGACCCCAAATAAATTATTGCAATATGGGCAGGAGAATGGTGATGTATAGGTACCTACGTATATTTTTTAGTCTTAAGAGCGTTTACGTCTATCGCGCGAAGTCAAGTTTAGGTAATTCAATGCATTTTTTACACACACAGAATCGCGCGTGCCTGTGTGTATAGCGCTGGCGCGCTCTCGCGCGCTATAGTCAAACTAACCCACTATGATCCGTTCGAGTGCAATTGTTGTAGTAAAATTTAATTTGAATTTGAATTTGAACGTACACGGATTACTAAAGTACGAGTGCATAAAATAAGTATTCAATAATATATTGCAAGTATAGCTATAATTATGATTAATATTAAAGTCGTTTTTTAGTTATTCAAACATGAATTTGTTGATCTAAACTTTAGAAAGAAACCGAACTTCGTTAATTATTATTGATTTGTGACTGATTAATAAATATTTCTTATTCTATTCAAATAAATCACTTTATACGGATTTACTTACGTTTATTTTATATTATATTTTAACCTGACGCGATGTTCCTCTTAGTGACACCTCTTATGAGGGAAATACAATAGGTTGGCGTTAACTTTAAAAACAATTTATGTTCTTATTTACAAAAAAATAAGTAAAAGTTTTAATAAATAAAATTCGTATGTAAAAAAATTGGGTAGATATTGGTTGTCACTAAAAATATTGTCAGTCATCAAAAATAATAATAAAAAAATTTAATCATCAAAGTACCAAGATTTTTTAATCACACCATAAACGTCCGCTATCCTTCCAAGTACGACTAAGGTCAACTCGGGTCAGGCAGAGCGCCGAGCGACATGTCCTCTCTCTAGAAAGCCTCGCGGCGGTCTGATTTGAAATTGAGTTGCTCGCGCGCAGTGATTTATAGTAGTTTTCAAATATTTATAGAAAAATAATCACTGTAAATTATTTGAAATTTTAAATTGGATGTTTTAAAGCATATGTTCTTCTATTATATTATGCTATTATTATATTAAATCAAGTAAGATATATCGGTGAAAAAATCATTTTAATTCCTTAATATTTCACATTGTTTGAACTTTAATTTCTTATATAAAGAAACCTAAATCAAAAATTTTTCTTCTCCAACTATATTCCTTAGGATCTTAGCAATAGGTAAAAAAAAATCTAATTAGGTTTGCCAGTGGTTTCCTATAATTAGAGCGTCGAAACTGACGCTAAAAGGGAAATTAAGAAAACCTCTGTTGAGTTATCTTGATACAATTTACCAATACTCTATTAATTGAAATATTTTTCTCTCCAACTATTGAGACAACGAAATTTCCTAAAGTTATTAGTAATTATCATTTTTGTAAAATAAAGGGTTGATGGTATTAAAGGGTTTGAAAAGTACTGTTTTGGAGTCAAACAGCGCATGGACGGCGTAAACGCTCTTAAACCGCGCACGTTTCTCATCTTGGCTTGGGTAGAATTATTCGAGCTCCACAATACTAAAACCAGTCAAATAAACTCGAGCAGTTTACTAGTAGCCACTGAAGAATTCCAGTATCAATTTCCTAAATCCATCTCTATCAGACGGTCACTCTCGTTTACAAATCTAATCTAGTAGACTCGTAAAATGAAGCATATGAGCCCAAACACGAGCGGTTTGCAAGTAGCCACTGAAGAGTTCCACTATCCACCTCTTGGCTCCATCATCAGACCCTCAACACCAAGTGCAATACAAGGTGTAAACGGACTCTTCACGATGTCGTCAGCCAAGCATTCCCTAGGTACATCAAACAAGTAACACTGCGCAAACATTATTGCTGCTAAATGACTTATTTTTTTGGGGTAAAATTCACGTCTTACAGTAGGACTCAATGCAACGCACTCAAAACATTGTGCTGATAGTTCAAAGAGATTAAAAAGATGTAGCCTGTAATATTTGAATGTCTTTGTGATATATGCATTGAATAGTACGGGGTCGTGTAGGTATTTAAAGTTTTAACATTAAAAACTTGTATTTAAAAATTAGGTATTGTGAAAAAGTTGGAACTTTGACCCCCAGTAACTGTAAGTAACTAGAAGGTGTCCAGGTATGGTCTAGAACAAAAAAAATAATGATCGCGCAATGATGGGGAGAACATGACGTGCCTTTCGGCTTCGTTAAGGATATTTTTACACCCATTATATTGCGTCAAAACGAATCATATTAGCTCCAAGATTATCAAATTATAGTATTGTCATCCGAACTACGCATTATACATACAAAGTTAAGTACATTTCGATGCGACAATTAGGAGTAGGTTAAAATTGACTTCCAAGATTTCAAACTTAAACTCAAAGCATTTATTTCAATTAGAACATTACAGGCACTTTTGAATGTCAAAACATAAAAAAGCGAAGTTACAGTCCCAGTCACAGGGCATAATAACTTGTAAAAGTACTGTAGTAGCCCTTTCCAAAGCGTAGATCTCAATGGAGAAAAATGGGCAAGAAACTCTATGGATACTATTTAAATCAATATATTGTTACAAAATCTTGGTGACATCATTAATGTCGGGGTTATACATCACATATACATATGTGAGAAGGATGTAGAAAGACGTGCAGGTTAAGAGCGTCCAGAGTAAAAAGACAATCAACAATTCAAAAACACAATTTTAGAGACCTACTACATTTATTTATGGATTTTATCATGTTACTCATTCTAATTATTATAATCATGGCAGCTGCGAGATGACCAGTCCATACTGACAGCGCCCGTTCACGAACATGACGCATAGATCAGCCATCATTCAACTCAACCATTTTGAAGGGAACTAAACGACCCGACACACGTGCCACCATCAGCGAGACATTTGAGTGAGCATGACATTCTCTCAACCGCCATAGCAAATTCGAGTCAATGAAAGATGTTAATGGCAGCTTTATCGTACATAGTACTCACACATGTGCCATGCGATTATATTAAGAGATTGAATCTATACAGGGCAAAGATATGTTTACAATCTTCTGCAGCTTCCACAATAACTTCACATCAATTCATTTGCTCCCATGGTTGTGGAGCAAGACTAATTACCACCATTTATAGAACTATTAAACTTAGAAACTTGAAATCTGGCAAGTAAGTTCTTAATAAAGGTAGGTACTAAGAAACGATTTGTGGAAATTTCACCCTCAAGTGGGGTTCAAGTTTGCATGGAATACTAGAGATAACAGGTAATATACACAAGCAAAAAATGGAGTTAAGAACCTCCTGACAAAAAATCTTATTTTAGGCAAATCCCGAAACTAACGCGTACGAAGTCGCAGGTAACAGCTAGTCGGGTAACACACATATGTATGTACATAATTATAATTTTATTGTACTAACGACGACGTCTTGCAGTCGGAGCATTTTATATAAGTTTTATACGTTCCTAGCTGTTGTCCGCGTCCTTCACCCGCGTGAAGTTATTATAAAAATATTATTTCCGTTTGAATCGGATTTTGTAAACAAGTTCAAGGGTTATATTTTTTTTGCACGGAACCGTAATTCTTTTTCTTAAATAAAAGTAGCCTAAGTACTACTTATAACATCCGTTATCTGCCAGTAAAAGTAAAATCGGTCCAGCCGTTTCGGAGATTAGCTGGAACAAACAGACAGACTAAAATAAAAAATAAAATGTTTTTTTTTTGTTATAAGCACCGTAAGTGTATACTTACATAATATGCATTCTGTAAAAAGGTGTTATTTTGATATCACAAGCAGACACTTCAATAATTATTGTATTTATTTGTATAGATATTGTATTGACGACGTACCGCTTTCGTTTGGATCAGTTTGGGTTACCACTAGGTAATTATCTACGTAGGTACGTTTTTTTATGTACACAGAGGTCTAAATAGGTCGTGTATGTGTAGGGTAGATTTCTACTGTCTATTATGTAAATTGCGGTCCAGTACAAGACAAAGGAGTGAAACCAAATACAGCGTGCGATGCGGGGGCCGCTGCGATGTAGACGCGGACCACGCGTCACGCTTCTCGCGCCTCGCGTTAATATAAGCGAGCCCGAGACGGCGCCTGCGCTCAAACCGAATGTGCTGTTTCATGGGTACTCATATACGGTGACTACTCGACATGCCCAAGATGGTGACCCGCGAGAAGAGCGACTACGGCAGGAAGGTGCAGGAGAAAGCTGTCATTGAAAAGGTCATCATCACCATAATCTATTTCACTTTCTTCGGTACAGTGATGGGGCCGACGTCCACGGTTGTCGAAGTTTTGGTGGAAAAAATCATCGGTTGCCTTTACTCTAACGCGGTACAAAGATTTTCCGAGTAGAATATAAAAGTTTAGCTTCGACGCTTCCGAGCCGCTGCCCGCAGACGACTCGAAGGCGGGGAGGGGCCGCGGCTCACGTGTTCTGTTGCGCAGAGGCAGATGGCGATCGAGCGCTGCGCAGCCGCCGCGGGCGCCGAGCGACCCGCCAGCCCGGCGGGCTCGTCCCGCGCCGCCAGCCCGCCGCCCGCCGCCACGCACACGCGCGTGCTCACGCTCGAGCACGGCGAGCATCACGACTCCACGCTCTACCGGTAACACATTATGATCCACTCGTGCTACTCGTTGTTCCATCACTTCGCACGTTTATTGAATGCTCTCGTCTCATATTTTTTCAGATTTGAAAAAGGCTGCTATTTACAATTCTGCCCTGGTCCTTCTTTACTCGGCCGAAAAGTATTTCTGTATACCAATTATGTGATGTCTGATAATCGTAAGTATCGCAATATTTAACTATCCGATGAACCTATTGACATCCGCACACTCACCATATAGGTTCAGTTGAAAACCAGCGTCGGGCACTAGTTGTACGGCATTTTGCTGAACTGGGCCTATTTGGCGCAGCCGTGAGTCACACAATATTTCTTGATTAGTTTTAGATTTTATTTTATATTTGCTTTTTTATATTTTGTATTGTGTACTTGTGGCGTGTGCGATTGCGTCTGGAAGGTGAGGTACCTATATGTACACAGACATATTGGTAACAAAAATAGATTTTTGGACCTATCTACGACTTTTATAAAATTAATAAATTAAATTGTTTTATTAAATGTAAATAAAACAAATAGGTATGTAAGTAGGTATGCGTTATATAGGGACCTACTAAATCATATTATTTGTCTGAAGAAAAATTGAATGAAAACCAGTTATGATTGCATGCAGAAGACGAAAAGTGCAGCGAGCAAGCGGAGTTCATTCGCAACCAGTACTACGGGCTGGAGTGGCACCGCGCGGCCGAGGACGAGCCCGCGGCCGCTATCGGCACCGGCCTGCTCGTCACCGACACCGACAACTACTGCCAGCTGCGCCTTGCGCGCGCCGGCTCTTTCCACTACTACTTCGTGTACGACAGCGCGTGAGTAATTACCGCTCGTGCCGCGCGTTCTCGCGTGAGCCGGCCGAGCACTGAGCGCTGTGCGTGCGTGTTGCAGGGAGTCGGCGGTGGGGCCGCAGGGCTCGGGCTGGTTCCACGTGGCGCCGACGCTGCGCGCGGGCCCGGGCGGGCGCGACGTGCTGCCGCTAGACGGGCTCATGTGCCAGACCGTGCTGGCCAAGTGCCTCGGGCCGCTGCCGCGCTGGGAGAGCGTGCTGCGCGTGGCGCGCGAGGCGGGCTACAACATGATCCACTTCACGCCCGTGCAGGAGCTGGGCGCCTCGCGCTCCGGCTACAGCATCGCCAACCAGCTGCGCCTCAACCCGCAGTTCAGCGCCGAGCCCGGCCGTGAGCCTACCTTCGCTGACGTGGAGAATGTCGTCTCCAAGATGCGCACCGACTGGAAGGTGAAGCGGTCGTATTCCACGCTGTGGTGCATGAGAGAGCTGTCTCACGTAACTCACATTGTGTCGCGGGCATGTAGATGCTGTCTATCTGCGACATCGTGCTGAACCACACGGCGAATGAGACACCGTGGCTGAGCGAGCACACGGAGGCGACGTACAACTGTAGCAACTGTCCGCACCTGCGACCCGCCGCGCTGCTAGACGCGCTGCTAGCGCGCCTCACCGCCGACGTGGCGCGCGGCGACCACGAGGCGCGCGGAGTGCCGCGCCGCGTCACCGCGCACGAGCACCTGGAGGTGAGTCCGTGCCCCCCGCCCCGCCACGCCCCGCGCCCTCCCTCCCCCTCACGCGCCTCACGGCTGACGTGGCGCGCGGCGACCACGAGGCGCGCGGAGTGCCGCGCCGCGTCACCGCGCACGAGCACCTGGAGGTGAGTCCGTGCCCCCCGCCCCGCCACGCCCCGCGCCCTCCCTCCCCCTCACGCGCCTCACGGCTGACGTGGCGCGCGGCGACCACGAGGCGCGCGGAGTGCCGCGCCGCGTCACCGCGCACGAGCACCTGGAGGTGAGTCCGTGCCCCCCGCCCCGCCACGCCCCGCGCCCTCCCTCCCCCTCACGCGCCTCACGGCTGACGTGGCGCGCGGCGACCACGAGGCGCGCGGAGTGCCGCGCCGCGTCACCGCGCACGAGCACCTGGAGGTGAGTCCGTGCCCCCCGCCCCGCCACGCCCCGCGCCCTCCCTCCCCCTCACGCGCCTCACGGCTGACGTGGCGCGCGGCGACCACGAGGCGCGCGGAGTGCCGCGCCGCGTCACCGCGCACGAGCACCTGGAGGTGAGTCCGCGCCCCCCGCCCCGCCACACCCCGCGCCCTCCCTCCCCCTCACGCGCCTCACGGCTGACGTGGCGCGCGGCGACCACGAGGCGCGCGGAGTGCCGCGCCGCGTCACCGCGCACGAGCACCTGGAGGTGAGTCCGCGCCCCCCGCCCCGCCACACCCCGCGCCCTCCCTCCCCCTCACGCGCCTCACGGCTGACGTGGCGCGCGGCGACCACGAGGCGCGCGGAGTGCCGCGCCGCGTCACCGCGCACGAGCACCTGGAGGTGAGTCCGCGCCCCCCGCCCCGCCACGCCCCGCGCCCTCCCTCCCCCTCACGCGCCTCACGGCCGACGTGGCGCGCGGAGACCACGAGGCGCGCGGAGTGCCGCGCCGCGTCACCGCGCACGAGGACCTGGAGGTGAGTCCGCGCTGCCTCGCGCCCCGCCCCGCGCCCCCACTCACGCGCCTTCTGTGTCCGCAGGCCATCAAGCACCTGCTGCTGACGCAGCTGCTGCCGGAAGCGCGGCTGCACGAGATGTACATGTGCAACGCCGCCGAGCTGGTGCAGGAGTTCTACTACATGGCGCGCAACAAGTGAGTAACGGCCGCGGAGTGAGCGTGGCGGCCGGGCGGAGGTAGTGACATGTGTGTGCCCGCAGGGTGCCGGCGCCGGCGGGCGTGCCGGACGGCGAGCGGCCGGAGCTGCGCCTGCTGCCGGACGCGCAGCACCGGCGCCTGCGCGCTGCCGTGGACATGGACCGCGCGCTGCAGCTCTACAACGTCTACAGGTAACCATCACACCGCATATATTCAGTAATCGCTGTTTAGTTTCAAATTATGTTCATAAATAAGTGTTTTTGGGAAAACAATACTCTTTTTTTCTTAATCACAGGAAAATCGACAGCTATAACAGAAGGAGAACACATAAAGTTCAATTTACGTTACAACTGCATCTTTATGATTGTTTCAATAGTGGTTGTCATTCTAAAGACAACTTATTCATTTCACACGAGCATAAAACTTACATTTTCTGAATAATTAATTTGAAGCAAGGATTTGAAAAAACTCGACAATTTTGTCATTGTTTAATTTGTAGAGCGGAGTGTTACGACGAGGAGTCGCGACTGAAGAAATGTTGCGAGGAGATGAAACGCAAGCTGGAGCAGCTCAACGAGGCCGCGGCCGACACACTGCGCGACCATCTGCGCGCCGCCGTCGACAACGTCGTCGCCGGCATGAGGTACGCGCGCGGCCCGAGTCGCCGAGCCTTGTTGATGCCAACACGTCACTCAGTACAGACTCGTTTCAGGTATTATCGCCTTCAGTCCGACGGCCCGAAGATCGAGGAGGTGAGCGCGAAGCATCCGCTCGTGCCCAGGTGAGTGTCGCAGGCGAGGGCGCGGGGCGCGGGGCGCGGGGCGCGGGAGGCAGGTCGCTGACCGTGTGTGTGCGCAGGTACTTCACGTGGGCCTGTCCCGTGGAGAGCAGCTCGCTGGCCGAGGTGGAGGCGGTGCTGTACTCGGACGCCGGGCGGCACTGCATGGCGCACAACGGCTGGGTCATGGACGCCGACCCGCTGCAGGACTTCGCGGCCAAGGCGGCGGGCGCGCGCGTGTACCTGCGCCGCGAGCTCATCGCCTGGGGCGACAGCGTCAAGCTGCGCTACGGCGACAAGCCCGAGGACAGCCCCTTCCTGTGGGCGCACATGCGCGAGTACGTGGAGCTCACGGCCGAGGTGTTCGACGGCGTGCGCCTGGACAACTGCCACTCCACGCCGCTGCACGTGAGTGTCCCGGCCGCGCGAGCGAGCGTGTGCGTGTGTACGTGCGTGCGTGTGTGTGTGTGCGTGCGTGTGTGTGCTCACGTGTGCTCTTGTGCAGGTGGCGGAGTACATGCTGGACTGCGCGCGCAACGTCAAGCCCGACCTGTACGTGGTAGCCGAGCTCTTCACTAACTCGGACCACGTCGATAATATATTCGTCAACCGCCTCGGCATCACTTCGCTCATTCGCGGTATGATTGTTTTTTTTTTTATAGTTTCAAGTGTTGGTTAATATATTAGGGGTTAAAGTAAGAAATTTCCGATTTATACTGCAAAATTAAAACTCGTTATTTTCCAGGATGTAACATATTTATTTAATCAAAATATGTACCCTCATTATCTATACATTGTTGCCATCTAATCGGAAGTTCATTGTTGCCTTTGCGATAGAACTCTAGGGATCTAGATTCGACAAACTGTGTAATAAAAGCATTTTGTGCTACCTCCTGGGAATAATTTTTTTTACGGAGGATGACGTATGGTTTCTAACTGCAGCTCCTGTAGAGTTAGGTACAACGGTGTCCCGTACAGTGTGGGGTCTTGCGTTATCATGGAGCAATAATAGTGAAGATCGATTCACGAGTCGGGGCTGTCTCACTGCCAGTTTCGCCATCATTGTTTGAAGTTCGTCACAGTAAACATCTGCTGATATTGCTTGACCAGACCTGAGAAAGCTATAGTGAATAACACCATGAAGAGACAACCAAACAGTTATCATTACTTTTTTATTGGAAAGCTTTGCTTTTGGCAATGTTGCGGCGTTTGACCTGTGGTCAACAATTGCATTGTCGCTTACCGTTATCGTAAAGAATCCACTTTCCGTCACATGTTACAATTCGATCCAATATTCCTTCATTTCTGTACCGATTCAACAAGGCAGCGCAAGTTCAACACGCGTTTCTTTGTTCAGATCATTCAAATCATGAGGCACGCGCCTCATTTTTCATATTTTTTATCTTATTGATTTGATGCAAATGAGTCAATATTGTACATAAGGTAACGTTAAACCATGCTGCTAATTCCTGGGTAGTTTAACATCGAGTTTATAAGAAACAGACCCCCAAAACGCCCGCCCTTCACCACTTCCTAGTGTTTTAGCTGGGAAGAAAAAGTGGTGCAGCGAACTCCCCAGCAACACATCTGTCTGTTAGATTAAAAGAACCAGGTTATGTGCAACAGCTTGTAAAATATATAAACAATGAATCAATTGCATTAAATAATTGTGACATGTCAGCTAGCACACACCAATAATATAATACAATATTAATATATAAATATCTTCTATATCTATCTATCTATCTTCTATACATATAATAAATCTGTAGACGTGGCGTTTCTGTACATTGAAAATATTTAGAAAAAAAAATAGTAGGGGTGTTAAAGGATAACAAACAGAACCCATTTCTACTATTTTTAGAATTTTTGTCTGTTTGTCTGCAATCTTTATGTCTGCAGTCTGTGAGTCTTCGTCTGTGTTTGTTTGTTTAAGTATCACGTGAAAATTACAAAACCAATGTGGTTAGTTTCAATGCACAAGTATTGTGCGTAACTTAGAGAAGGTATTAGTTTTTGTTTCATTGCAATCCATGCTCTCTATGAAAAGATATATGAATTTATTGTGTTCAAGAAGAACTTATCGCCTTTACGTAAGATAAATGCAACGACATCTATTGAATCAAACTGGTACTAATAAATAAAGATGAAGTGCTCACAAGATAACTTTAAATCGACTTATCGGGTTTTCCAAAAATTATGATAGCAAAAGGTACTTTAGATGGTGCTGCTTTGAAAATCTTCATAGCCTATATTGTTTGTTTGATCGCTTTTCATGCATTAAATTTTAGCGGCTTAACTCCTTGCTCGATAGATGGCTTTGTTCATTTGACGCCAATTTCTGAATCGCGGTGTTAAGATTTTCCGTGAAAGAACGACCCTCGCCGGGTAAACTGCATCGATGTCGGTTGTTAAAAGTATTTGGTTTCATATTTGATATATATTGGTTGTTGTTAAAGTATTTGGTTTCATTTATCTATACCAATACTAGCTGTCCCGGCGAACTTCGTACCGCCTAACAGTCAATGATGATGATCAGTTTTCGACCGGAGAGGAAAAATGATTAAATTACTAAAATGGCTATTAAAATATAAGGGTTGATCGTAGAAGGGTGAAAATTGAGGATTGTATGTATTTTTGTATGTTGTATCATAAAAAAATATAAATTAAAAATTTTGTCTAAAAAATAAAATTTAGGGGTGGACTACCCCTAACATTTAGGGGGATGAAAAATAGATGTTGGCCGATTCTCATAGATACCGGATAAGCACAAAAAATTTCATCAAAATCGGTCAAGCCGTTTCGGAGGAGTATGGCAACGAAAACTGTGACACGAGAATTTTATATATTAGATTATAAAGCTGAAAAGTTCGTTTGTTTGTTTGGTTGAACGCGCTAATTAATCTGAGGAACTACTGGTTCTAATAGAATCATTCTTTTAGTGTCGGATAGCCCATTTATCGAGGAAGGCTATATAACATCACGCTGCGACCAATAGGAGCGGAGCATTAATAAAAAATGAACACAAACGCGCAGATGAAGTTGCGCGGGTCAGCTAGTATAATATAAATATATACTCGCGTCGGAACTCGTATTCAAAAATTACTCGGATTTTCGAAGTATCCATCTTTTCCGCCTAAGGTGAATAAAAAAAACAATTGAAAATGTTGCACATTTTTTTAAAGAAAAATCTCATAGCTCTAATGTAATTTAAAAAAAACACTGAAAGCTAAGAACAAGCACATTTTAAATTTTAAAAAGTTGGAAGTAGGCGGGACCCATTTGAGTTTGAAAATATAAAAATGGAATGGCTCCCGCCTGTTTCCACCTTTTTTTTTACCACAGTCGGGTTTTTTTAATATTTTTTTTCATTTTCAGCTTTTTAGTTTACAAATGTGAAAGATTTCGCAGACAATTAGCCAAACAAATTTTTACCGCCTTCACCGCGTGGAGGTACTCCCAGCTTATGTTGTGTTCTGATTCAAAATTTATACCCGGTGTCACTTTCACAATTAATACAAATCTAACGCGACACCTTTGAAGCTAAAATCCATCGAGCCGTTCAGGCTGCAGAGCGTGCCAAACATTTGAATTTGGCGCCAAAAATCCGCTACTTTGTTTTTTTTTCTATTTTGATTTACCCAGTGTCACTCTCGCAGTAAATACGAACAAATTATCTAACGACACCCCTCAAGCTATAATTCATCGAGCCATTCAGGCCGCACAGCTTGCCAAACATTATACATATTAAAATCAAAAGTTATTTATTCAAATTAGGCTGATAATCAGCACTTTTCGAACGTCGAGTTTAAAAGAGACAGTCCCCCAAAACGCCCGCTCATCGCATACATACTCTTGAAAAACATAACCCTCCTTTTGGCGCAGTCGGGTAAAAAAACGTTTCACTCGAATATCTCACATCATGAAGATTTAATGTCAATTCAATGTATCTATTCAACTATAAAACGTAAATTTCATACTTTAACCCCTATTATTATTTATTTATTTTGGATGATTTATTATGTTGTGTTCCTGATTTCTCACTCCGTACATTTAAACTCACTAATGAGTGTGAGTCGACACGACTCGGTCTGTCGACGTCACACGATGCTGCGCGTCCCGCAGAGGCGCTGAGCGCGTGGGACTCGCACGAGCAGGGCCGGCTGGTGCACCGCTTCGGGGGCCGCGCCGTGGGCGCCTTCCTGCGGCCCCCGCGCCGGGCCGCGCGGCCCCGCGTGGCGCACGCCATGCTGCTGGACCTCACGCACGACAACCCGTCGCCGCTGGACAAGCGCTGCGTGTTCGACGTGCTGCCGTCGGCCGCGCTCGTGGCCATGGCGTGCTGCGCGACGGGCTCCACGCGCGGCCTGGACGAGCTGGTGCCGCACCCCGTGCACGTGGTGGACGAGGCGCGGCAGTACGCGGCGTGGGGCGGCGAGGCGGAGGGCGAGGTGCGCGTGACGCTGGCCAGCGGCGTGCTGGCGGCCAAGCGCGCGCTCAACGAGCTGCACGCGGAGCTGGCGGCGGGCGGCTACGACGAGGTGTACGTGGACCAGATGGACGCCGACGTCGTGGCCGTCACGCGCCACGAGCCGCGCTCGCGCCAGGTCAGTGCGCTTCACCTGCAGGAGGGAGACATCCGTTCATCCTCACAAACTTACACGTTTATCGCGCAATGTAGTAAGATATAATAAAGTAAGATACCTCCCCTGCTTCGTATATTAGTCCCCTTGACCTTGGGACACGTAAGCTGAAACGTCGCAGTTTTATGGGGGAGCATTTCTGCTATGTCAAAAACCAAAATTGGCATATGGTTTTATCACACTACGTCTGATATTAAAAATGTACATAAGTCTCGTCAATAAAGGGTGTAAACAGACCCTTAACGAAGCCGAAAGGCATTTCTTCTCCTCGTCATTGCATTTTTTTTTTGTTCTGGACCATACCTGAGAACCTTACCTAATTACGGAAATATTGGATGTCAAAATTAGTTAATACTAGTTTTAAATAAATAAAATATCTTTAATTCCGACCTTATTAGGTCCATAAATTGTTAGTGGTTAGTAACAGATTACCAGACAGAGGCACAATATCGCTAGGTTTTGTGGAGTCCTTATCCCGACGCCGGCTGTTATTTTTGAGCATACTCACCACTGGATTCCACGTACTTGGCAATTTGAAGCTCTCCTCTCGATTGAAAATTTTGTGTTTTGTTATTTCAATAGCTTCTCTTGCCAACCTTGGTATGGAATGCCTGTTCGTTGACAAGATACGTGGCTTGTGTAACTAGATCCAGTGATTGACCAGCAAATTCAGCACCACACCATGCGACGTTCATTTCTTCGCAGACTTCCGAAACCGACCGTAGACATGGACAACGGAGTTGTTTAACGTCGGAAATATGTGTTTGTGCAGTGCTATATCTTCTTCTATATATATCTATCTATATCTATACATATAATAAATCTGTAGACGTGGCATTTCTTTACATTGAAAATATTTAGAAAAAAAAATAGTAGGGGTTTTTAAGGATGACAAACAGAACCCATTTCTACTATGTTTAGAATTTTTGTTTGTTTGTCTGCAATCTTTATGTCTGCAGTCTGTGAGTCTTCGTCTGTGTTTGTTTGTTTAAGTATCACGTGAAAATTACAAAACCAATGTGGTTAGTTTCAATGCACAAGTATTGTGCGTAACTTAGAGAAGGTATTAGTTTTTGTTTCATTGCAATCCCTGCTCTCTATCAAAAGATATATGAATTTAAAGTGTTCAAGAAGCAATCATCATCATTACTTAAGATACATGCAACGACATCTATTGAATCAAACTGGTACTAATGAATAAAGATGAAGTGTTCACAACATAACTTTAAATGGTTTCATATCTATAATAATATTATAAAGCTGAAGACTTTGTTTGTTTGATTGAACGCGCTACCTAATCTCGGAAACTACTGGTTCGAATTCTTTTTGTGTTGGATAGCCCATTTATCGAGGAAGGCTATATAGCATCGCGCTGCGACCAACAGGAGCGGAGCATTAATCAAAAATGTAACGCAGACGAAGTTGCGCGGGACAGCTAGTTTTTAATAAATATTCAGATTGTGTAGGTCAAGTTACGATTGACATACAAAAAGGGAAAGTGACAAGTAGTGACTGCAGTAGATGTTCCGCTATGGCAGATTTTTGCACATCATTGTTTTACACTGCCTTTATGTGCTCTTTAATACGGCATGAGACAGTTCGCTTCGTTTGACCGTTAAATGAGCTGCCGCAACTGCAGTCAATTTTATACACCCCAGGACACGGGATTGTATCCTTCGGGGAACGCAGACTTGCTCAATTTTCGTAAAAAAAAATGGTTTTTATGGAGTAAAAAGTAAGGTTCGCGAATCCAACTCGTAGTTTTCTGTTTTATTTAATATATTGAATGTAGTGTGAAGCAACGTCTCATGCGTTGCGTGTGTGTGTCCGGCAGTCCGTGATCCTCGTGGCCTTCACGGCGTTCAGCGCGCCGAGCGCGGGCGGCGCGGGCCTCGCGCCGGCGCCGCTGCGCTTCGAGGGGCAGCTGGCCGAGATCCTGCTCGAGGCCTGTCTGCGCCACAAGGACTACCGGTACGCCGCGCTCCTCTGTGCCTAGCGCCCGAACACTTACGAACATAAGCTTTGTTTTTAATACTAAATAGGCTTGCATTTGGCCGCAACTCGCCTGATCTGAAGCTTTTATTTTACTTGCAATGTTTGTATGTATCTTTGTTTAGGTCAAATCTCGCAACTGAATTTGAAAACGGTTATCCCCGACTGATTGAGCTGAAATTTTGCATACACGTTTAGTCTGGATTACAATGCATGCGTAGCTAGCTCTTTTCGTTTAAATGATTACCATCTTGAAATTCAATATCGCCCATTTATGCGTTTTATGTTAGTGGTTATGACACCGCCTTATTAAAGAAAAGTGTTTTATGTATGGGCCCGATCATATTTAATAAAATACCCGATCAAATAAAAACACAAGCTATACCAGTCTTTAAAAAGAAATTGAAAGATTTGTTGACTAATAAATGTTATTATTCAATTTGCGAATTTTTAAATGATAAATACTTAAATTAATCCTGACAATTCTGTACCTATTCCTAACAATTAATTCAATCATGACATACTAAATTAAACACTAATTAACCTAACTAAAATGCTATTGACTTGAAAAATAATGTTATTGCTATCGACTGGATTTCTTTCTAATAATTTCACTAATATAATATATTTATAAATTTAGTTAATCATTTATTTTGACATTGTGCTTGTATTATGCTTGTGTTATGTCCATTTTAATTGAATTTAATTTCTTTTATGAAACTGTTTTGCATGCCTTAGTTAAGGTAGAAAGTTTAAGGCTCACTTTTATGTTAAATAACATCCATTTCTTGTACCAACTTTCTGTGCAAATAAATGACTATTCTATTCTATTCTATTCATTTAGTTACATATGTAGTATGAAGTTGCTGTTGAAAAAAACTGTAGCATACCTAATGCGTGCAAAGAAAAGCGCGCGGATGCAGGAAGTTAGTTACCGTGTGATAATTACGTGTCGTGTCGGGTCCGCAGCTCGGACGGGCACGCGCTGCGCCCGCCCGGCCCCTTCACGCGCCACCCGCGCTACCTCAACGGGCTCGAGGAGTACGAGTGCAGCGTACGCCGCGCCGTGCCGCTCGCGCAGTCCGGCGTGTTCGCGGCCGAGCGGGCCGACGGCGCGCACACCGTGCTGGAGTTCCGCGCGCTGCTGCCCGGCTCCGTGGTGGCCGTGCGCGTGGCGCCGCGCGCGCCGCACCGCGCCGCGCTGGCAGCGCTGCAGCGCAGCGTGGACGCGCTGCACGCCGCGCCGCGCGCCGACCCGCTGGGCCTGGCGCCCGCGCTGCGTGACCTGGACCTGGCCGACTTCAACGCGCTGCTGTTCCGCTGCGACGCCGAGGAGCGCGAGGCGGGCGGCGGCGGCGTGTACGACGTGCCGGGCGCCGGCCCGCTGCCCTACGCGGGGCTGCAGGGCGCCGCCTCGCTGCTGGCCGAGGTGGCGCCGGCCGACGACCTGGGCCACGCGCTGTGCGACAACCTGCGCGCCGGCGACTGGCTGGTGGAGTACACGTGGCGCCGCCTGGAGCGCGAGCCGCGCCTGGCGGCCGCGGCGGCGCGCTACCGCGAGGCGCTGCAGCCGCTGACGGCGCTGCCGCGCTTCCTGCTGCCGGCGTACTACGAGGCGCTGCTGCTGGGCCTGTACCGCGGCGTGGCGCGCGCGGCTCTGGCGCGGCTGTCGGGCTGGGTGCGCGGCGCCTCGTTCCCGCGCGCGCTGGCGCTGACGAGCGTGCAGCTGCTGGGCGCGCTCACGTCGGCGCCGTTGCCGCCCTTCTCGCCCGCGCTGGCGCCGCCGCGGCCGGCGCGCGCGCTCACCATGTCGGCGGGGTTGCCGCACTTCGCGGTGGGCTACATGCGCTGCTGGGGCCGCGACACCTTCATCGCGCTGCGCGGCCTGCTGCTGCTGACGGGCCGCTACCAGGTGCGTGCGGCGAGAGGGGCGAGGGTGAGCTCGGGTGTGTTCGGCTCGGCTCGGGTCGGCTGACGGTTGGTATCGGTTGCAGGACGCGCGCTTCCACATCCTCGGCTTCGCGGCGTGCCTGCGGCACGGCCTCATCCCGAATCTGCTGGACGGCGGGCGTAACGCTCGGTTCAACTGTCGCGACGCCGTTTGGTGGTGGCTTCAGAGTATAAAGCAGGTAAATAACCTCTCTCGTCGACGCCTCGTTCGGGTTGCGCGGTGGCCATAGTATTGTTACGGAACTGTTTGTGCAGTACTGCAGCGAGGCGCCGCAGGGCTCCGCGCTGCTGTCGGAGCCGGTAGCGCGCCTGTTCCCGAAGGACGACGCCGAGCCCGCGCCGCCCGGGGCCGCCGACCAGCCGCTGCACGACGTCATGCAGGAGGCGCTGGACGTGCACTTCCAGGTGAGTCGCGTGACGTCACGCTCCTAGCTGCGAGAGAGTGAGCGGCCTCTCACCGTGTGTGTCTGCAGGGGCTCGTGTTCCGCGAGCGCAACGCCGGCCGCGCCATCGACGCGCACATGACCGACAAGGGCTTCAACGTGCAGATCGGCATCGACCCCGAGACCGGCTTCCCGTTCGGCGGCAACGACGCCAACTGCGGCACGTGGATGGACAAGATGGGCTCGTCCGAGCCCGCCGGCAACCGCGGAGAGCCCGCCACGCCGCGCGACGGCAGCGCCGTGGAGCTGGTGGGCCTGGCCTACAGCGTCGTGGCCTGGCTCGCGGCCCAGCACCGCGCCGCGCGCTACCCCTACCCCGGCGTCGTGCGGCGCCACCGCGACGGGAGCCTCACGTCCTGGACCTACGCGCAGTGGGCCGAGCGCATCCAGCAGAACTTCGAGCGCTACTTCTGGGTGCCGGCCGCGCCCTCGGCCGCCGACCTGCGCCCCGACCTCGTGCACCGCCGCGCCATCTACAAGGACAGCCACGGCGCGTCTCGGCCCTGGG